>JAJAQF010000044.1:1344373-1541234 GCA_020510985.1 Pholidichthys leucotaenia
CGTGGAGGAGTAGCAACAATTTACCATTCCAAATTACAAGTTAATGTAAAGCAAAAAGCATGTTATAATTCCTTTGAGGGCCTGGTCCTCAGTATTGGGCATTTTTGCAATTTTAGGTTATCTCAATTTTATTTGCCATAGTTTATCGTCCTCCTTCAGCCTACTCAGAGTTTTTATCCGAATTTGCTGAATTCTTAGCTGACTTAGTGTTGAAATCATTATAGTAGGAGACTTTTATGTACACTACCGTTCAAAAGTTTGGGGTCACCCAGACAATTATTTTGTGTTTTCCATGAAAAGTCACACTTATTTACCACCATGAGTTGTAAAATGAATAGAAAATATAGTCAAGACATTGACAAGGTTAGAAATAATGATTTGTATTTGAAATAATATTTTTTTTCCAGATACTCAACCTGCCCAAAGAAGGTCAGTTTTATAGCTTCTCTAACCAGCTAAACTGTTTTCAGCTGTGCTAACATGATTGCACAAGGGTTTTCTAATCATCCATTAGCCTTCTGACGCAATGAGCAAACACATTGTACCATTACAACACTGGAATGATAGTTGCTGGAAATGGGCCTCTATACACCTATGTAGATATTGCACCAAAAACCAGACATTTGCAGCTAGAATAGTCATTTACCACATTAGCAATGTATATTAGATATTAGAGTGTATTTCTGATTAGTTTAAAGTTATCTTCATTGAAAAAAACAGTGTTTTTCTTTCAAAAATAAGGAAATTTCTAAGTGACCCCAAACTTTTGAACGGTAGTGTACATGTAGATGTAGCTAGTGATTGCCTTAATATGGCATTTAATTTAATATTAGACTGGGTGGTCTCAAGAGATCAATCAGTAAAGAGATTAACTGAGATTTTTTTTTTTTTTTTTTTTTTTTGGGGGGGGGGATTTCTGAACTCCTCCAGTGGCATTTAACAATATTTCCACGACTGGCCACATCTCTGTCAAAAGATGGTAAAACTCAAGTAACTGATACATCCACATCTTGTCCTCCATCTCTTAATCCAAGCTTTTGCTACAACTATGGGTTAAAAGGTCACGCATCAGTCAAAAAAACCCACCGATGTTGATCCCGTGACTGGAGAGATGTTTTCTCTCTTTCTGGATCAATATTTTTAAGATGTGTGGTTTACTCACAGCTTAAGAAGTTACATGGGCAACTGTGTGATTTACTCACACGGATGCCCATGTACCGTCTGCTCAGCACAGACGAGTTCCACATTTGACCTCGATATCACTCTAATCTCTCCCTGCTCATGTCACCCTGAAGCAAAGCCTCAATTTCGGCTCTGTAAACCACGCTCCATTCTTTAAATAGTTTTCTAGACCAATTAAAGTGTTAGAATAACGTGAATTTTGGAATGCCCTCATCTTCAGCCGGTGCTTCTTGAAGAGTGAAGGACATCCTGGAGGAGAAACGCGTTGTTCTTTTTACAGTTTTGTTGGTGTTCCCACCCTTCCTGTCAGCCTGAGGCCAGAAGGAAGTGATGTCATGTGGCCTGATGGTCAGCAGAGTTGAATTTGGAGTCTCGTTTCCTCCTTTGCTGTCTGTTATGTTAATGTGGACATAGAGACAGGGAGGCTTCATGTAAATGTGATATTTGCATTTTAACAATATTTGCATTGTTGTTGAACTGAACAAACGTGTAGAAGGAAACCAGCAGCAAACCCGGCAGATCAAATCGTTGCTCATTTTCATAGGACGCACTTATAACCTGAAATAGTTTTAACAGGAACAGACTGAAAACTTGATAACATAAAGTCGTGACAAGAGGAAGTAGATCTGTGAAGTGCAGAGACACTGCTGAACACGCAAACACGTCACGGTAGCAAAATGGGTTTCCAAGGCAACAGAATATTAAACAGAGCCTTCATGTGGCTCAAGACTTGATGACATAATTTAAATAAAATGACCAAATTCATGAAAAATGTCTGGTCCATAAATGAGCTAACTCATTGCAGATGGTGGTGGTTACTTTTGTGTAGTTTTAAATGGAACATTATTCTGTGTTTGTCCCACAGGTCAAACATTTATGCCTGAATGATTTCAGCTGATAAACTTTCTTGCTTTTTATCATCATAACACTTGGCAGCACAGTATTCTTGAAAGCAGCCATGAAGTTAAGATGGGCCTGCAATCCTGGCTGATCAACAGATCACTACTTTCACAAACGTAAGAGAGGCACCGACAGTGAAAAAAATGAACTCTGGGAGGATTCTGTAGACATTGGTCTATCGCTTTAGAAGTCTGAATTATCTCCTAAATATTTCTGGTCATGAGATGCCCCCAAGGAGAAATGGGACCTGTGATTCTAGACATGCAGGTATCATGTTCTGGCAGCTGTTAAGTAGACGCCAGAATAATTCCTGAAATTTGAGTCTGTTAATGGGGTCATTGACTGCACATTTTCCACATGTTGACTGCTCCCACAGGTCTTAAGGAAATGTTGGCCACATTATTTGGTCAAATATTCTTCAGTTTCTTAAATTATTGCAACATCATTGTAAATCGTCTTTTGCAGCCTTCTGGAGAACAGCTTGTTTCAGTGCACGTCTCTTTAAATGCCCAAGAAGTGCCATTAACTCCACCATCTCTCTTACTATTGACAATTTTAGCTGGCTAGCTCCTAGCTTAGACAGCGAGCTTCTCAATCCATCAATCAATCTTTATTTTGGATAGATTAAAAGTACAGATTAAAAGAAACAGAATAATACAACAAAGGGGGAAAGAAAATCCAACAAGGTCAAATTAACAGTAACTCCTCTGATTATACAGTTCAACATAAGTTATCCGAAATGGGTGATGGCTGAAACCTCAGCTTATATTGCCCACCCATATTCCATCCAAGAATTCAAAAGAAAAACAAAACAAGAGCGATTACAATTCAGAACAAAGCTAAGACAAAATTGACAAAAAACTAAGCTACAACGCAACGCAGACTGGATATGACAATCCTTATGTGATTTTACATGTCATCTTGGATATGTTTGGAGTATTTCTTCCTTTAGTTTTTGTTTAAATTGTCCAAGCATTGTACATGATTTTAATTCAGGTCCAAAATCGTTCCATAATCTGACTCCTTGCACTGAAACACAGTGTTGCTTGGTGGTTGTTCTCACTGAAGGTTTTTGAAATATACATGTTCCTCTGAAATGATATTGTTTCTCCCTTATTTGGAACAACTTTTGGATATTTGCGGGCAGTGATAGATTCTTCACTTTAAACATTATTACTGCAGTTTTAAAGTCAACCAGATCTTTCAACTTGAGAGCTTTTAATTTAAGAAAAAGAGGGTTTGTTGGTTCCCTGTAAGCAGCTTTGTTTATTATTCTAATAGCTCTCTTCTGAAGCATAAAGACTGGATATATGCTTGTTTTATATGTATTTCCCCATATTTCAGTACAGTACAGCTTGAGCCAGCTAACATAAATTTGTCTTAAAAATGAATAAAATAATGTATCACTGGTGGTGGTTTCAGTGCTCAATAAGATATGACTGGTCCCTGGAGAACAATAAACACAGAAGCCTCCATGAATGGTCCCCCAAGGAGTCTAGCTGATAACTAGATGATGGCAAATGCCTAGCAAAGCTAGTGCTAATGAACTGATGTAGCTGTTATGACCCGAGCGCCGGTTCTGATCGCGCGTGGGCTAAGTTATTCTCGCTGTCGGCCTTGACAGTTGCGGGCTGTATTCTGGCCTCACCGGCTCTTATTGTGAAAGTGCTCGGTGGGGCTTCCGCCTGTCAACGGCCAGTCAGCTGATTGTCATTACCGTCGTTAGTGCTTCGCCCTTTTAAGCCCAGCACTGACGACGGTAAGACGCAGGAGTATCAGTCGACATTGGGTCAACGTTACGTGAGGATTGCTTGTGTGTCTTCATCCTGCCAAGCCCTGGGTCTGTGCCTCGTCATACTTGTGAGTGCCGCAGACCTTCATGTCAGGTTCGTCATCATAGTTTTGTCACAGTTAGCTCGTAGCGGCTGGTTAGCCCTACGAGCCCAAGTCTTGTTCTTGTGTGTTTTGCCCTTATGGGTTCATAGTTGTGTTTTGTCACGTCTGGAAATAAATAACATCTCAGCCAAACTCTCTGGTGAACTCTGTGGCGTCTCTTGGTGATCCGCGAGGATCACCACATGACAGTATACTCCTGCCAGGTCGCCTAAATGGAGGCGCCGCACCGAGACGCCGTTTCACCGGGAGTTTGTGCCATTTTGGACTGTTTGTTCTTCCCTGTCTGGATGCCTGTTGCTGGGAGAATGCCGTCATCCAGGGGTCGCGGTCGGCGCCTGGACAGAAGGCTAGCGGAGGTCCTGGAGTACGTGGACTGCACGTTATTCTCCGCTACGCTGTGGGACGCTCCCAGCGACATGTGCAGGCATTTGGACTACACTGAGGAGCTTTTGGACAACCTTCCCCTCGATAGTTACGACCACCTGGAGGTGATAGCGAGGTGGGAGGAACTCGCCATCCAGCGCGAGTTACTTCGTGGGCCGGAAGAGAAGAGCAGGAAGCAGGGGAGGAGGCATCCCTGCTCCCTGCGTTGGTGTCCCGTCCCGGAGCAGGTCCTGGAGTATGCGCCATCTGGGGGCCGACGAGGACGTCGGCGTAACGGCGCGGGCAACCCTCAGCGGAATCCCCGGCTGGACTCGCTGCCGGCGTATCCCGTCAGCAAATCTCCGAGAGCGGACCCCACCTCGTCTTCCCAGGGGGCCCTCTGTTGCCATCCAGCGGGGAGAGGGAGGAACGACGTCCCCAGAGCAGGAACCATCTCTACCCCGGAAGAAAGGCAAGTGCACGATAATTTCTCACATCATGATATTATTCTGCCTTGTCTGACTCCTGGGGATGGAGTTCGGGGTTCGCAGCCCCCCGAGCTCCCTCCACCTGCTGTGGATGAAATTATTAAACCTACTGCCTCTGTGTTCTCCCTCGTTGAGCGGTCCGCGACGCCAGGCCAGCGTCGCCGGACGAAGAGGGCCCCTGCAGTGCTGGATAGCCTGCATCCGGCCCTGCAGTCACGTCTTGGAAGGAGGAGAGGAGCGGACTGCGGCCCGGAGCCTGAGCCGACGAAGAAGCGTCCCCGGGTCTACTCGCCGGAGTGGTCCGAGCCAGTGGGTCAAGGGTTCCCTGCCTCCACGCCATACGGGTCGTCGGCGTGGACAACAGCGTGGGAAGAACCTGAGGCTGCTGATGACATCGTGCCAGCTGCGGAGGCCGAGCCAGCTGAGTCCGAGCCAGCTGACAAGAGTCGCCCTGAACCCGGATCGTCGGAGTCCTGGGTGGCAACGGAACCCGAGTGCAGGCAAGTGCTCCCTTATGTCTCTGTCCTCTTTTGTTGAGCATTTTTGCCTGCCTCTCGGGGAGACGAGTGAGGAGCAGCCGTCTGCTGCGCCCAAGCTCGTCTCGCTGGGTTCCGTTGCTACCGGTGATGCTGATCCCGGTTTTCCTGTCCCCGAGCTTTGTTTTAGTGTCGCCGGCGGGTAACGGGTCGGTGTCACCGAGGTGGAGGTCCCAGGTTCAGGGGTGGAGTTCGTCAGCGGAGCTGCACCGGAGGCCCAATCGGGTCCCACCGCAGGGGCGGTTTCGGCCCAATCGGGGTCCAACGTGGGTTCGTCGGAGGCCCAATTGGGGTCCACCGCGGGTGCGGTTCTGGCCCAATCGGGGCCCAACGTGGGTGCCGCTGGGACCCAATCTGGGCCCAGCGGTGATGCAGCACGAGCGTGGTCCATTGGCGGAGGAGGAGCTGCAGACCCTTCTTTGCGGAGCGGATTCTTGGCTCGCCCTGCTCATCGATCCCCTCTGAGTCACCGCCCCTTTTCATCATCGTCGGGGGCCATGGGGGTCCCTGTTCGCTCGCCCCAGTTCTCCCGAGTTTTGTTCTCGTCAGGGAGGCCGCTGCGGGTTGTTGATGCCCTGGACTGGTGGCTGAGGGACACGGGTCGGCCGCCGGAGAGACTGTTTCGCCGGTTCGGCGCCTCGGTTCGGCCACCCGACCTGTTATGTGTGCCATGGGGCTACCTAGTTCGACCACCGGAGAAGCGGACGTGCGGGACTTTGGATTCTGGTGAGCCGCCTGGTCCGCCTCCTTTGACCATCGGTCGACAAAAACTGTCGGCGGGTGGTAGTGGTCCCTGGGTTTGTCTCAGTATTTGTGTTTTTTTTTCTTTGTCCTGGTTATTTGTATCTAGTGCTCATGCCTTGCAGTAGCCCTGCTGGCTTATGTATAGTCTGGGTAGAGCGTGTGGTGCTCTGTTTTTTTTTTTTTTTTGTTTCGTGTATAGTTGATATGAGCGAGTAGTGCTCTGTTTTTTTGTTTCATGTAGTCTGGTATGAGCGTGTAATGCTCTGTTTCTGTTTTGTATAGTCTGGTATGAGCGAGTAGTGGCTCTGTTTTTTTTGTTTCACGTAGTCTGGTATGAGCGAGTAATGCTCTGTTTTTGTTTTTTTCATGTAGTCTGGTATGAGCGAGTAATGCTCTGTTTCTGTTTGTATAGTCTGGTATGAGCGAGTAATGCTCTATTTTTTGTAGTTTATGTATAGTCCTGGTATGAGCGAGTATGCTCTATTCTTGCATTTATTTTTTTTTTCTGAACCTGTAGTTCTGGTTTTTGTTTCCTTGTACATTTTTTCTTGTTAGTCTTGTCATTGTCTTGCATGTTTTTTTTTTTTTTGTCTTGTTCATGGGTTTGGTTTCTCTCCCTCCGCACCTGTCCCCCGACCTCACCCACCCTGGGGGGGGCGGGGGGCAGGGTGGTTCCTTGGGGCGTTCGGAGTCCGCCCGTGGAGGGAGGGTACTGTTATGAACCGCGAGCGCCGGTTCTGATCGCACGCGGGGCTAAGTTATTCTCGCTGCCGGCCTTGACAGTTGCAGGCTGTATCTGGCCTCACCGGGCTCTTATTATGAAAGTGCTCGGTGGGGCTTCCGCCTGTCAACGGCCGGTTAGCTGATTGTCATTACCGTCGTTAGTGCTTCGCCCTTTTAAGCCCGGCACTGACGACGGTAAGACGAAGGAGTTCAGTTGACATTGGGTCAACGTTACGTGAGGATTGCTTGTGTGTCTTCATCCTGCCAAGCCCTGGGTCTGCGCCTCGTCATACTTGTGAGTGCCGCAGACTTTCATGTCAGGTTCGTCATCATAGTTTTGTCACAGTTAGCTCGTAGCGGCTGGGTTAGCCCTACGAGCCCAAGTCTCGTTCATGTGTGTGTTTTGCCCTAAGGGGTTCATAGTTGTGTTTTGTCACGCCTGTATGTCACAGTTAGCTCGTAGCGGCTGGGTTAGCCCTACGAGCCCAAGTCTCGTTCTTGTGTGTGTTTGCCTTTATTGGTTCATAGTTGTGTTTTGTCACGTCTGGAAATAAATAACATCTCAGCCAAACTCTCTGGTGAACTCTGTGGCGTCTCTTGGTGATCCGCGAGGATCACCACATGACAGTAGCGTCAATGCCAAAAATGTAACAAAATAAGCCAGAATGACACGCAATATATTATCAACCAAAACTACCTGGTTAAAATAAAGGTTAAATACATTTTGTAAAAAGTCCTCTGTGGATTGGTAAACCAGGTGGACACAGGGATGTCTATCTGGGTGACTGAAATCTAAAGAAAATATTAACTGCACTTGGTAAGCTAACTCCCTAGCAGCACTGCTCCTTTGACTCCCCACTCATAGATGGATACCTAGGCTGGCCAATTATAGAGCAGCAGCAGGGGATCAAGGACGGGCTTATAGCTTTACTTGATGTACAGCAGGGGTGTCCAATCATGTGCCATGGAGGACTAGGACCCTGCAGGTTTTCCTCTTCTACCCAGTCTCTTCAGCAGGTGTTTTCACTGATCAGCATCAGTGTGAAGAAATTCAATGAAATCTGCTGTTGAAGACCCTGGTGGGGGGTAGGGCCTGTGGGGTTTTGGCTTTCCAAGGCGCATGATTGGACACCACTGATGTACAAGAACAAACCTGGAAGAGTTAAATGGCTTTGTCACACCCGAGCGCTATTTTGTCCGCGCTCGGGCCACACACCATTCCTGTCAGGCTTTGACAGCGGTGTTGACATTCTGGCTCCCCGGGCTCTGATTGGTCAAATGCTCTGGAATTCCCCGCTGTCAGAGTCTGACCAGTTGTGCTGCATTTGCGGTTGTTAGCAGCCGGCTTTAAATGCCGGCGCCAGCGACTGCATCTTGCGGCAGTCTCGTCAGACATTCACCCAGTGTTCTCCCATGATTCCTCCTCATGTAAGTGTGCCTATTGTAGAGGTTATCATTTGTATTCCTTGTCCTTTTCCTCATCTGATGGCGAGCAAGCGTTCCTTGTCTCAACCGTCAATGATCGTTTGTAATACTAATTGGTAATCTTGCTGTTCCACCCACACGGCTAGTTATCTTGTCCTTCCCTTGTTCTGAACTGAGAATAAACTTCTGTGTGCAATTTCACTGGACTGTGGCATCTTATACTGGCTCGTGAGGGCCAGACGTGACAGTAGACTGCCACCAGAAGGAGACGCCATTCACAGTGAAGTTGCATTCAGGAGAACTCTGCTCTTTCCTGTCTGGGTACGGTGAATTGGAACTATGCCCCTGCGGAGGGGTCGCACTCAGGGTCTTGGCTACCAGCTGACCGAGGTACTGGAGGAAGTCAATGAAATCCTCACCGCCTCCATGTTCCGCGACTATCCTCCTGAAGTACGCTGTTACCTGGACTGTGCTGAGAGGGTGCTCGGCGAACTGTCCCCTCGCTACGTCGACCACCCAGAAGTCGAAGCAAGGAGACTTGAGATCGCCTCCCATCGCGAGATAATCCGGATGGACGAGGTCCTGGAGCAGAAGATTCCAGCCCCGCAGCCACAACAAGGACGGAGGAGGGGATCGGACTACTGTTTGGAGCCTGCGCCGACGACGGAGCGTCCCCGGGTCTCCACGGATGAGCAGTCCGACCCAGCGGGCCAGGGGCCCCCCGCCACCACGCCGTACGGGTTGCCAGCGTGGATGTCTGCGCCAGAGGGTCCTCAGGCTGCAGAAGCCATCATGCCGGCTGCGGAGTCCGACGCAGCCGAGTGGGAGCCAGAAGACGACCTCCTCCCGTCTGAGCCTGGATCGTCGAAGTCTTGGACGGCGTCCGAACTTGAGATCAGGCAAGTGCTCAGTGTTGTTTTTGTCTTTTCTATTATTGAGCATTTTTGCCTGTCTCTTGGTGAGGCGGGCCGGGTGCAGCCGTCCACTGCATCCGAGCTTGTCTCGCTGGGTTCTGGCGCTGCCGGTGTCCCTGATCCTGGTTCTTTTTCTTCTGAGCCCTCCCCCAAGATCGTCGGTGCAGAACAGACACCTATCGCTGTGCCGGAGGTTCTGGGTTCGGAGTTGGAGGTCGGTACTGGTACAGCCCTGACCCAATCGGGGTCCAATGCGGGTGCAGCGTCGGCTCAGTCAGAGTTCGTCACCGAAGTGGTTCAGACCCAATCGGGGTCCAACGCGGGTGTAGCGTCGGTTCAGTCAGAATTCATCACCGGAGTGGCTCAGACCCAATTGGGGTCCATCGCGGGTGCTGCATCGGCCCAGTCCGAGTTTGTCCTCGGAGGGAGTCTGGCCCAATCCGGGCCCACCATGGGTACAGTGTCGGTCCAGTCAGGATTCCCTACAGGATTGGTTCCGACCCTATCAGTGCCTGTTTGTGTGGGATCCGGAGATGGTGCTGCAGATCCACCACGGTATAACGCCAAACTAATCCCCTACCCTCGTCACATTCCTCCCTCCCCTGCGTCTAGAACCGCGGGGATTAACTATAGTTGGCCCGGTTCCCCCTGGCCTCTCCGCGCCGTTGGGAGACCATCACTGATCTCTCTCCAATGGTCTTGTTGGCAGGTTGATGCAGGTCAGCCACCTGGAAGCCTGCTCTTTCCGTTTGGCGCTCAGGGCCGGCCTCCTGATAAACAGAACTGTATATTTGGCACCCTGGTCTGGCCGCCGGAGGCATGTTCATCCTCTGCCCGGGATTCAGGTAGGCCGCCAGAACACGTCCCGCTACCCCTGTTAGCAGTTTGGATGCTGGGGGCTGGCAGGCCCCCTGAACTGTATATTATGCCTATCATCTTGGTGTGCCTTTTTTCCCCTTCTTTAGCCCCTTGGTAGTTTCTGTGACTTTGACCTTTTGGCCTTGAAGACAGCCGAGTAATCTGATTTGGTTTGCATTTTTCCTTATGGTTATTTTGAACATCGTGTATATTACTCCTATTTTGTGTTTAATGAATATATGTATCCTTGTCATGGGAATTTGCATGTTTTTTTGCGGGGGGACTACTGTTTAGTGAAGTGTTGTTTGTCTACTGCAACCCCGATCAAAGAATCCTCAGAGCAGACCTTTTTTTCATCAGACATAATACCATTAAGATTGTTTTTCTTGCTGGCCGTTGCTAATACCTGCTGAAATTTTTACAATTGATCTATTCTGCCAAATAGGGTCTAGTTGGTCTGATTCTAATGCATAGAGAATGAACTTGTTCAGCCTCTGCATTCAGAAGTTTGGCCATATCTTTTTCTAATCATTCTTTAAATGAGAATTTGAAGTGCGGCCTTTGAAATTCTCAGCTGCTAAATTTCTGGTAGAGCTTTTGCACTCTGACTGTTTTAAGGTGATGGTCACATTAGACAGCTGCTTATCTGAATGGTTTAGTACTAACTGGGATCTCTAAACTCTCCTAAACCGTTTTTGATATTTCTTCCACGTGTGTAAGCTCAAAACAGTCATCTGCATTGTAAACTGGTCTTCTGAAAGGAAAGCTAACTGACAGGGACTCTAGTAGAAACCTTGTGTTTGGAACATTACTTCAAACTTAACATCTGATATTTTTGTATCCGAGGTAACATACTTTATGGGTCGTTGGTTTGTTTGTTTTCATTTTTGCTCATGTGCACTGAAGGCTACTGTTCAATCACATCAGTGTTAGGTCCATAACTGATGAGGGTCTTTCTTTTGGTTTGCTGTCAATTCATGAGACTTTTTTTTTCTTCTTTTTTTTTTTTTCTGTATCGGTCTGGTTATTCAGCTTTGTGATGTCATTCTGTACATGATTAAGCTGTTCTTTGTAAAATGTGTTCCTATGTTGTACAGTTTGTTTTGTTGTTTTTTTTCTCTTCTTCTCTGCCCTCCCCTGTGAATGTATCCCCTGGCTGTTTTTGCCCCTGCCTTGTCATGATTGTGATTGGTGGTAGGATATCGTGTTTTCTTTTCTGAGGTTGATTCTGTCCCCCCCCCCCACCCCCCCGCCTGCTTCCCCATCCACCCGCCCTGGGGTGGGGTGGGGTGGGGTGGGGGGGTGGATGTTACAGGCGTCCAGGAGTCTGCCTTGAGGGGGAGGTCCTGTCACACCCGAGCGCTATTTTGTCCGCGCTCGGGCCACACACCATTCCTGTCAGGCTTTGACAGCGGTGTTGTCATTCTGGCTCCCCGGGCTCTGATTGGTCAAACGCTCGGGAATTCCCCGCTGTCAGAGTCTGAGCAGCTGTGCTGCATTTGTGGTCGTTAGCAGCCGGCTTTAAATGCCGGTGCCAGCGACTGCATCTTGCGGCAGTCTCGTCAGACATTCACCCAGTGTTCTCCCATGATTCCTCCTCATGTAAGTGTGCCTATTGTAGAGGTTATCATTTGTATTCCTTTTCCTTTTCCTCGTCTGACGGCGAGCGAGCGTTCCTCGTCTCAACCGTCAATGATCGTTTGTAATACTAATTGGTAATCTTGCTGTTCCGCCCACGCGGCTAGTTATCTTGTCCTTCCCTTGTTCTGAACTGAGAATAAACTTCTGTGTGCAATTTCACTGGACTGTGACGTCTTATACTGGCTCGTGAGGGCCAGACGTGACAGGCTTCTCAGACACAAAAATGATATCAAGGCTGTGGGGTTTTTTTGTGTTTTTTTTTGTTTTTTAAAGGGAAGTGTGTTTTGATTTTTTTTTTTTTTTTGAGAATTATGTGATCAATAGACACATTCCAGATGGTTAAAACCTACAAAAATGATTTTACCAGTAGGACTACTGAGTGGCAGAATACTTAGAGCAGCTGACCAACTGCAAGCTGCTTTGCAACCCACCTCCACCCCAGGTCCTCACTTCACCTTTGTTGACTAAATGTTTCACCTGTTGACATTAATCCCTGCTCTGCTGTGTGCCAAGGGTTTTATTTTTACCTTTTCCATTTACTATATGTATGTTAGTGCTGCATCGATTAGTTGACAAATTGATTGACAAAAAAAATAAAAATAATGGGCTCCTAATTTTATAGTTGGTTAATCTTCTGTGTACCCCTGTTTTGGGGGAAAAAAAACAAATATATATATATTAGATTTACTAAAAAAAAAAAATATATATATATATATATATATATATATATTAGTAAAATATAAAATATAAAACATAAAATATAAAACTCGCCCATATGCCTTCACCAAAGGCATATGGGCGAGTGTGACCAAGTTTATGGGGCTGGCAGCGCTTGGCAGGGAATGACCAAGCGGGTTACCAGGCTTTGTGATATAAGACTCTGTTCCGCCCCCGAGTCCACCAGTGAGTGCGTGACGTGACCCGTGGAGTTATGACTGAATCTGACAGGGAGAAGGCACTTAGTGAGGGGATTTGAATGGGACGCGTCCGCGAGGCCCCCTACAGTGACTCGCGGACGTCCCCTTTTGGCCAAATCGGGCAGTCCTCCACAGAGTGCTGGTCACCCCCGCAATACATGCAGAGGCCCAACTCTCGGCGGCGCTGTCTTTCCACTGGTGGCAGTCTAGCCTGACCGACCAGCTTTGCCTCTGTGTCGTCAGCGGACCCCGGAGCGGGTAACGCCAGGGGGCGAGACTGAGGGACCCGGGCGGAAGTCCCGCTCAAGCAGCTGGAAGCCTTCTGCTCGGCGGCTCATTCCCTCAGCCTATTATCCAAATTTATGGTGAGGGAAATTAGATTGGATAACCAGTCCGGCATATCCCGGGAGGCCAGCTCAGCCTGTAAAGAAGAATTTAAGCTGCGGGTGAAGATGCTGCAGAGTGCAGCTTCGCCCCACCCGACTTCCGTCGCTACCACCTGGAAGTTGACAGCGTAGTTGGCGGCTGACCGGCTACCCTGACGAAGATTGAGTAACTGGGTGGTTAGGACGTTATCATAATCCGAATGGTCAAAAACCTCCTTAAAATCATGCACGAATTGGGCGTAGGTCTGGTTCGCATAGCTGGGTCTCGCCATAATAGCATAGGCCCAGGCTAGCGCTCGCCCTTCCAAGAGATTAGCCACATACCCAATTCGGCTATGATCAGAAGGAAAATCCCCGGGAACGCACTGGAACACCGACTCGCATTGCAGGAGAAACCCACGCGCCTCACCGAGTTTACCGCTGAAGCGCGCGGGGGTCGGAATGGGAGTGAGTCGGGTCAGCGGTTTCGAGCTAGCTGAGCTAGCCGGGGAAGGGACCAGAGCTGACCCACTGAAAGATGCCAGAGGGAAGGCCTGTGGAGAATTCAGGTGACCTAATAATTGAATAATTTGGGTGAGTTCATCGAAAATCACCTGTTGCTGAAGAGTGATTAAATCCACCCGAGCCTCGAGGGTGGAAAGTCGGCGTGCGAGCCCGCTGTCCACTGAGCCACTTGGCTGGAGTCGTACTGACATAATGATGGGCTCAGGGAACGCACACACAGGCTCGGGAAGATTTAAGGGTTTTTATTCAAACATCTGGTGGTGTCTGAGTGCGTGAATGGAAGTGTGGATGTGGTGTGGGTGAACAGCGTGTGTCAAGGGCAGAACAGCTCGCCGTGCAGCCAGGTAACCCTGAGGACAGAGCAGAGCAGGGAGTTAGCTACAGTCACATGCCCCATGGGAAAATAACCACAATGTTCTGCTTACGTGCAGGCGAGAAGGTGGCTGGCGCTGGCGATACAGCTGTAGCCTGGAGGACAGCGCGCTAAGGAGAGGTGAGGAGGAGGAATTCCGCCACCCTGGAGATCCACCTGTGCACAGGGGAGAAGCTGGAGAGAAGGTAAGATGTGAAGTGCAGCTTACGTGCCTGGGGAGAGATGCGCTGGTTGGTAGTGAACCGGACAAGCGCTGGAGATTTTGGGAACGTTGTCAAGCAGACGACTCCAGACGAAAGCTGAGGGCAGAGGGGTTTATATAGGCCGATACTGATGAGGCGCAGGTGTGCGTGCTGCTGGCGCTGATGACTGGCGAGAGCGAGGTGTAACATGGACATTCCACTGGGATCCTGTAGTCGAACCTACTGGTCCATTTTTACCACTAAATTGTAGCTGGTACAATTAAGCTCTCCCAATTTGGTGTTCTAAGCAAGAGAAAGGGAAGAAACTCTTCACATGAGCACACCTCCCCCCAAATTCGTCCACCACCTCCTCCCTCCTCTCCCTCTACAGGTGCACGAGGTGAGGAGGCAACTGAGAGCAGTGAACCCCACAGAGCTGCTGGTCCAGACAGCATCCCAGGAGCGGTGATCAAAGCATGTGCAGACCAGCTGGCAGGGATCCTCACCAAACAGTTCAACCTCTCCCTGACAAACACCACCGTCCCGTCCTGCCTCAAGGCCTCCACCATCATCCCCGTGCCCAAAAAGGCCACAACTGACAGCCTGAATGACTACAGACCCACAGCACTCACGTCTGCAGTCATGAAATGTTTTGAGTGACTGGTGTCCCAGCACATAAGGGATTGTCTTCCCCTCCTTTGACCCCCACCAGTTCGCCTACAGGGAGAACCGCTCTACGGAAGACACCATCACCACCACTCTCCACAGAGCGCTGAGCCACCTGGAGAACATAAGGAGCTATGTAAGGATTCTCTTTGTGGACTACAGCTCAGTTTTCAACACCATCATCCCAGACATTCTGATCAACAAACTGCACCTCCTCCAGATCCCCCCCCACCTGCTCCTGGATAAAAAAACTTTCACCAATCGCCCACAAAAAGTCAGACTTGGCCCCCACCACTCCTCCACACTGTCCCTCAGTACTGGTTTCCCCCAAGGCCGCGTGCTAAGCCCTCCACTGTACACCTTTGACTGTATTCCAACCCACTCAATCACCGTCATCGTGAAATACGTGGAAGAAACCACCTTGGTTGGGCTCATCACTGATGACGATGAGAAGGCAAACGGAGGTAGAGAATCTTCTGCTGTGATGCCAAGTGAACAACTTAAAACTACATGTCCAAAAACCAAAGAACTCATACTGGACTTCAGGAAGAACAGACAGGACCACCTCTTCCCCTCATAAATGGTGACCGCGTGGAAAACATCCCCACCTTCAGGTTCCTGGGCACCCACATCTCCTCTGACCTCTCCTGGACTGTCAACACCAAGGCAAGGTGAAGAAAGCCCAGCAGCGGCTGCACTTCCTCTGTGTCCTGAGGAAAAACAACCTGGACCAGAAGCTGCTGCTGGCCTTCTATCGCTGGTCAGTGGAGAGCGTGCTCACCTACTGTCTGGGTGTGTGGTACGCCAGCTCCACAGCCGAGAACAGGAAGGCTGTTCAGAGGGTCATCAAGACCACCCACAAATCATCAGCAGCCCTCTGCCCTTCCTGGAAACATCTCCAGATCCTCCTCTCTCAGAAGGATTAAGGCCACCACAGGAGACCCTCACATTCCCCCCCACCACCACCTGTTTGACCTGCTTCCCTCTGGACGACGACTCAGATCGATCAGGTCCCACACCTCCAGACTGACAAACAGTTTCTTCCTCGAGGCCATCCAGACTGCAAACAGCCAGAGGCCCCACACCCTCTGTCTGAACGCTCACATGCTCAGAACTGAGGACCTTTTAATTTTCACTAAAACTCACCTGTCTTTGCACTCCTCACTTTCATGTTCATTGACCCATCCGTGAAACCACAGCTATGTACTGTATATTTTCCATAATACTTAGGTCATTTTACTCAATTGTGTGTCTACACTCTGCACTCTTATGTAAATAGTTCCACCCATGGAGCCACTACCATACCTGTATATATTTCCATAATCCTGGGCTATTTTCATTTTTATTTTTAATTTATTTTTATTTTCATTTATTTTTATTTCAGTCGGTGTTTAATCATGTGTTCTGTAACCGTGTTTTATCTAATCCCTTACTTTATTGTGCAGTAGCCTGGTGGAGCACCCACAATTTCGTTGTACTGTACGACTGTACAATGACAATAAAGCCTATTCTGTTCTATTATGCACAGATTAACTACTTACACTCAGAGTTACAGGATATGATGCACTGCTGTAGAATAAATGAACCACCAGAATATAAAGAAAAAGGAGCTGTAACATGGAAGCCATGAAAACGGCAGGATTATTAATCCTTCAAAATCAGACAGAAGAGGAAAAACATTTGATGACACAACACCTACTTGGTTCTGAAGAACCAACATTCCAGAGAACTTTCCTGCATTATATCCCATTAGAGGCCTCAAAACCACCTCCACCTTCATTTAGTCTCCCTGTCCACTGCCCTCCCTCCACCCACCTTGTACATCCCCTGCTGTTTTTCCCTCACAGACCCAACATCCCCCCTCTCAGCACACAGCCCCCCTGCCCCAGTCTGTCTCTCACTAAGATCCAGGTGAGAACTTAGATGAAGAAGATCAAGGCGAGGAAGGCTGCAGGTCCGGACGGCATCAGCATGAGGATCCTCAAGTCCTGTGCAGACCAGCTGTGCAGGATCGAGGGGCACATCTTCAGTCTGAGCCTGAAGCTGGGGAGGTTACCACAGCTGTGGAAAACATCCTGCATGGTACCCATGCCCAAGACTCTGCACCCCAAGGACCTGAACAGCAACAGACCAGTGGCCCTCACATCACATCTAATGAAGACCCTGGAGAGGCTGTTCCTCGTCCACCTCTGCCCCCTGGTGGGACCAGCGATGAACCCACTTCAGTTGGCCTACCAGCATGGCATTGTGGTTTAGGATGCAGTGATCTTCCTCCTACATTGTTCCCTGTCCCACCTGGAGAAGCCTGGGAGCACTGTGAGGATCATGTTCTTTGATTTCTCCAGTGCTTTCAACACCATCCAACCAGTGATCCTGAGGGACAAGCTGCTGTGTGCAGGGGTGGACCAACACCTGCCATTATGGATCCTGGACTACCTCACAGACCAACCACAGTTTGTGAGAACCCAGGACTGTGTGTCTGACACTATCATCTGTGGTGGTGGTGGTGGGGGGGGGCGGAAACAGTTCTGGCTCCCTTCCTGTTCACCCTCTACACTGCTGACTTTTCACACAACACACCTCACTGCCATCTACAGAAGTTCTCTGACGACTCTGCGATCATTGGCCTCATCTCCATGGGTGATGACATGGAGTACAGAGGACTCATCCAGGACTTTGTGGACTGGTGCCTGCGAAACTGCCTCCAGATCAATTCAAGGAAAACCAAGGAAATGGTGGTGGACTGCCACAGGTGTGGACACCCCCCACAGCACCAGTAAACATCCAGGGAACAGACACTGAGATGGTGACATCTTACAAGTACCTCGGTGTTCACCTGAACAATAAACTGGACTGGTCACACAACACCAACGTGTTCAAGAAGGGGCAGCGTAGGATGTTCCTGAGGAGACCCAGGTCTCCAGGAGTGCAAGGGGCACCCCTGAAGACCTTCTGTGATTCTGTGGTGGCATCAGCCTTTATGTATGGAGTGGTCTGCTGGAGATGCAGCATCACGGCAGCCAACAGGAAAAGACTCAACAGGCTGATCAAAAAAGCCAGCTCTGTTCTGAGGCGACGCCTTGACCCAGTGAAGGAGATCGGAGAGAGGAGGATGGTGGCTAAGCTGTCATCTCTGCTGGAGTCCAAGTCCCACCCCATGCGGAAACACGCTGAATGCACTGAGGAGCTCATTTAGTGGAAGGCTGTGCCATCCTGGGGTCGGACGCTTCCTGTGGTAACGTATTGTCACTTCCTGTGTTGCTGGCTGTTGTTGTAGTTTGCTTTGTGGTTCACTCCTGAGGATTATTGCCTTGAATTGTATTTTAATCATTTTTTTTATCTTCCATCACCTCTCACTTCTGTTTAACAAGCCTCTTGCAACTGTGTGCACACTCAGTGTCACCTCTGGTGTGCTCTCTCTGTCAGATGTTTAGCTACACCTCTGCTTCTTTTAGTGATAATGGTAAATGTAATAAATGTTGTCTTTTTGAGGTGCTCAAGGTGAGGTTGTCTGATTTGGAATCCCAGCTCCGCTGCATTGAAACACTATCTGCACCAGGTAATAATGATGGACACCCCTTATCTGCAGCAGAGCTCCCTGGCATAGGGCGGCCTGCTAGTGGTCCCCTGGCTTCGACCTCTCCTGAGCAGCCAGGAGAGAACGGGTAGGTGACTGTAAGAAGGAAGCATAGCTGCAAGCCCCAGTACACCATCAACCTGTTCATGTTTCTAATTGTTTTTCCCCGCTCAGTGACACACCCGCTGAAGAAAAAACTCTGATCACTGGCGACTCTGTAGTCAGAAACGTGAACCTAGAGACTCTAGCGGCCATAGTTAATGCATTCCTGGGGCCAGAGCAGGCGACATCGAGTCAAATTTGAAAATGCTGGATAAAAGAAACTGTAAATACTCCACAATTGTTATCCATGGCATTAACGACGTCCAACTCTGGCAGTCAGAAGTCACAAAACTTAACGTGCAATGGATGTGTGACTTTGCCAAAACGATGTCTGCCTCTGTAGTATTCTCTGGGCCCCTCCCCAATCTGACCAGTGATGACATGTTTAGCCACATGTCATCCTTCAACCGCTGGCTGTCTGTGTGGTGTCCTGCAAACGATGTGGGCTACATAGACAATTGGAGCTCATTTGGGGGAAAACCTGGTCTTATTAGATGAAATGGCGTCCATCCCACTTTGGATGGTGCTTCTCATTTATCTAACAATCTGGCATCTTTTTTATCCAAATTTCCAAAACCTTGACTACTCAGAGTTGGGACCAGGAAGCAGAGTCGCAGTCTTACACGCCTCTCTGCAGCTCCTCTTCATCCGCCACCCCTCAACTTAGCTCCTGTCTTCCCCATCAGAGAATCGTTGTCTGCGCCCTCCAAAGTAAATAAAAATATAATGTATAAGCATCCCAAAGTGATAAAGCAAAAAGTTGGTCAAACTCAAATTAAACATGAAGCCTCTAAATTGAATGATTTGGCCTCCGTTCCTCCTCATAATTTAAAAATTAAATGTGGTTTGTTAAATATTAGGTCTCTAACTCCCAAGTCTCTGTTAGTCCATGATCTGTTAATTGATCATCAGATTGATTTAATTTCCCTTACAGAGACTTGGTTAGGACAAGAGGATTATGTTGGTTTAAATGAATCAACTCCCTCTGGTTATTTAAACTGTCAAAATCCCAGAAGTTCTGGTCGTGGAGGAGGAGTAGCAACAATTTACCATTCCAAATTACTAGTTAATGTAAAGCAAAAAACATGTTATAATTCCTTTGAGGGCCTGGTCCTCAGTATTGGGCACTTTTGCAATTTTAGGTTAAACCCAATTTTATTTGCCATAGTTTATCGTCCCCCATCAACCTACTCAGAGTTTTTATTCTTAAATCACCCTTTATTGTCATTCAGCTGTACAACCAATCATGTACGGTAGAATGAGATTGTGTTTTTCCTATCTACAGTGTTAATCACACACACCCCAAGTGTAGAATCAGAGGGCCGCTGCCATGAAAGGTGCTGCCACAGGTTTCCCTCCTCCATTCCATTATTGCTGATCACCAAGTTGGACGGCAGGAAGTTCCACTTTTATATGGTCTTCGGCTTGACCTGGCCGAGATTTGAACCCCTGCCTCCTGGGTGTGGGGCAGATGCTCTACCAACTGAGCCACCACTCCAGTCAAATTTATCCAAATTTGCTGAATTCTTAGCTGATTTAGTGCTGAAATCAGATAGAATAATTATAGTAGGGGACTTTGATATACGTGTTGATGTAGACAGTGATTGCCTTAATGTGGCATTTAATTCAATATTAGACTGGGTGGTCTAAAGAGATTAATCAGTAAAGAGGTTAACTGAGATTTTTTTTTTGGGGGGGGGGGGTGGGGGGGGGGAGATTTCTGAACTCCTCCAGTGGCATTTAACAGGATTTCCATGACTGGCCACATCTCTGTCAAAAGATGGTAAAACTCAAGTAAGTGATACATCCACATCTTGTCCTCCATCTCTTAATCCAAGCTTTTGCTACAACTATGGGTTAAAAGGTCACGCATCAGTTAAAAAAGCCACCAATGTTGATCCCATGACTGGAGAGATGTTTTCTCTCTTTCTGGATCAATATTTTTAAGCTGTGTGGTTTATTCACACGGTTGCCCATGTACCGTCTGCTCAGCAGGCAGACGAGTTGCACATTTGACCTCCATATCACTCCAATCTCTCCCTGCTCATGTCACCCTGAAGCAAAGCCTCAATGTCGGCTCTGTAAACCACGCTCCATTCTTTAGTTTTCTAGACCAATTAAAGTGTTAGAATAACATGAATTTTGGAATGCCCTCATCTTCAGTTGGTGCTTCTTGAAGAGTGAAGGACATCCTGGAGGAGAAACGCGTTGTTCTATTTACAGTTTTGTTGATGTTCCCACCCTTCCTGTCAGCCTGAGGCCAGAAGGAAGTGATGTCATGTGGCCTGATGTTCAGCAGAGTTGAATTTGGAGTCTCGTTTCCTCCTTTGCTGTCTGTTATGTTAATGTGGACATAGAGACAGGGAGGCTTCATGTAAATGTGATATTTGCATTTTAACAATATTTGCATTGCTGTGTTGAATTGAACAAACGTGTAGAAGGAAACCAGCAGCAAACCCGGCAGATCAAATCGTTGCTCATTTTCATAGGACGCACTTATAACCTGAAATAGTTTTAACAGGAACAGACTGAAAACTTGATAACATAAAGTCGTGACAAGAGGAAGTAGATCTGTGAAGTGCAGAGACACTGCTGAACACGCAAACACGTCACGGTAGCAAAATGGGTTTCCAAGGCAACAGAATATTAAACAGAACCTTCATGTGGCTCAAGATTTGATGACATAATTTAAATAAAATGACCAAATTCATGAAAAATGTCTGGTCCATAAATGAGCTAACTCATTGCAGATGGTAGTGGTTACTTTTGTGTAGTTTTAAATGGAACATTATTCTGTGTTTGTCCCACAGGTCAAACATTTATGCCTGAATGATTTCAGCTGATAAACTTTCTTGCTTTTTATC
This sequence comes from Pholidichthys leucotaenia, assembly GCA_020510985.1. NCBI lineage: Eukaryota > Metazoa > Chordata > Actinopteri > Cichliformes > Pholidichthyidae > Pholidichthys > Pholidichthys leucotaenia. The sequence goes on from JAJAQF010000044.1 coordinate 1,365,615, forward strand.
ATCATAACACTTGGCAGCACAGTATTCTTGCAAGCAGCCATGAAGTTAAGATCGGCCTGCAATCCTGGCTGATCAACAGATCACTACTTTCACAAACGTAAGAGAGGCACCGACAGTGAAAAAAATGAACTCTGGGAGGATTCTGTAGACATTGGTCTATCGCTTTAGAAGTCTGAGTTATCTCCTAAATATTTCTAGTCATGAGATGTCCCCAAGGAGAAATGGGACCTGTGATTCTAGACATGCAGGTATCATGTTCTGGCAGCTGTTAAGTAGACGCCAGAATAATTCCTGAAATTTGAGTCTGTTAATGGGGTCACTGACTGCACATTTTCCATACATTGACTGCTCCCACAGTCTTAAGGAAATGTTGGCCACATTATTTGGTCAAATATTCTTCAATTATTGCAACATCATTGTAACTCGTCTTTTGCAGCCTTCTGGAGAACAGCTTGTTTCAGTGCACGTCTCTTTAAATGCCATAAAAGTGCCATTAACTCCACCATCCCTCTTACTATTGACAATTTTAGCTGGCTAGCTCCTAGCTCAGATAACGAGCTTGAGCCAACTAACGTAAATTTGTCTTAAAAAATGAATAAAATAATGTATCACTGGTGGTGGTTTCAGTGGTCCCTGGAGTTCAATAAACACAGAAGCCTCCATGAATGGTCCCCCAAGGAGTCTAGCTGATAACTAGATGATGGCAAATGCCTAGCAAGGCTAGTGCTAATGAATTGATGGAGTGTCAATGTGAAAATGTAACAAAATAAGCCAGAATGACATGCAATGTGTTATCAACAGAAACACCTGGTTAAAATAAAGGTTAAATACATTTTTAAAAAATCCTCTGTGGATTGGTAAACCAGGTGGACACAGGGATGTCTATTTGGGTGACTGAAATCTAAAGAAAATATTAACTGCACTTGGTAAGCTAACTCCCTAGCAGCACTGCTCCTTTGACTCCCCACTCATAGATGGATACCTAGGCTGGCCAATTATAGAGCAGCAGCAGGGGATCAAAGACGAGCTTATAGCTTTACTTGATGTACAGCAGGAGTGTCCAATCTTGTGCCATAGAGGGCTAGGACCCTGCAGGTTTTCTCTTCTACCCAGTCTCTTCAGCAGGTGCTTTCACTGATCAGTGCAAAGAAATTCAATGAAATCTGCTGCTGACAACCCTGGTGGGAGGTAGGGCCTGTGGGGTTTTGGCTTTCCACGGCACATGATTGGACACCACTGATGTACAAGAGCAAACCTGGAAGAGTTGAATGGCTTCTCAGGCACAAAAATTATATAAAGGCTGTGATTTTTTTTTGTTACTTTTTTTAAAAAAAAGTAAAGTGAGTGTTTTGATTTTTTTTTATGATTATGTGATCAATAGACACATTACACATTGTTAAAACCTAGAAAAATGATTTTACCTGTAGGACTACTGAGTGGCAGAATACTTAGAGCAGCTGACTAACTGCAAGCTGCTTTGCAACCCACCCCCACCCCAGGTCCTCACTTTACCTTTGTTGACTAAATGTTTCACCTGTTGACATTAATCCCTGCTCTGCTGTGTGCCAAGGGTTTTATTTTTACCTTTTCCATACACTATATGTATGTTAGTGCTGCATCAATTAGTCGACAAATTGATTGACAAAAAAAAAAAAATAACGGGCTACTTGTGATGACCCGGTCTCTGCCATTATCTGCCACAGCTGTGCGCACACCTGCTCCCCATCACTCACGGGCTATATAACCTGCTCTGTCTGCAAGCCCGGCACAGAGCCGTCTGTCTCCCTGGCTACATGAAGCTCTGCACTCTTCGTCCAGCCAAACATTCAGCCCTCGTCATCCCTGCCATTTTGGCTTCTACCTGCAAGGAGTCTCCTCAGCTCCAAGTAAGCTCATTATTCTACTGACCTGTTCAACGTTGTCCCCTGTGTACAGGAGGAACTCCCAGGCAGCAGAATCCTTTCCTCCAGGCGGCGGACTACGCCTACCTCTCACCTTCACATCGTCTCTCGTCAGCAATGCTGGGTGGCAGACGCTGTCCTTCAGGATTGCCTCCAGGCCAACCTTCATTCTCCACCACAGCTGTAACAGGTTGCCAGATTGCACGGCGCTCTGCTCACTCCCAGCTGTCACGAGTCTATGGATCCATGCACTCACATCCACATTCACTACTCACTCACGCATCCACACACAAACACTATCACAATGAAGATTATTGAACCTACTCTTGAGCTTGTGTCTGTTCCCTGGGTCTACCAATTATGTCAGTACGGCTCCGTCAGAATGACCCAGTGAACAGCGCGCTAACGTGCCAAGTAAACAATTTAGAAACTTGAGTAGATCAAATAGCTTACCAGCAGCAAGTAGTTCTTAATCAGCTGGTCCAAATTAACAGCCGACTGGATCGCCTGGCCGGACAGCAGGCGTTTCCTCCGGCTTCAAGTAATGCTCCGGCACCCGTTAGCCCCCCTCCTAGCCAGGCTAGTCAGGTTCTCTTGGCCCGACTCACACCGGAACCCACACCCACTCGGTTTAATGGTAAACTTGGGGAGGCCCGGGGTTTTCTTCTCCAGTGTGAGATAGTTTTTCAGCGGGTTCCTGGGGATTTCCCAACCGATCACAGCCATATTGGCTACGTAGCTAATTTACTGGAGGGGCGGGCTCTTGAGTGGGCTTACAGAGTTATGGCTAGACCTAGCTACGCTAATCTTACCTATGCTCAGTTTGTTAGAATCAGAATCAGAATCAGATTTATTGCCATTGTTCATGCTGTACACAAACTAGGAATTTGTCTCGGTGCAATGCTGCAACATAAAAAACATGATAAGATAAAGAGATAAACTAAAAAAAAACAACAAAAAACTAAAAAACTAAACATGCAATAAGTGTAGAATAAGAATGAGTAATACCAGTCAAAGCAGTTTTAAATATATTAGCGAGTAGCAGATATTGTGGAGTACCACATAGTGCAGTCGATAATGCAACAGAAAAACAGTGATGATTGACATGAGTCTGGTTGAGCTGCTGTACATAGTGCACGAGAGTCAATAAGTCACTTAATGTTCAGCGGTCTGATGGCAGAGGGGAAGAAGCTGTTCATGTGCCAGGAGGTTTTAGTCTGAATGGACCGAAGTCTTCTACCTGAGGGGAGGGGGGGGAAACAGTGCGTGACCAGGTTGTGAAGGGTCGGCTATGATCCGGCCTGCACGCCTCCGGGTCCTGGAGATGTACAGGTCCTGGAGAGATGGGAGCTTGCAGCCAATCACCTTCTCAGCAGTGCGCACGGTGCGCTGCACCCTTAGTCTGTCCCTGGCAGTGGCTCCTGCGTACCACACAGTTATGGAGGAGGTGAGGATGGACTCGATGATGGCCGTGTACAACTGCACTAGCATCTTGGTAGGTAGCTTGAGCTTCCTCAGCTGCCGCAGAAAGAACATCCTCTGCTGGGCCTTTTTGATGAGGGAGCTGATGGTTGGCTCCCATTTGAGGTCCTGGGTGATGGTGGTGCCCAAGAAGCGGAAGGAATCTGCGATGGTGATGGGAGAGCCTGTGATGGTGAGGGGGGGCAGGGGGGTTGTGACTTTCCTGGAGTCCACAATCATCTCCGCTGTCTTCAGAGCATTCAGCTGCAGGTTGTTGTGGCTGCACCAGGACACCAGCTGGGCCACCTCTCTCCTGTAGACAGACTCGTCACCGTTGGAGATGAGCCCGATGAGGGTGGTGTCATCCGCAAACTTGATCAGCTTAACAGACTGGTGGCTGGAGGTGCAGGAGTTGGTATAGAGGGAGAAGAGTAGGGGGGGAAAGTACACAGCCCTGGGGTGATCCGGTGCTGATGCTAACAGAGTCAGAGACAGATTTCCCCAGCCGCGCATGCTGCCTCCGGTCCATCAGGAAGTCGGTGATCCACCTGCAGAGGGAGTCAGGCACGTCGAGCAGGGACAGCTTGTCCTGGAGCATAGCGGGGCAGATGGTATTGAATGCAGAGCTGAAGTCCACAAACAGGATCCTGGCGTAGGTTAGCGAGTTTAATGAGGTGTTTGACCACTCCGACCGGGATAATGTGCTCACCACCCGGCTGTTACAGTAAATCTTCGACAGGGGGCAGGTCTGTGGTGGACTATGCTGTCAATTTCCGGGTGGTAGCGGCGGAGATGGGGTGGGAAGATGCCTCGTTATGCAGCATCTTTACTAGGAGTCTGAGCCCAAGTCTGTGGGATGAACTAGCTTGCTTAGAGAAGCCAGAGAGGCTAACTGAGCTAATTTTCTTAGCTATTAGTTTAGACAACAGGCTGAGGGAGTGGGCAGCTGAGTGGAAGACATCTGGACGCTCGGGCGCCCAGTTTTGCCGCTCTTCTCAGTCCCCTTTACTGGCCTTGCCTTCGGTAGAGTCGGCTGAGGAATCTGACCCTATGGCAATAGGACAAACTAAATTACCTTTGGCAGGAAGACAGCACCGTAGAGAGCTTGGTCTGTGTGTGTACTGTGGTAGTGAGGAACATGACATTTTGTCCTGTCCCATGCGGCCAAAAGGGGGAACCCGTGCGTCGCAGTAGGGGGTTTCACGGGCTCACCTCAGTTAAATACCCTCTCTAAGTGTCTTTTAACCATTAGGTTCATGCACAATCGTACAGAATATTGCACACATGCCTTGGCGGACTCAGGAGCTGAGCAGAGTTTCATCTCGGGGGAACTGGCAACCTGGTTGAGGCTTCCCTGCCATGCATCTGGAGACACCCCTGACGCTCATTATTCTATCTAAAACCCCGTTGACGGTGGTGTCCAAGCAAACTGCTCCTACCCCTGTCATCATTTCGAGGAACCATCAGGAGGACCTGAGCCTTTGCCGGTTGCAGCCCCCCCCAGTTATTCTGGGTTATCCCTGGCTCCGGCTCCATAACCCCTCCATCGATTGGCGCACCAGTAAGATTGATGCCTGGAGCCCTTTTTGTTTAAATGCGTGTCTGCAGTCCGCTGTCTGTTCACCCTCCAAGCCTTTGGCTACTCCCGTCACCCGCCCCCCCTCCCGATCTTACTGGGGTCCCCTCTGAATATCATGATCTGGGGGTGGTGTTCAGTAAATCTCAGGCACCATCTCTCCCCCCTCATCGGCCCTATGACTGCGCCATCAATCTCCGGGCTGGAGCCCCGCTGCTGGCAAGCCGCCTCTACAGCCTGTCTGCCTCGGAATGGGAGGCTATGTATGCGTACACTAAGGAGTCCCTCAGCTCTGGCATCATCCGCCTGTCATCTTCGGCAGTGGGGGCGGGGGGTTTTTTCGTCAGGAAGAAGGATGGCTCCCTGAGGCCGTGCATCAATTTCCGTGCCCTAAATGACATCACCATTAAGGATAAGTACACCCTCCCTCTGATGGACACGGCTTTAAATTCCCTCCAGGGGGCCTCCTACTTCACCAAGCTGGACCTCCGCAATGCGTACCATCTGGTGCGGATCAGGGAGGGGGATGAATGGAAGACGGGTTTCCGGACCCCAAGCGGCCGCTTTGAGTATTTAGTGATAAAGTTTGGACTGACCAACGCTCCGGCTGTCTTCCAACGCCTGATTAACAACGTGCTACGTGATTTCCTGGGCTCTTTCGTCTTCGTGTACCTCGATGAAATCTTGATCTTCTCCTGATCATTGGAGGAGCACCAAGTACACGTGAGGTGGGTTCTGCAATGACTCCTGGAGAATAAACTGTATGTGAAGGCCGAGAAATGTGAGTTTCACACTTATAAAACATTATTTCTCGGTTTCATTATTTGTCACAACCAGATCATCCCGGATCCCGGCAACGTGAAGGCGGTGGTGGACCCCCCCCCCCCCAAGAAACAGCTCCAACAGTTCCTGGGGTTTGCTAATTTCTACTGACGCTTCATTCAGTCATTTTGTGGCCTCGGCGCCACACCAGTCGGCTGCCTTTTGCAACAGCGGCTCGATTCCGAGTCTTTTTCCCTTCCTCTCTCTTTTGATCCGTCTTTTTTTTTCACCCCACTTATATCACGGACACACAGATCGTCCTAAATGTCTCCTGAGCCGGTGGACGGAGCCACTGTTTATAGCAGGATACGATACAGCAGAGAACAGCTACTAGCATTCAACCGCCACCCGGTCCCATTGGAAAAACTCGACATACCGAGAGAACTGAGGCGAAAACGCCGCGGCTGCCGGGCTGGAGTAAGGCGGAGGACAAAAAATATAAGGTACAGACCCTCCCTTCCATCTGTTGTCATGGGAAATGTACGGTCGATACTGGGAAAGTTAGATGAGCTAGCGGCTATCTCCCGTTATGATAGCACATACCGGGAGTGCTCTCTCCTTTTGTTTACTGAGACGTGGCTAACTGAACTAGCAGCAGATGCTAACATTGAGCTGGAGGGTTTTCACATGATACGAGCTGACCGAACACCAGACAGTGGCAAGGCTAGGGGCGGTGGAGTGATAATGTATGTTAACAACAACTGGTGCAGACCGGGACATATCACTGTTAAACAACGACACTGCAGCAAAGACATTGAGTTGCTAGCTGTTAGCATGAGGCCTACATATCTCCCGAGAGAACACTCACACGTGATCTGCATTGTTGTTTATGCAAATCCGACGGCGAACGCTGGGACAGCACGTGACGTCATCCATTCAGTAACCAGCAGGCTGCAGACAGAACACCCAGATGCTCTTCTCCTCATCTCAGGCGATTTCAACCATGTTTCACTGTCTCCCATTCTACCCACGTTCACCCAGTATGTCACATGCCACACTAGAGACAATAAAACACTGGATTTATTCTACGCAAACACTAAGGAGGCGTACACCTCATCACAACTCCCCCCACTCGGGAGATCGGATCACAACTTGGTTCATCTCCGGCCGGTGTACAAACCCCTAGTGCACAGACAACCTCCGGCCATGCACACTGTGGAGTTATGGTCTGAGGAGACAATGGACACCCTAAAGGGCTGTTTTGAAGCCACCGCCTGGAAGCAGCTCTGCGATCCACATGGTGAGGACATCGATGGCCTCATTCACACCTTCACGGGCTACCTCAGCTTCTGTGTGGACAAATCCGTTCCCACCAAGACCATACGGCGTCACTCAAACAACAAACCCTGGATCAACCCTGAGATAAAAACACTTCTGAGAGAGAAGAAGAGGATCTTCAGGTCAGGGAACAGGGAGATGCTGAAGTCCGTACAGAGGGAGCTGAGGAGAAAGATCAGAGAAGGCAAGGACAGCTTCAGGAAGAAGATGGAGGACAAGCTGCAACAGAGCGACATCAGCGGGGTCTGGAGAAACCTCAAAACCATCTCGGGGCTCCAGAATACCTCCCCCCAGGCCACAGGGGGCAGGGAGTGGGCGAACAACCTGAATCTGTTTTTCAATAGATTTGACCAACCACCCTCCCCCCTGACTGCACAACAACCACTGCTGCCTCTAAAGAAATCAAGTCCTGCTGCCCACTCCCCACTCCACCAACACCCCCCCACTCCCAACACACAGCCCCCCATCCTGACCCTGACCAGGACCCAGGTGAGGACGGAGCTGAGGAAGATCAAGGCGAGGAAGGCGCCGGGACCGGACGGCATCAGCGCAAAGCTCCTCAAGTCCTGTGCAGACCAGCTGTGTGGGATTGTGACGTATATCTTCAACATGAGCCTGAAACTGGGGAGGGTACCACAGCTGTGGAAAACATCTTGTGTGGTACCTGTACCAAAAACTTCCCACCCCAAAGACCTGAACAGCTACAGACCGGTGGCCTTGACGTCCCACTTGATGAAGACCCTGGAGAGACTGCTCCTTGCTCACCTCCGCCCCCTGGTGGAACCAGCGATGGATCCACTCCAGTTCGCCTACCAGCATGGCATTGGGGTGGAGGATGCGGTGATCTTCCTCCTTCACCGTTCTCTGTCCCACCTGGAGAAGCCCGGGAATATGGTGAGGATCATGTTCTTTGACTTCTCCAGTGCTTTCAACACCATCCAACCGATGATCCTGAAGGACAAGCTGCTGCGCGCAGGGGTGGACCAGCACCTGTCATCATGGATCCTGGACTACCTCACGAACCGGCCTCAGTTTGTGAGAACCCGGGACTGTGTGTCCGACACGATCATCAGTAGCACGGGGGCCCCCCAGGGAACGGTGCTGGCTCCCTTCCTGTTCACTCTTTATACTGCGGACTTCTCACACAACACAACACACTGCCATCTACAGAAGTTCTCTGATGACTCTGCGATCGTTGGCCTCATCTCCAATGGAGATGAAGCTGAGTACAGAGGGCTTATCCAGGACTTCGTGGACTGGTGCCATCGGAACTGCCTCCAGATCAACGCGAGGAAAACTAAGGAGCTGGTGGTGGACTGCCGCAGGCATGGGCAGCCCCTCACAGTACCAGTAAATATACAGGGAACAGACATTGAGATGGTGACATCCTATAAGTACCTGGGTATTCATCTGAACAATAAACTAGACTGGTCACACAATACTGATGCACTCTACAAGAAGGGACAGCGCAGGCTGTTCCTGCTGAGGAGACTCAGGTCTTTTGGTGTACAAGGGGCGCTGCTGAAGTCATTCTATGACACGGTGGTGGCATCAGCCATCACTTTTGGAGTGGTCTGCTGGGGCAGTGGCATTACTGCAGCCGATAGGAAGAGACTGAACAAACTGATTAAGAAAGCTAGCTCTGTCCTGGGGCAGCGCCTTGATCCGATGGAGGAGATAGGAGAGAGAAGGACGGTGGCTAAACTGTCATCTCTGCTGGAGTCCGAGTTCCACCCTATGCAGGACATACTGAATGCACTGAGGAGCTCATTTAGCAGCAGACTACATCATCCCAGGTGCACAACCGAGAGGTTTCGTAGGTCCTTCCTACCAACGGCTGTCAGACTGTACAACCTAAGCAGGGCTGCTCGCAGAGATAGCAAAAAGACGTAACAAACTAATAGTTTTTTGAATGCAAAAGATGCAATAGACTTACACAATGGTCCCCTCCGGCATACAACTAGGAACTTACCGGTCGCTATGGAGGGTGAGAATATGTATGGGCACATAATCATACCATGTAGGATAACTAAGTAGACGGTTATGCTGTTTCATTCCATCTAGCAACAATGCTCTGCACTGTGTGTGTTTATATATTTACATATTTATTCCATCTAGCTACAATGCTCAGCACTGGGTGTGTTTATATACTTATATATCTACATATTATTCCATCTAGCTGCATTGCTCCGCACTGTGTGTGTTTATATACTTGCATATTTATTCCACCTAGCTGCAATGCTCCGTACTGTGGGTGTTTATATATTTACATATTTATTCCATCTAGCTACAATGCTCTGCACTGTGTGTTCATATATTCATATATTTATTCCGTCCAGCTACAGTGCTCTGCACTGTGTGTCTGTGTGTGTGTGTATATATATATATTTTATAGTAATACGTACATATGTATATTAGCTGCTCTTGCTTGCTTGTTTTTTTTTTTTTTTTCTTGCCTTCTGATTGTTGCTCTGAGTGTTGCTATCCCTGTGCTGTTGCAATCCTGGAATTTCCCCGTTGTGGGACTAATAAAGGCTTATCTTATCTTATCTTATCTTATCTTATCTTATTCACAACTACAGCATCATTGCTTTCCCCCGACCCGCCTCACCTCCCCCAAGACGGTTTCCCGGTGGACCGAGGAGGCCACTGCCATGTTCGCTACCCTTAAGGAGCAGTTCTTATCCTCCCCCATCCTGACTCAGGTGGACCCCGCTCTTCAGTGTCTGGTGGAGGTGGACACTTCGGACTCAGGGGTGGGGGCTCTGTTTACCCAGCATTACCCGGTGGATGGGGTGGTCCTGCCTTGTGCGTTCTTTTCTTGCCGGTTATCACCGGCAGAGAGGAACTATGATATTGGCGACAAGGAGCTTCTGGCAGTGAAACTTGCTCTGGAGGAGTGGCGCCACTGGTTGGAGGGGGCCGCCCAGCCGTTTGTCGTCTGGACAGACCATAAGAACTTGCAGTACCTGAGGACGGCTAGACGTCTTAACGCCCGACAGTACGCTGGTCCCTGTTCTTTGGGCACTTTAACTTTACCATCACCTACCGGCCCGGGTCGAAGAACACCAAGCCGGATTCCCTTTCCAGACAGCTCGCTCCTGACACGACGGAGGCGCCCAAGCAGCCCATTCTCCCGTCATCTTGCATCGTGGGCGCTCTCTCGTGGGACATGAGGGAAAAGGTCTTGACGGTGCAGGAGGCCGAACCGGACCCGGGCCGGGGACCAGCAGGTAAATTATATGTTCCCTCTCCTGTTCGGGGTGAGGTGATTCCCTGGGCTCATTCCTCCAGGCTTACTTGTCACGGGGCGGGGGGGGGGGGGTCCTGCACGATCAGGATTCTTCAGAGGTCGTTTTGGTGGCCATCTCTCCGGAAGGATGTCGCCAACTACGTCCGCACCTGTCCTCAGTGCGCTACGGGTAAGACAGCATCCTCTCCTCCCGCAGGGTTGCTCCACCCCCTTCCTACTCCCGGCAGACCCTGGTCGCACATTGCATTTGACTTTGCTACTGGTCTTCCTCCATCTAACCATTACACTGTTGTTCTCACTATAGTGGATCATTTCTCCAAGGCCGCTCACTTTGTCCCCCTGCAGGGGCTGCCCACAGCAAAGGATACAGCGGATCTGCTTATACATCACGTGGTGAGGCTACACGGGATTCCCTCAGACATCGTCTCTGACCGGGGTCCCCAGTTTGTGTCTCGCGTGTGGAAATCGTTATGTAATGCTCTGGGAGCCACGGTGAGTCTGTCCTCTGGCTACCACTCACAGAGCAATGAACAGTGAGAGAGAGCCAACTAAGAGCTGGAGGCTGCGCTGCACTGCACTGCGTCATCTCCTCCAACCCTGCGTCATAGAGTACACACCTCCCATGGCTCGAGTACGCCCACAACTCCACAGTATCGTCAGTGATTGGCATGTTGCCTTTTGAAGCCTCCTTGGGTTACAATCCCCCTCTTTTTCCCGAGGAGGAGGAAGACATCGCCGTACCATCTGTCAGGGTCCATCTAAGACGCTGTCGACGGATTTGGAGGACGGTCCGGGCGGCACTCCAACGCACGGCGGAGCGCAACTCCAGGGTGGCTAATCTCTACAGGAGACCGGCCCCACCCTACCTGGTGGGTCAACAGGTGTGGCTTTCTACACAGCATATCAACCTCAAGGCTGAGAATAGGAAGCTATTTCAGCGTTTCATTGGGCCTTTTCCTGTAGAGCGGATTATCAATCCAATGGCTGTGCGCCTGACTCTCCCTCTCTCCCTCCACATCTGTCCTACGTTTCATGTGTCACAGGTCAAACCTTTTTTCTCCAGCCCTCTCTGTCCCCCTCCCAGGTCTCCACCTCCATCAGTGGTGATCGATGGTGACCTGGCGTAGAAGGTCAACTCCATCCTGAACGTCCGCCGCTGGGGACACGGCCTGCAGTATCTGGTGGACTCGGAGGGGTATGGGCCCAAGTGGCGCTCCTGGGTGCGTCCATCCTTCATGTTGGATAGTCAACTTATCAGGGATTTCCATCGGGCGCACCCAGGTAGGTTGGATCAGGTGCCAGGAGGCACCTCTCGGGAGGGGGGGGGGGGGTGTAGTACAGTGATGACTCGTTCTCTGCCATTATCTGACACAGCTGCATGCACACCTGCTCCCCATCACTCACGGGCTATATATCCTGCTCTGCCTGCAAGACCGGCACAGAGCCGTCTGTCTCCCTGGCTATGTGAAGCTCTGCGCTCTTCGTCCAGCCAAACATTCAGCCCTCGTCATCCCTGCCGTTTCGGCTTCTACCTGCAAGGAGTCTCCTCAGCTCCAAGTAAGCTCATTATTCTACTGACCTGTTCAGCGTTGTCCCCTGTGCACAGGCGGAACTTCCAGGCGGCGGACTACGCCTACCTCTCACCTTCACACCGTCTCTCATCAGGGTGGCAGACGCTGGCCTTCGGGATTGCCTCCAGGCCGACCTTCATTCTCCACCACAGCTGTAACAGGTTGTCAGATTGCACGGTGCTCTGCTCACTCCCAGCTGTCACGAGTCTACGGATCCACACACTCACATCCACATTCACGACTCACTCACGCACCCACTCACAAACACTATCACAATAAAGATTATTGAACCTACTCTTGAGCTTGTGTCTGTTCACTGGGTCTACCAATTATGGCACTACTAATTTTATAGTCGGTTAATCTCCTGTGTACCCCAAAAAAGGGGTGTATATATATATATATATATATATAGTGGGGCAAAAAAGTATTTAGTCAGCCACCAATTGTGCAAGTTCTCCCACTTTAAAGATGAGAGAGGTCTCCAATTTTCATCATAGGTATACCTCAACTATGAGAGACAAAATGAGGAAAAAAAATCCAGAAAATCACACTGAAGGATTTTTAATGAATTAATTGGTAAGTTCCTCAGTAAAATAAGTATTTGGTCACCTAAAAAACAAGCAAGATTTCTGGCTCTCACAGACCTGTAACTTCTTCTTTAAGAGGATCCTCTGTCCTCCACTCGTTACCTGTATTAAGGACACCTGTTTGAACTTGTTATCAGTATAAAAGACACCTGTCCACAACCTCAAACAGTCAGACTCCAAACTCTACTATGGCCAAGACCAAAGAGCTGTCAAAGGACACCAGAAACAAAATTGTAGACCTGCACCAGGCTGGGAAGACTGAATCTGCAATAGGTAAGCAGCTTGGTGTGAAGAAATCGACTGTGGGAGCAATTATTAGAAAATGGAAGACATACAAGACCACTGATAATCTCCCTCGATCTGGGGCTCCACGCAAGATCTCACCCCGTGGGGTCAAAATGATCACGAGAATGGTGAGCAAAAATCCCAGAACCACACGGGGGGACTTGGTGAATGACCTGCAGAGAGCTGGGACCAAAGTAACAAAGGCTACATCAGTAACACACTACACCGCCAGGGACTCAAATCCTGCAGTGCCAGATGTGTCCCCCTGCTTAAGCCAGTACATGTCCAGGCCCGTCTGAAGTTTGCTAGAGAGCATTTGGATGATCCAGAAGAGGACTGGGAGAATGTCATATGGTCAGATGAAACCAAAATAGTAGTTTTTGGTAAAAACTCAACTTGTCGTGTTTGGAGGAGAAAGAACACCATACCTACTGTGAAGCATGGGGGTGGAAACATCATGCTTTGGGGCTGTTTTTCTGCAAAGGGACCAGGACGACTGATCTGTGTAAAGGAAAGAATGAATGGGGCTATGTATCGTGAGATTTTGAGTGAAAACCTCCTTCCATCAGCAAGGGCATTGAAGATGAAACGTGGCTGGATCTTTCAGCATGACAATGATCCCAAACACACCACCCGGGCAATGAAGGAGTGGCTTCGTAAGAAGCATTTCAAGGTCCTGGAGTGGCCTAGCCAGTCTCCAGATCTCAACCCCATAGAAAATCTTTGGAGGGAGTTGAAAGTCTGTGTTGCCCAGCGACAGCCCCAAAACATCACTGCTCTAGAGGAGATCTGCATGGAGGAATGGGCCAAAATACCAGCAACAGTGTGTGAAAACCTTGTGAAGACTTACAGAAAACGTTTGACCTCTGTCATTGCCAGCGAAGGGTATATAACGAAGTATTGAGATAAACTTTTGTTATTGACCAAATACTTATTTTACCGAGGAATTTACTAATTAATTCATTAACTAGAAAGGCACTCGGAGAGCGCAGACCTCCGCCAAGCGCCACAGTTCCCCCCATACAGTGTTTGTGTGTACGTTGTCAGATTCCTTGACCATGAAAACATCTGAGTAGCAATTGGATTCACAATGATAGGATTAGTGGTTCAGTAGTAAAAGCATTACCTCCTTGGCGGAGGTAATAAACTGAAGTGTTGGTGTTGTGTCCATGTCCTGCATCTGCAAACTCCCAGGCTGGGGGCGTTGCAATTGAATGAATGAATTAATTAATCTTTATTTCGAATAGATTAAGAGTACAGGTTAAAAGAAAGTGAATAATATAACAAAGGGGGTAATAAAATCCAACAAGGTCAAATTAGACAATAGCTCCTCTGATTATACAGTTCAACATAAGTTATCCGAAATATGTGATGGCTGAATCCGCAGCTTATATTGCCCACCCATGTTCCATCCAAGAATTCAAAAGAAAAAACAAAAGAAGTCATGACACAACTGCGTACAACCCACAGGCCAATGGGTTATGTGAGCATTTTAGATCACTGAAAGCAGCACTGAGGGCTTCACTGACGGATGCCAATTAGGTAGACGGGTTGGCGTGGGTTTTATTCAAAAATCAAGCGTTTATTTCAAACTCAGGATTCATATTAAATGCAGAACTAAAAGGTGTAGAAAATAAATAAATAAATAAATAAAAGTATATACAGATCAGCAGACAGTCGGCGGTCTTGTAACAACAATAACATACAATACTGGACTCAGTATAAAATGGAACGCCACCACTTCCAAATGCTGAAGTGTGAGTGACGAGTTGACAATTGCTGATATAAGATGACTGTTACATGGCAGCAACCTTGTCATCAAACTGTAAACATCGTTACGTATCAACTCGCCAAAAGACAGAATGTTCACAGACACAAACATCTTGCTTGCAGTCGACCTTCGTGGTACATGTAATCTTTATCTTTATTGGGGTTGCGCTCCGCGGCCAAAGATGATTTGGAAAATTCCCCGGCTGAGAGCTTCTTTTTGCGGAGCTACTATGGCTGACCGGGGAATTTCTGCCAAATAATCCAGCGGCGGACAGCTGGCTGTCTGAGCTTTTGCAGCGTTGCGCAAACACAGGCACACAGCACGCTGCCGAGCAGCTGGTTTTTGCGCAGCGCCTATGGCTGCCTGGGGAATTTCTGCCAAATAATCCGGCGGCGGACAGCTGCCCGTCTCAGCTTTTGCAGCGTCACGCAAACACAGGCACGGTGTTTTCCGCGTGCTTTTGTGCCTAAAACGTTGAAGAAGGCGGAGTTTATGTTGGTCAGACACGATGACCAGCGCCCTCCATTGCGCCTGCGCACATGTTGAAAATAGCCGTATGTCACAGTGTTAAAGAATGCTTTAAAAAATTCCTGTATCCAGACGGTGATCAGGATCATCCCCAAAATTTAATCAGTTCTTCCTTGTACCATTTCCAACAACGCCTGAAAGTTTCATGGAAATCCGTCCAAGACTTTTTGAGTTATCTTGCTAACCAACAGACAGACAGACAGACAGACAGACAAACAGACAAACCCCGGCAAAAACATAACCTCCTCCTGGCCTTTTCGGCCTGGCGGAGGTAAAAATCCTTCAATGTGATTTTCTGGATTTTTTTTTTCTCATTTTGTCTCTCATAGTTGAGGTATACCTATGATGAAAATTGGAGACCTCTCTCATCTTTTAAGTGGGAGAACTTGCACAATTGGTGGCTGACTAAATACTTTTTTGCCCCACTGTAAATATATATATATATATATATATATATATATATATATATATATATATATATATATATATAGTGGATAGAGGAATAATCATGCAGAGAGGTCCAGGGCAGAACAGGCTTTATTCATCACTCTCTCTCACATCCTCTAGAATCACAAGAATCAAAAGAGTAACAGGTCACAGGCACCATGCTCTTATAGCATACCACTCGGTCAGCCTTCTGTGGTGCTGCATTAACATCAAAGCCTTTGCAGTTCCCATTCTCTTTGTCACTGTTTGCATCAACACACAAACCCCCCTGACGATTCCCCTTGTCCTTCAGTCTGTGTGTAAACATACCGAGGTGGATTCTCCACCATATATATGTGTGTGTGTGTGTGTGTGTGTATGTATATGTATATGTATATGCATTTTCCATTGCTTTGGATGGTTGATCCCAGGTATTTAAACTCTATTTTCCCTACCTCTACTCCTTCCGTCTCCTCCACCATTCATTTGTAAAGGACATTTCAAGGTAAGACAGCTGTGTTTTATATTAAACTATTTTCCTTCTTGCAATACTCTTAACTTTAGTGTTATGTGTGTTTTAAACTTGCTCATTTGCAATAACTCACTGCCATCCGTTTCAAAGTGAAATGCAGGTTCCACGTTGTCGAAGCCATGCAGGGCTTAAATGACACGAACAGCTGGTTTAACCTTTGGATTAACTTAGCGACTTTGAGCCTTTTGTGGTATACTGACTTGGCTGTTTTATACAAAGGTGGACTCTTCGACACTTGAGACTTTTAACTGGAACAGCAATCCCTTAAAGACGAAGCCAAAGCAAAATTTTTAACATTTTGTATGGAATCTGGTCCGTCTCATGAGTGGTACTTGGAATGTTTGAGTGCAGGTGATCTGCAGGCAGAACTTCATTAAGGAATCCAAAGATTTTTATTCTTGAACGCTCCCAGTTGTATTCAGATTGATTGTTTTTAGTTCAAGCCTTAAGTTGGTTGCAAATACTCTGCTTGTTTGAATGAAGACCTAAATAGGATCAAATGAAATTGTATGTAAAACGGCATATTGTATGATTTAGTGTAGTTAGAAATGTATTTTAAGTCAGTTAACATTATTCTTAAAATGATGTTTTAAATATCAAAGCAATCAGAAAGTGGCCATAAGGACTGGAAGAGAAGTGGAAAAAAAGAAAAATCAGCAAAATTTAAAACAATGTGTCATGGGTTTAAGATAAGATAAGATAAGATAAGCCTTTGTTAGTCTCACAATAGGGAAATTCCAGGATTGCAACAGCACAGGGATAGCAACACAGAGCAATAATTAAGAAGATAAGAAAATAAGAGCAGTGAATATACATATGTACACATAAATATATAAATATATATACACAGTGCGGAGCATTGTAGCTAGAATGGAATAAACAACATAACCGTCTATTTAGTTACCCTACATGGTATGAATATGTACCCATACATATTGTCATCCTCCATAGTTGTATGCTAGAGGGGACCATTTGTGTAAGTCTGTTGCGTCTTTTGCATTCAATATTATTAGGTCGTCATGTTTTTTGCTATCTCTGCGAGCAGCCCTGCTTAGGTTATACAGTCTGACAGCCGTAGGTAGGAAGGACCTGCGAAACCTCTTGGTTGCGCACCTAGGATGATGTAGTCTACTGCTAAATGAGCTCCTCAGTGCGTTCAGTATGTCCTGCATAGGGTGGGACTCGGACTCCAGCAGAGATGACAGTTTAGCCACCATCCTTCTCTCTCCTATCTCCTCCACTGGGTCAAGGCGTTTCCCAAGGACAGAGCTAGCTTTCTTGATTAGTTTGTTCAGTCTCTTCCTATCGGCTGCTGTAATGCCACTGCCCCAGCAGACCACTCCAAAGGTGATGGCTGATGCCACCACCGTGTCGTAGAATGTCTTCAGCAGTGCCCCTTGTACACCAAAAGACCTGAGCCTCCTCAGTAGGAACAGCCTGCGCTGTCCCTTCTTGTAGAGTGCATTGGTATTGTGTGACCAGTCTAGTTTATTGTTCAGATGAACACCAAGGTACTTGTAGGATGTCACCATCTCAATGTCTGTTCCCTGTATGTTTACTGGTGCTGTGAGGGGTTGTCCTTGCCTGCGGCAGTCCACCACCAGCTCCTTAGTTTTCCTCGCGTTGATCTGGAGGTAGTTTCAATGGCACCAGTCCACGAAGTCCTGGATAAGTCCTCTGTACTCAGCTTCATCTCCATTGGAGATGAGGCCGATGATCGCAGAGTCGTCAGAGACCTTCTGTAGATGGCAGTGTGTTGTGTTGTGTGAGAAGTCCGCAGTATAAAGGGTGAACAGGAAGGGAGCCAAAACCGTTCCCTGGGGGGCCCCCGTGCTACCGATGATCGTGTCGGACACACAATTCCGGGTTCTCACAAACTGTGGCCGGTTAGTGAGGTAGTCCAGGATCCATGATGACAGGTGCTGGTCCACCCCTGTGCACAGCAGCTTGTCCTTCAGGATCATTGGTTGGATGGTGCTGAAAGCACTGGAGAAGTCAAAGAACATGATCCTCACCGCGTTCCTGGGCTTCTCCAGGTGGGACAGCGAACGGTGAAGGAGGAAGATCACTGCATCCTCCACCCCAATGCCATGCTGGTAGGTGAACTGGAGTGGATCCATCGCTGGTCCCACCAGGGGGCGGAGGTGAGCAAGGAGCAGTCTCTCCAGGGCCTTCATCATGTGAGACGTCAGGGCCGCTGGTCTGTAGTTGTTTAGGTCTTTGGGGTGGGAAGTCTTTGGTACAGGTACCACACAAGATGTTTTCCACAACTGTGGTACCCTCCCCAGCTTCAGGCTCAGGTTGAAGATGTGCTCCACAATCCCACACAGCTGGTCTGTGCAGGACTTGAGGAGATTTGCGCTGATGCCGTCCGGTCCCGACGCCTTCCTTACCTTGATCTTCCTCAGCTCCGTCCTCACCTGGGTCTTAGTGAGGGTCAGGTTGGGGGGCTGTGTGCTGGGAGTTGGGGGGTGTTGGTGGAGTGGGGTGTGGACAGCAGGTCTCGATGACTTTAGCAGCAGCAGTGGTTGTTGTGCAGTCCGGAGGGAGGGCGGTTGGTCAAACCTATTAAAAAAACAGGTTCAGCTTGTTCACCCACTCCCTGCCCCCCGTGGCCTGGGAGGAGGTATTCTGGAGCCCAGAGATGGTTTTAAGGTTTCTCCAGACCCCACCGATGTCACTCTGTTGCAGCTTGTCCTCCATCTTCTTCCTGAAGCTGTCCTTGCCTTCTCTGATCTTCCTCCTCAGCTTCCTCTGTACGGACTTCAGCATCTCCCTGTTCCCCGACCTGAAAATCCTCTTCTTCTCTCTCAGAAGTGTTTTTATCTCAGGGTTGATCCAGGGTTTGTTGTTCGAGCAACACCGTATGGTCTTGGTGGGTACGGTGTTGTCCACACAGAAGTTGATGTAGTCCATGATGGTGTGAGTGAGGCCATCGATGTCCTCACCATGTGGATTGCAGAGCTGGTCCCAGGCAGTGGTTTCAAAACAGTCCTTTAGAGCGTCCATTGCCTCCTCGGACCATAACTTTACTGTGCGCATGACCGGAGGTTGTCTGTGTACTAGGGGTTTGTACACCGGCAGGAGATGAACCAAGTTGTGATCCGATCTCCCGAGTGGGGGGAGTGGTGATGAGGTGTATGCCTCCTTAGTGTTAGCATTGAAGAAGTCCAGTGTTTTATTGTCTCTAGTGTGGCATGTGACATACTGGGTGAAAGTGGGCAGAATGGGGGACAGTGAAATATGGTTGAAATCACCTGAGATGAGGAGAAGAGCATCTGGGTGATCTGTCAGCAGCCTGCCAGTTACTAAGTGAATGGCATCACGCGCTGTTCCCGCGGTCGCCGTCGAATTTGCATAAATAACAATGCAGATCATGTGTGAGTATTCCCTCGGGAGATAGGTAGGCCGCATGCTAACAGCTAGCAACTCAGTGTCTTTGTTGCAGTGTTGTTGTTTAACCGTGATATGTCCCAGTCTGCACCTGTTGTTATTGACATACATTATCACTCCTCCGCCCCTTGCCTTCCCACTGTCTGGTGTTCTGTCTGCCCGCATTGCGTGGAAACCCTCCAGTTCAATGTTAGCATCTGTTGCTAGTTCTGTTAGCCACTTCTCAGTAAACAACATCAAGCTAATCTCTCTGAAGATGCTCTCGTAGCAGGAGATAGCCGCTAGCTCGTCAGTCTTATTGAGTAGCGATCATACATTCCCCATAATAACGGATGGGAGGACGGGTCTGTACCTTAACATCATCGTTTGGGGAGGATGCTGGTGCTGCTCTGTTCGCCGCTTCCCCATTCGTGACTCATTCGTAATTTTTTCTTAAACTTTACAGTTTGTGTTTTTTTGTTTGTTTATTTGTTTACTTCCCTACATTGCTGGACCTGGATACTACTATTTTTGTTCATTTTACTGGCGGTGTGGACGCTTACCTGCAAGATGATCTCGGCTGTCAACTTCACCCACCAGGCTGACTCAAGTGCCACTCCGGTCACAAACTGTTCTGATGTCCTGTCATGGTTTGGATTGTCTTCATCTGCCTCTCTACTCTCCATCTCTGGAACATCTACCCGCGACTTAGTGGTGGCCTTGGCCTGTGGGAAAGTGGGATAGCGGGAAACTGGCTGTTAGCCAGCCAGTTGACGGCTGGCCGACTGCTACCTGTCCGTGCTTTGGCTGTCATCTGTCTGGGACTCCCTGCTAACATCACTGGGCCATCAGCTAGCTTGCTACCGGGTGTCTCGCTACAAGCTGGCGGGTCAAACGGCTAGCTGGCTGCTGCCTGGTGCTAGCGCTGCTCGGCTAGAAATCAGAGAGGCTGGGAAGCGTCCATCCATGGTCGACATGTTCTGCTACTCCATCCTGCAACTCTGCTGACTCATTGGTTTTAACGCCTGCAACAAACTCGGACCTCCATCACCCTCCTCAGGCACCGGCATAGCCCCAGTTATGGCGCTACGCTACACATCCGCGCAACTCCTCCGGCTAAACCACCAAACCTCTCTCTCCTTGGAACTCATTGCCTCACTAAAAAGCTCCAGACTTCTCCTCCGGCCCCGATATATCCACCGAAGTTCACGCTGCAAGTTTAATTACCACTTCACCACAACAAACTGTATCCCCATTCTCTGGTCAAATCACTGCATGGACACCAGCTTCCGCACTTCCGCGTTGCATCATCACAACATCATGACGCGTCATCAGAACAACCCCAACGTGAACCCTTTCAACCTCCGCCCTATCCTGACTTCCGCACCCGCATTTTCAAAACAAAAGCACCTGAAACTCGCACTCTTCAACACACGATCCCTTAACAATAAAAGCCTCATTTCAAACGAATTCATCACTGATAATAAACTGGATCTCCTCTGTCTCACTGAAACTTGGCAAAAACCCCTGGATTACATTGTACTTAACTAAACCACCCCTGCTGGATATTCATACTTGGACAACCCATGCCCTGAAGGCCGTGGAGGAGGCATTGCTGCTATTCACCTTCATGACCTCAATCCACGACCTCTCTCCATACCCGTTGTTTCCTCTTTTGAACACCTGACTTTTAAACTCCCCGGCCCAAAACCTCTCTTCATTGCGATTATCTACCGCCCTCCCAAACTAAATCCATCCTTCTTATCAGATCTTTCAGAACTCATTACAGTACTGTCTGCAACCTCTCCATCTGTCCTACTGCTTGGCGATTTCAACCTCCCCATTGATTCCCCTGACTGCAAAAATGCAAACAATTTTCTGGATTTACTCAAGTGTCTCAACTTCACCCAACACATAACTTTCCCCACCCACAACTGTGGACATATCCTGGACCTGGTTTGCTCCACTGGTCTCCACACTCACAACATCTCCAGCACTGACCTCACCATCTCGGATCATCTCGCCATCACACTGGACATTGACATCCCGGCCTCTCAACCCAAAGAAGACCGAACAATCACCTTCAGGAATCTTAAGTCCATCTGCTCAGTTTCTCTCTCCACATGCATATCAAACACTCTCTCCGACCTCACCTTCCCTGTAAACCCAACCCTTACGGACTTAGTAAACATCTACAACAACACACTATCTACTTTCCTCAACAAACTGGCCCCCATGAAAACAAAAACCATCACTTTCACTCATTCAGCCCCCTGGTACACCTCAGAACTTCACAAACTCAAAAAACAACTGCGACAGCTTGAACGCCTGAGCTGCAAAACTGGTCTGACTGTACACACCCTTGCTCACAAAGAACTGATGCACCTATACCAATCCTCACTCAATAAAGCTCGCTCCGCCTACTACTCCAGCATCATTCACTCTGGATCCTCCAACCCCCACACTCTGTTCTCCACCATCAACAAACTCCTCAAACCCCAGGACATCATTTCATCATCTTTCACCCCTGAAAAATGCAATAACTTTTAATCATTTTTCCATTCCAAAATTGACAATATTCACAACCAGCTTGCCTCCTCCTCGGCCATCACCCCTGATTCAGAACCCACTTTTCCTCCACCCATAGATAAACAGCTCTCCCTTTTCTCACCCATAACCACTGATGAACTTTCCGAAATACTCTCCAGCATGAAATCATCCACATGCTCCCTGGACCCCATTCCCTCCCCCCTTATCAAAGCCTGTCTCACCCCTCTTGCCCCCCTTATCATCGACATCATCAACTCCTCCCTCACCGCTGGCACTGTCCCCCCATCACTCAAGATTGCTACCATCACCCCCCTCCTTAAGAAACCTGGCCTGGACTCTGACGACCCCAACAATTTCAGACCCATCTCCAATCTCCCATTTCTGGCTAAAATATTGGAAAAAGCTGTCGCCACCCAAATCAAGAAACACCTCCTCTC
Source organism: Pholidichthys leucotaenia (assembly GCA_020510985.1). NCBI lineage: Eukaryota > Metazoa > Chordata > Actinopteri > Cichliformes > Pholidichthyidae > Pholidichthys > Pholidichthys leucotaenia. Next base: position 1,387,965 of record JAJAQF010000044.1, read on the forward strand.
CAACAAACGCTACAAAACATTTCAATCTGGATTCCGTTCTCACCACAGCACTGAAACCGCCCTCCTCAAGGTCACCAATGACCTCCTGCTCGCCTCTGACTCTGGCTCCCTCACCATTCTTCTCCTCCTCGATCTCAGCACAGCTTTCGATACCATCAATCATTCCATCCTGCTCCGTCGTCTGCTTTCTATTGGCATCACTGACTCCGCCCTCTCCTGGTTCACCTCCTACCTGTCTGACAGATTCCAGTACATCTCCATCAACAATCACAAATCATGCACCACCCCCGTATCACACAGTGTCCCTCAAGGCTCTGTGCTCGTTCCAACCCTTTTCACTCTCTACATGCTTCCGCTTGGTCACATCATCCGTCAACATGGTCTTCACTTTCACTGCTATGCCGGCGACACCCAGCTGTACATCTCCTCTAAATCCATCACCCCCACCATTCTCTCCACCATCACCAACTGCCTCACAGACATAAAAACCTGGATGACTAACAACTTTCTCAAACTAAACAGCAATAAAACAGAAATCATCATTTTTGGACCAAAATCTCTTTTCCCCTCCTCCCAGAACTTTTCATTTCAAATCGATGGTCACTCAGTGACCCCCTCCCCCCTGGCCAGAAACCTCGGCATTATCATGGACCCCACCCTCTCCTTCACATCTCACATCAACCATATCACCAAAACATCATTTTTTTCATCTTCGTAATATTGCACGCCTCCGTCCCACCCTCTCCCCCTCTGCTGCTGAAATACTCATCCACGCCTTCATCACCTCCAGACTTGATTACTGTAACAGCATTCTGTTTGGACTTCCTTCCACCATCCTCCAAAAACTACAGTATGTCCAAAACTCAGCCGCCCGCCTACTTACTCACTCCCGCTCCAGAGACCACATCACTCCTCTCCTCTGTCAACTCCACTGGCTCCCCATTCAACAGCGCATCAACTTCAAGATCCTCCTCATCACCTATAAAGCTCTTTATAACCTCGCCCCCTCATACCTAACTGACCTTCTGTCTCGTCATTCCCCCACTCGCCTCCTCCGCTCTGCTGACACTCACCTTCTCACCCGCATCAGCAAGACAAAACTCCGCACCCTGGGTGATAGATCATTTGCCATCGCTGCATCAACCCTCTGGAATTCCTTGCCCCTTCACATCCGGTCCGCCAACACACTTGCTTCCTTCAAAAGTCAACTCAAAACCCATCTCTTCAAATCTACCTACGAAAACTGACTGCCTCTTCTACCTATGTGTACCTACCTTGCCTGTTTACCCGCTCACTGTATGTTTGTCCCTATGCTGCTTTGTAAAACGTCTTTGAGTATTTAGAAAAGCGCTATATAAGACTGATGTATTATTATTATTATTATTATTATTATTATTATCATTATTATTATTATTATATTCCTCGCCCACCGTCTTACTCCAGCTCAACATCCACGCCGTTTCCATCTTATTTCTCCCAGTATGTCGAGTTTTTGCATTAGCATCGTGGGCCGGTTAAGTGCTAACAGCTGGTCTCTATTGTACTGCCTCCTGCAATAAACAGTGACTCCGTCCGCTGGCTCAGGAGACATTTGGGCGATCTACGTGTCTGTGATGGAATAAAGGTGTCGCTGGATCAGAAAGATTAGCAAGAGAGCCAGATAGTAAATAGAAATAGGAAGAAATTGATCCACTGTTGCAAAAAGGCAGCCTACTCGTGTGGTGCCGGAAGTAGCGTTTAAGTGTCCCCTTGTGGAGAGAGGAATAACCAGGCAGAGCGGTCCAGAACAAAGCAGGTTATTAATTTCTCTTTCTCACATCATCCAGAATCACAAGCATCAGAAAAAGTCACAGGTTGCAGGCACCTCTCCTTTTATAGCCTACGATCCGCTCAGTCACCTGTGGTGCTACATTAACATGAAAGACTTTGCAATTCCCATTCTTTTTTTCACTGTTTGCATCAACACACCAACCCCGACATCAACACACAAACCCCCCATGACGATTCCCCTTGTCCTTCCAACTGAGTGGAAACATACTGACATACTGAGTGGGTTCCCACACCCTGAAGTTCATGTTTCCTGAAATTGTGACTTAGATTAATCTTTATAATTCAATAAGTGACTCCGTGAAACACTCATGACTGCTCTGTTCATTCACAGACCAGAATATTAAGGCTGTTATCCTGTTAAATCAAAGGGAATCTTCATTCTTTAGCATGTCCTTTTGTTGTTAAAATTGTGTTAACAGGTCTGAGGAGTTGTTAGTTCTTGTCCAGCAGAACAGTTGGGGGGGAGGGGGTCAGTGCTGCTGTTAAAGCCACGTCACCTTTAACCCTTTGGTTTCCATCTCAGCAGCAGCTCTGTTTGAATTGTCCTCAGAAGGGAACATGTAAATGGACAGAGGTGTGAGGTTTACCCAAGGAGCTATGTAAGGATGCTCTTTGTGGACTACAGCTCAGCTTTCAACACCATCATCCCAGATATCCTGATCAACAAACTGCTCCTTCTCCAGATCGCCCCCCCCCCCCCAACTGCTTCCGGATTAAAAAAAAAAAAAAAAAATTCTCAATCGCCCACAAAAAGTCAGACTTGGCCCCCACCACTCCGCCACACTATTGCTCAGCACTGGCTCCCCCCACGGCTGCGTGCTAAGCCCTGTATTGTACTCCCTGTACACCTTTGACTGTATTCAACCCACCAAACCACTGTCATCGTGAAATACGCGGAAGACACCACCTTGGTTGGGCTCATCACCGATGACGATAAGAAGACATACAGGGCGGAGTTTGAGAATCTGCTGCTGTGGTGCCAAGCTAACAACTTGAAACTACATGTCCAAAAATCCAAAGAATTCATACTGGACTTCAGGAAGAACAGACAGGACCACCACCACCACCCCTCATAAGTGGTGACCGTGTGGAAAACGTCCCCACCTTCAGGATCCTGGGTACCCACATCACCTCTGACCTCTCCTGGACTGTCAACACCAAGGCAAGGTGAAGAAAGCCCAGCAGCAGCGTACGCCGGCTCCACAGCCAAGAACAGGAAGGCTGTGCAGAGGGTCATCAACACCCCCAAAAAAGCTATCAGCAGCCCCCTATCCTCCCTGGAAGACATCTCCAGATCCTCCTGTCTCAAAAAGATCAAGGCCATCACAGGAGACCCCTCACACACCCCCACCACCTGTTTGACCTGCTTCCCTCTGGACGACGACTCAGATCGATCAGGTCCCACACCTCCAGACTGACAGTTTCTTCCTCGTGGCCATCCGGACTGCAAACAGTTAGAGGCCCCACCCCCTCCCTCTGAACGTTCACATGTTCAGAACTGAGGACCTTTTAATTATCACTATAACTCACCTGTCTTTGCACTCCACACTTTCATGTTCATTGACCCATCCGTGAAACCACAACTATGTATATTTTCCATAATACTTGGGCCATTTTACTCAATTGTGTGTTAAATTGTGTATTTGCACTCCACACTATGATGTATATAGTTCCACCCATGTAGCCACTACCATACCTGTGAATATTTCCATAATCCTGGGCTATTTTCATTTTTAATTTTTAATTAATTTTTATTTTCATTTATTTTTGATTCAGTCTGTGTTTAATCGTGTGTTCTGCAACCATGTTTTATCTAATCCTTTTCCTTTACTTTATTGTGCAGTAGCCTGGTGGAGCACCCACAATTCCATTGTACTGTATGACTGACAATGACAATAAAGCCTATTCTGTTCTATTATGCACAGATTAACTGCTTACACTCAGAGTTACAGGATATGATGCACTGCTGTAGAATAAATGAAACAGCAGAATATAAAGAAAAAGAAGCTGTAACATGGAAGCCATGAATACGGCAGGATTATTAATCCTTCAAAATCAGACAGAAGAGGAAAACATTTGATGACACAACTGTCATGGTCTGAGTGCAGATTTCGTCTGCGCTCGGGTCATGCAGTATTTTCCTCCCATTCTGTGTTTGTTCCTTGTAGCTCTCCGAGCTTTTATTTTGACAGCGTCTTGGAGGGGCTTCTGGCTGTCAGAGCTGAGCTCCTCTGTGACAGCTGGGTTGCATTCAGCTGATGACTGCCTCATCAGCTGATTAATCCTTAGCCCTATTTAAGGGAGCAGCTTAGGTTATTCCGGGCTGCGACCTCGTACGCATAACGCCGGTACAAACATCAGGCTGGAGTGCCTATTTCCCAGCTCCAGTCATCCTCTTGATCCTCGCTACTCTCAGTAAGTTATTCCTTAGTCTGTGTGTATCGTCAGTGTGTCCTAGTCATAGTCTTTATTTGTGTTTTGCCCCACGAGGCTCATTATTTTATATCGTTGTTCGTTCCTTTAATAAATATGCAAACTCACTGGTTACCTACAGCGTCTCATTAGTGGTCCGCGAGGACCACACCATGACAGTAGGTCGCAGCCAAAACGAGACGCCGGCGACCATGAGTTTGCTTAATTTGGGCTTGTAGTTTTTTTCCTTTTTCTCGTACCAGTGTGCTGGGAGATGGCGCCGCCCAAGGCCTATGTGATGAGCTTGGGCTAGGAGCTGGTTATGGCCCTCATCGATATTGATGGTATCCTCTCCACCGCTCACCATTACGACACTCCCAGCAATGCACGCTGGTACCTGGACCTCGCTGAGGCGGCAATTAACCGCCATCCCTGCTACGGTGACCACCCTGAGATCACAACAAGGATGGTGGAAATTTTGGCACTCCGGGAGAAGATCCGCGGACTGGAGGAAACTCCGGCAGAAAGCCGAAGGTGAGGCATCCCCCTCCTAGCCTCAGAATCCAATTCCTGTCCCCCGTCCAGCCCAGGAGTCTATGTCGCTCGAGTGCCGTTCCCACCCACAGCGGAGGATGACATCAGCCGGGATTCCCTCAGAGGACACGCAGTGGACTGTGGTGATCCTCCAGGACCGTGTGGCTGCGGCTCGCTCTGCCTTCCATCCATCTGAAATCATAAAGCATGTGATGGCGGCAGTTAGACTGGTGGAGCTCCATAATTATCCTGAATACGCCGAATTGCTGGCTTCTGTTTCTGCGCAGCAGCGGCGGTTCCCTGACCTCACCTTCGCCTCGCCCTCTGCCGGTAAACGTCGTCACAATGCCCTTGTTAAGCCTCAGCGAGAACCCCGTCCGGATCCAGTTCAGGGTAGCCGCACAAACTCTGTCTCCCAGCCAGCTGTAGCCTCTGCGTCTCGTCAGAGGGATAAGACAGCTGCCGCCACCTCCAGGTTGTATGTGCTTAATCCCCGGCCTGCTTTGGCTGTTCCTCCCTCCTCCTCGACGCTCTCTCCAGCTGCGGAGAACGCCACGAATCCTGCTCCGGCTGTGCCCGTCATCGATCCGGTGCAAGTGGCTCCTCCTTGTCTTCCCGGGGGCCCTCCATCACCATCCAAAGGGGAAGGGAGAAAACAAAGCCCACCGCAGCAGCTTCCATTGGCCCTCAGCGGATCAGGCAAGTGTCTTTTCATTCTTTTCCCTCACTGAGTAACCACAATAAAAGAGATTTGATGAATTGTTTTATTGATTGCGATTTTTTAGCAGTTTACTTTGCAAACTAAAACAAGCTAAATAAAAATATTGCATGTTTACTGTTAAAGTTAGAAAAACTGCATTTCAATCAGGTAGTTTTTTGAAAAAAATGATTTTTTTGTAAGATAATTCTCAACGAGACTTTCATCTATTTATTACACACTGTCACGGGTGGTCCTCGTGGACCACTAATGAGACGCTATGGGCCAGCCAATGAGTTTGTATATTTATTAATAAAAACAAGGATGACAGAGTAAACCCCCACCTGAGGCGAAAACACAGTCACGAATAAATATGAGCTAAGGGAGAAACTTACAGGACTCAGAAAATAACAGGGTGACTGGAGCCGGACGTAGGGACTCCAGCCAAACGCTGTACGAGAGCAACGTAACACAGCTGCTCCCTTAAATAGGGCAAGGGATTAATCAGCTGATGAGGGCGTCATCTGCTGAATTAAACCCAGTTGTCACTGCTGAGCTCCGCTCTGACAGCTGGAAGCTCCGCAGGGATGCTGTCAAAATAAGAGCTCTGGGAAACTACTGAAATAAACACAGGCTGGAAGGGAAATACAGCATAACCAGAGCGCAGATGAGATTGGCGCTCAGACCACGACAGTACTCCTCCCTGAAGGACACACTCTGTGCGTAACTGTAACACCTAAGCCCCCCCCCCCCCCCGCCCACACCGAAAGGGCCAGAAGACCCGCACAGGGCAGGAGGATGGGGAAAGAAAAGACTTAGGAGGGCTAGAATCAGAAAAAAAAAAAAAAAAACACTCGGAAAAAATGACAAGGGAGACTACAAAACCCCTAGGAACACGGGCAAAAAACCCACCAAGAAACTTCAGGATTCAATTCAATTCAATTCAATTCAACTTTATTTATATAGCGCCATTTCACAACAACAGTCATCTCATAGCACTATCAACTGTAGGGAGGACCCCCACAGTTGCAGAAAGACCCCAGCAATCAGGTGATCCCCTGTGAGCAAGCACTTGGCGACGGTGGAGAGGAAAAACTCCCTTTTAACAGGAAGAAACCTCCAGCAGAACCAGGCTCAGGGAGGGGCAGTCATCTGCTGCGACTGGCTGGGGGGTGAGGGGACAGAGAAGAAGAAAAGAACAGACATGTAGAGAGCAAACAGCACGATGGGGACTCAATCTATGGGAGAGAACAAACAAATGTTAATGACCAGCAAAAAAAAAATATTTCATAGAGAGTGAGGAAAGGAGTGAGGCCCAGTGCATTACTGGAGGTCCCCCGGCTGACTAAACCTATTAGCAGCATAACTAAGGGAGGGTTCAGAAACACACGATCCCTCCCTAATTGTAGGCTATATCAAAAAGGTAGGTTTTAGCCCTATTCTTAAAAACAGAGATCGAGTCTCACTCCCGAATCCAGATTGGCAGCTGATTCCACAGGAGAGGAGCTTGATAACTGAAGGCTCTGCCTCCCATTGTACTTTTGGAGATTCTAGGTATTACAAGTAAACCTGCATTTTGGGAGCGTAGTGCTCTGTTAGGATGATACGGTAGTATCAGATCTTTTAAATAAAAAGGAGCCTGATTGTTTAGAGCTTTGTAAGTAAGAAGAAGGATTTTAAACTTAATTCTAAACTCTATGGGAAGCCAATGAAGGGAGGCCAGAACCGGAGAGATATGATCTCTCTTTCTAGTACCTGTTAAAACTCTTGCTGCAGCATTTTGGATCAGCTGAAGACTTTTTAAAGATGTTTTAGGACAGCCTGATAATAAAGAATTACAATAATCTAATCTCGAGCTAACAAAAGCGTGGATCAGCTTCTCAGCATCACTCTGAGACAAGATGCTCCTAATCTTGGCAATATTACGCAAATGATAGAAGGCAGTCTTAGAAACAAATTTAATATGTGAATTGAAGGACAAATCCTGATCAAAAATAACTCCAAGGTTCCTCACAGAGCTATTAAGAGAAAGAGTAACTGCATCCAAACTGAAAGTTTGATTTGGAAAGGAATTTCTAAGGTTTTTTGGACCAACAAGAATGACTTCAGTCTTATCTGAATTTAATAGCAGGAAATTACAAGTCATCCAAACTTTGATTTCCTTAAGACAGGCTTCTAACTTGGCTAATTGTTTAGTATCATCTGGCTTCATTGACAGGTATAATTGTGTGTCATCTGCATAACAGTGAAAATGTATACAGTGCTTTCTAATAATGTTGCCTAACGGAAGCATATATAAACTAAAAAGAGTAGGGCCAAGCACAGATCCCTGTGGAACTCCATGACTAAGCTTTGAGCTGAGAGAAAACTCATCATTTACATGAACAAACTGGAACCTATCAGATAAATAAGATCTAAACCACTGCAACGAAGTTCCATTAAGTCCAACATAGTGTTCTAATCTATCAAGTAGAATATTATGATCAATAGTATCAAAAGCTGCACTAAGATCTAAAAGGACAAGTACAGAAACTAGTCCATTATCAGATGCAATGAGGAGGTCGTTAGTGACCTTCGCTAAGGCTGTTTCAGTGCTATGATGGATTCTAAACCCAGATTGAAACTCCTCAAATAAACCATTTCCCTGCAGGTGGTCAAATAATTGCGTAGCAACAACTCTTTCTAAGATTTTTGAAATGAAAGGGAGATTAGAGATTGGTCTATAGTTAGCTAAAGCTCCTGGATCTAGCGTTGGCTTTTTGAGTAAGGGTTTAATTACAGCCGTTTTAAAAGCCTGCAGTACATGGCCTAAAGTTAATGAAGAATTGATTATATGAAGAATAAAGCTACCAATAAGTGGGAAGACTTCTTTAAATAACCTGGTAGGAATAGGGTCTAAAAGACAAGTTGAAGGTTTGGATGAGGAAACTATTTTGTCTAACTCACAAAGGTCGATTGGAGTAAACTCATCAAGACAGACATCAATAGAAGGAGTTGTAGTAGTTACAGTATTTAAGTTAACTGTGGGAAGAATCTGATTGATTTTATCTCTGATGGATGAAATTTTATTATTGAAAAAGTTCATAAAGTCCTGACTAGTAAGCTCTAAGGGGATGCTAGGATTGACAGAGTCCTGACTCTTTGTCAACCTGGCTACAGTACTGAAAAGACACCTGGGATTATTCTTGTTCTCTTCTATTAATGCAGAGTAATAACTCGTTCTAGCTTTTCTAAGAGATTTTTTATAAATTAAAAGATGATTTCTCCAAGCTAAATAGATTTCATCTAAATTAGTAGAGCGCCATTTTCTTTCTAATTGACGAGTCTTCTGTTTTAAGCTACGAGTTTCTGTGTTGAGCCAAGGAGTTAAAAATCTCTGATTAGACTTTTTCTTTTTTAAGGGGGCCACCAAGTCTAGAGCCTGATGCAGAGAAGCTGAAACACTATCCACCATGTTATCAATTACAGAAGGAGCAAGCTGTCTATAGCTTATTTCCGTTGTGTTGACACATGGCATAGAGGAAACAATCTGCATAAATTTGGAAACAGCATCATCTGAGAGGCATCTACTGTGATAATATTTTTCTTTAGGAGCCAAATAGTCAGAAATAGTAAAATCAAAGGTTAACAGACAATGGTCTGACAGTACAGGGTTATGAGGAGACACTACAAGATTTTCTATTTCTATGCCATATGTCAGAACAAGGTCCAATGTATGGTGGAGGTAATGAGTAGAATTTCCTACTTTCTGAGAAAACCCAATCGAGTCTAATATTGAATTAAAAGCCACATTAAGGCAGTCACTATCTACATCCACATGTATATTAAAGTCCCCTACTATAATTATTCTATCAGATTTCAGCACTAAATCAGCTAAGAAATCAGCAAATTCGGATAAAAATTCTGAATAGGTTGATGGGGGACGATAAACTATGGCAAATAAAATTGGGTTTAACCTGAAATTGCTAAAGTGCCCAACACTGAGGACCAGGCCCTCAAAGGAATTATAACATGTTTTTTGCTTTACATTAACTAGTAATTTGGAATGGTAAATTGTTGCTACTCCTCCTCCATGACCAGAACTTCTGGGATTTTGACAGTTTAAATAACCAGAGGGAGTTGATTCATTTAAACCAACATAATCCTCTTGTCCTAACCAAGTCTCTGTAAGGGAAATTAAATCAATCTGATGATCAATTAACAGATCATGGACTAACAGAGACTTGGGAGTTAGAGACCTAATATTTAATAAACCACATTTAATTTTTAAATTATGAGGAGGAACAGAGGCCAAATCATTCAATTTAGAGGCTTTATGTTTAATTTGAGTTTTACCAGTATTTTGCTTTATCACTTTGGGATGCTTATACATTATATTTTTATTTACTTTGGAGGGAGCAGACAACGATTCTCTGATGGGGAAGACAGGGGCTAAGCTGAGGGGTGGCGGGTGAAGAGGAGCTGCAGAGAGGCGTGTAAGACTGCGACTCTGCTTCCTGGTCCCAACTCTGAGTAGTCATGGTTTTGGAAATTTGGATAAAAAAGATGCCAGATTGTTAGATAAATGAGAAGCACCATCCAAAGTGGGATGAATGCTGTCTCGTCTCATAAGACCAGGTTTTCCCCAAAAAGAGCTCCAATTGTCAATGTAGCCCACGTCATTTTTAGGACACCACACAGACAGCCAGCGGTTCAAGGATGACGAGCGGCTAAACATGTCATCACTGGTCAGATTGGGGAGGGGCCCAGAGAATACTACAGTGGCAGACATCGTTTTGGCAAACTCACACACCGATTCTATATTAAGTTTCGTGACTTCCGACTGCCGGAGACGGATGTCATTAATGCCGGCGTGAATAACAATTGTGGAATATTTACAGTTACTTTTAGCCAGCATTTTCAAATTTGACTCGATGTCGTCTGCTCTGGCCCCAGGAATGCATGTGACTATGGCCGCTGGAGTCTCTAGGTTCACGTTTCTGACTACAGAGTCGCCAATGATCAGAGTTTTTTCCTCAGCGGGTGTGTCGCTGAGCGGGGAAAAACGATTAGAAACGTGAACAGGTTGGTGGTGAACCGGGGCTTTGTGACTAGGCTTCCTTCTCACCGTCACCCACCCAGTCTCCTCGCTGCTGAGGAGAGCCGGGGAACCGCTGACAGGGGGGGCTAAGCTAGCTAGCTCCGCTGCAGCTAATGGGCGTCCGTCGAGATTAACTGGCGCAGACGGTGTTTCAATGCAGCGGAGCCGGGATTCCAAATCAGACAACCTCGCCTCGAGCGCCTCAAAAAGACAACATTTATTACATTTACCGTTATCACTAAAAGAGGCAGAGGTGTAGCTAAACATCTGACAGAGAGAGCACACCAGAGGAGGAGAGGAAAGAGAGCTAGTAGCCATAGCTAGTGGCTCGAGAGCTGGAGAGCAAACCACACAGGCAGACAGCAAAACAGGAAGTGACGATTCGTTACCACAAGGAAGTGACGATCCTTCACCCAAATGAAGGATCAAACTGGGGATTCTAAATTGTCCAGAGAATGGATGTACAGAGAACAAGAATGCAAACAGCAAATACAAGGCAGAACAAAAAAAAAATCCTCTCAGACTACAAGAACTGCAATACAGGCACATAATCCATCCATCCATCCATCCATCTTCTACCGCTTAATCCTTTCGGGTTGCGGGGGGGCTGGAGCCTATCCCAGCATCTTTGGGCGAGAGGCAGGGTACACCCTGGACAGATCGCCAGTCCATCGCAGGGCCAACACAGAGAGACAGACAACCATTCACTCTCACAGTCATACCTAGGGACAATTTAGAATCCCCAGTTTGATACCAATTAACCTAACTTGCATGTTTTTGGCATGTGGGAGGAAACCGGAGTGCCCGGAGTAAACCCACGCAGACACGGGGAGAACATGCAAACTCCACACAGAAGGGTCACCGATGGTCTGGGGGTGGGATTGAGCCCACGATGGTCAAGGGTGGAATCGATCCCATGACCTTCTTGCTGTGCTGCCACTGTGCTAACCACTGCGTCAATATCAAGGCAAAAAAAACACACTACAGCATAGATACAAATAAGGTCCCAATAAACGGTCACCACGGAACATATCTCAGGCTACAAAGGAAAGGAAAGCACAAAAGACACGCTAAATGCGGCGATATATATAGTTCACTATCATCCAAATGACACAAGACACAAGGACATCCCAGAATTACAGAGGAAGAGAAAAAACACACGCTACAAGGCGGCGATAAACACAGCTCAATATAGTTCAAATAACACACAGAAGCATCCCTGATATTTTAGAGGAGAGCAAAAAATACGTGGATGACGGCAGATAGAGCACAACGCAGCAAGAAAAACAACATTGAATTCAGGGGGTCTTCCTGTGTCAAGTGTCCAGATCGCTGGTAGGAGAAAAAGGATCAGTTCAGGCGGTCTACCCCAGTCCCAGGCCTGGAAAAACAGTATCCCTGGCGGCCGGACCGGGTCACCAAACAAAGGGTCGAGAAGGTCGGGTGGCCGACCCAGAACACCAAACTGGAGAAGCAATCTCCCAGGTGGTCGACCCGCATCAAAGGCCACCAGAACCAAAAGGGAGGGCTCGGGGACAGCCTACCTGCCGGGGAAAATGGCGAGGGGAAGCCGAGCCGAGAGCAGGGAACTTCCATGGCACCCAGTGGGAGGGGAACGGGGAAAAAATGAGGAACCAGTCCGGCGTTGAATGGCTAAGGATCTGCAGCTCCCTTTCCGAACTTCACATGAACCAGTGCTGCACCCTTGCTGGACCCCGATCGGGACAGAGCTGCACCCACGACTGACCCCGACTGGGCCGGAACAGCATCCACGATGGACCCCGATATTGGACTGGAACAGCATCCACCACAGATCCCGATTGGGTCAGAGCTGCACCCACGACAGACCCTGACTGGGCCGGAAGAGCACCCACGACGGACCCCGACTGGGCTGGCGCAGCACCAGAGACGACCTCTAAACCCGAACCCGGAACTTCCAGAACAGCGACTGGAATCAACACCACACCAGTGACCCTGGTAGAAGGCTCAGGAGAGGAAAGATAACCGGGATCAGGATCACCGGCAGCGACAGAGCCCAGCGAGACAAGATCGGATGCAGCGGACAGCTGCACCCAGCTGGTCTCCCCGAGAGATAGGCAAAAATGCTCCAGAATGGATAGAAGACAAAATAGAGCACTTGCCTGATCTCAAGTTCTGATCCAGGACTTTGACGATCCGGGTTCAGTAGGAAGAAGGTCCTCCTCTGGTTCCCACTCAGCTATGGCGGGCTCCGTAACCGGCATGATGGTCTTCACAGTCTGAGGACCCCCCGACGCTGACGTCCACGCCGAACACCCGCACGGCATGGTGGCAGGAGATCCTTGACCAGCTGGGTCGCACTGCTCCTCCATGGAGACCTGGGGACACTTCGGCGGCGGCGAAGGCTACAGGTGGCAATCCGCCCTCCTCCTCTGCCCATGACGTGGCTGCGGGGCCGGACACAAACTCTCCAGGGCTGCAGGCTCCCTCCTCATCCGGCGGTGTAATCCAGACTGCGGGGAATGCTCAGGGGAAGGAGACACAGAGGCAGCAGGTTGAATGTTAGAGGCTACAGCAAGTGGAGGGAGCTCGGGGGACTGCGAACCCCAAACTCCACCCCCAGGAGTCAGACAGGGCAAATCACAGGGATGAGGGGAAGAATGAAATTGCACTTGCCTTTCCTCCAGAGGGCCGATGGTGTCTGCTGTAGCAGGCTGAGCTCTTCCCTTCCCCCTCCGGATGGTGACGGAAGGAACCCCAGGAAGACGAGGAGGAGCCACCTGCACAGGATCGGGGACGGGCACCGCCACAGCAGGACTCACGGAGCTCACAGCAGCCGGGGAGAGTGTCGAGGAGGAGGAAGGAACAGTCGAGGTGGTCGGGGATGAGGCACATACAACCCAGAGACGGCAGCGGCTGTCTTGCCCCCACTCTGAGAGGGACGCAGGAGCATCAGCTGGCTGGGAGATGGAGTCTCTCTGACGACCTGGCACTGGATCTGGACGGGGTTCTCGCTGAGGCTTATTTGGAGCATGGCAATGACGTTTACTGGCAAATGGCAAGAAGAAGGTGGGGTCAGAGAAACACGACACCTGGGCTGGACGGGTGACAGGAGCTGAATCCCAATGCGAGGAGCGGGGATGCCACTCCGCTGGCCTCCTGTCGGAGTTTCCCTCCAGTCCACGGATCTCCACCCTCGTCGGGGACGCCGTACTCAGGGGAGAAGGTGAAGGTTCCTTGGCCACCTTCTGGAGCGCTCTCTCAATCAATACTCGTTGTGCCACAGACCACTTCATCCTCTCCTTTCCTTCCGGAAAAGAGGTGAGGTGATACTTGAATAAAGTCCTCTGGGCGTGAAACATTTAATCGTGTGCCACATAGGTGGGCATGAGGAGACAGGCCTTGGCCAGGTAGCCATCTTTCTCCTGAAACCACTCAGGGCAATACCCACAGTCGAGAGCGGACATACTATCACCATACAAGCCCCAGCGAAGGGAAAAAACTCAGGCCCACGGAAAACTCACGGTGACTGGCATCTCGTGTCGGCTGCGACCTACTGTCACGGGTGGTCTTTGCGGACCACTAATGAGACGCTATAGGCCAGCCGATGAGTTTGTATGTTTATTAATAAAGACAAGGATGATAAAGTAAACCGCCAGGTGGGGCGAAAACAAGAACAATGACTACCGTACTGACACAGACACAAAAAAATATAAGCTAAGGGAGAAACTTACAGGACTCAGAGAATAACAGGATGACTGGAGCCGGAACGTAGGGACTCCAGCCGAACGCTGTACGAGAGCAGCGTTCACCATATGTGAGGTCACAGCCCGGAGTAATCGCAGCTGCTCGCTTAAATAGGGCAAGGGATTAATCAGCTGATGAGGGCGTCATCTGCTGAATTAAACCCAGCTGTCTTTGCTGAGCTCCGCTCTGACAGCCGGAAGCTCCACAGGGACGCTGTCAAAATAAGAGCTCTGGGAAACTACAGAAATAAACATAGGCTGGAAGGGAAATACCGCATGACCTGAGCGCAGATGAGATCAGCGCTCAGACCACGACAACACAGAGTGAAACATTTTAAGCCTGATTTAATACTGATAATAATGATTATAGTTGTGAAATTAAATGACAAATCCTGATTTTCTAATTGACTGAGATGTACTGTGTCGTGTTGTGAAACCGCAGGTTTAGTCAGTGTCAGCGTGATGACGCGGCCGCTCAGTGACGTCATCATACCTAGCATATAAATGTGAGGGACGGCCATTTTACAGCCTCTTTTACGGCTCTCTCTTAGCTCGGCCTCCCAGCTAACAATACTCTGAACCACCGGCATAGAGTTTTGTAATAAAGTTCCTGTTCCCAGAAAACTCCACTCTCCGTTGGTCCTTCCATGTTTTCCAGACATAACAAATGCCAATGAGGAGGACCCACGCAAAACTGAGGATGAAGAACCCAGTCAGGAAGTCGCCACCATTCCTCAGTGAGCCTGGTGAGCCTCCTATCCCTTGGTCCCTCTGGTATTATGGACCGTTTGTAGAGTAACCATTGCCAGCCTGAGACATGCTAGCAATGCTAAGCTAAAGGGCATGCTACTCCACTGCCTCGGCATCAAGGGACGCATATCTTCTGAATGTTTGGATCCGTGGACACCTACAATGACTACGATGAGTGTGTCGGTTTACTAACCAAGCACTTCGATGTTCCAGAGAGCACAAAGGCCAAAAGTCATGTGTTTTACCGGCGCTGACAGCATGCGGGTGAGTCAACTCAACGTTACGCCATGGAGCTCCAAGTCTTAGCAAGCACATGCATCTTCAGGCCCGTAGAAGACAAGCTAATCAGTAACAAGCTAGTTGAAGAGCACAGCACGAAGAGAGAGCAGCGACTGGACTTGCCTCAGATCCTCGACCAGCATAAGCCTCAGGGAGCATCTGCAGAGTTGCAGGAGAGGGAGCCCACGTCTATCGGGAACCCCGGGACACAACAACCCAGTGCATGTTTTATTAATGGTGACAGCAACACATTGCCAGGACGAGACTTCCCAGGAAAGGGGGAGAAGAGGCAAGACTACTTCCGAATCCATGCCCAGCACAAGCCTTCAGGAGAAACAACTGAGCTGCAGGATGAAGAGTCCGTGACCCAACAGGACGCTGCAGAACCACCACAACCCGGTGGACGCCCCACAGCAGACGTGAGAGCAACGCCATCACAACCACGATGCCGAGTACAGCCAAACAGAGCATCACTCAGTGATGAACTGGGTTCAGGTCTGCAGATCCCAATGCTCAGACCCACAGTTAGCCTCAACATCATCACCACCACAGACACCCATGAAGATCGCCGCACGGCTGAGGCCAGCCTCCATCCAGATGGCTAATGGTTCGAGATGACAATCCGACCATCTTCATCTCTTCCATCTGTGTAGACCCAGACCAGTGTGGTCCAAGTCAAACCTTCTCTATGTCTGTCTGACCAAAAAGGTGAAGCTTTAAACATCTGAACTCTAACAAAGGTTTGCTGAACTTACTGATCTGCTTCAAGCAGAACAATTCAGTTCTAACAGTTGTGGCTCGGTGCTGCAGCCTGACAGCTGGAGGAGGAAAGTTCAAGTTCACATTCATCCACTAATATTTCAGCAGGTCAGTTACAGTAGAAACTTATTCTTACTTTGAGTCTGAAGGTCCAGGTCCATCACTGTAGTCTGGAGGTTCCATTCTGGACCGATCACTCCTCGGAGACAGACATGTGGATCCTCCAGACTCTGCTCTGTCCTCCTCTTCCTCCATCTTGATGATGTCAGTCAGTCTGAGAAATAAACCACAAATCCTCACTCAGTGTTGTTGTTCTGGACTGTGTTCCATGTGGTTCTGATGTTCTCATGGTTGTTCCATGGACACAAGAACATTAGAAACACTTCTCAGTAGAAAACAAACTAAAACCTCCTTAATAAACTGAACATCACTGCTGTGTTAAGGTGGAATTCTTCTCTAAGCTGTTGGGACTTAAATATCACACAAAGGACTCCTAAATTAATAAACCCTGAGTTTCTGTGGGCAGATTTACATCAATTTCTATTTGAAACAGTGAATAAGAAACTATCCCAGAATGGATTTGAAATAAAGGCTTAAATGTGACTTTTCCTTCTGGCTCCAAAACAGGTTTATTCTTGTACTTTCCATCCCAAAGTCAGTGAAGATAGAAAAGGTCAACTCTGTTCAGACTGACAACACAGAACAGGAAGAGACTCACATGAACTCCACACTTTAAGAACAGCAGAAGAAACAGAAATAGAAAGATTTGAGTTGAACTAAAGTCTGACTCTAACAAAGCTTTACTGAACTGACTGAGCCTCTTTAATTCAAAAATCTAACAGTTGTGGCTCGGTGCTGCAGCCTGACAGTTGGAGGAGGAAAGTTCAAGTTCAGAGTCGTCTAATAATATTTCAGCAGGTCAGTTACAGTAGAAACTGATTCTGACTTTGAGTCTGAAGGTCTAGGTTCATCACTGAGGTCTGGAGAGGTCGCTCTGGACCGGTCACTCCTCCTGGACAAAAATCTGGATGCTGGAGACTGTGACCTCTGACCTCTGGGAACACAAACATGTTTCATTAATATCACATCAGTCACACATTCATCACTGGTCATATTGATCTCACTTTGATTTGTTCAGACAAACTGAAATATACTGGCAGTTGTCAGTGGTCCCTCAGCCTCTTTCTTTGTTGCTGACATGGAGTTTTTATGGCATTTTGACCTTGACCTTTGACCTTGCAATCCCAAAAGCATAGAGATAGTTCAGGGTCACAGAGTGAACCTTTTTACAAAGTATGGTGACTCTAGCTTTACTGGTTCTATAATAATAGGGCAGAGGGAATGTTAACATTGACCTTTGACCTCACACCAGTAGTCAGAGGTCAGGGTCTCAGGGTTAACCTGTGGACCAAGTCTCGTGACCCTAGTTTTACTGGTGCTACAGCAGTAGTGCACATGGACACGGCTGCAGTCCATCCACCCGGCGGGGTGATGACAATCCCCCTTCAGCCTGTTAGAGGCTGACAGGTAGAAAAACAAAAAAGTCAGCGACAACATTTTTCATAGAAACACATTCGTGGCTCCAAAGAGAATCAGAATCAGAATCAGAATCAGAATCAGGTTTATTGCCATTGTTCATGTAGTACACAAACTAGGAATTTGTCTCGGTACAATGCTGCAACATTAAACATGATAAGATAAGAGAAATAAACTATACATGTAATAAAGTGTAGGATAAGATTAAGTGATACTGGTCAACAGTTAAAATATATATTAGCCAGCAGCAGATACTGTGGAGAACTATATAGTGCAGTCGGTAATGCAGGAAGAAAACAGTGATGATTGACATGAGTCTGGTTGAGCTGCTGTACATGGTGCACGAGAGTCACTTAGTGTTCAGCAGTCTAATGGCAGAGGGGAAGAAGCTGTTCATGTGACGGGAGGTTTTAGTCTGGATGGACCGAAGTCTTCTACCAGAGGGGAGGGGGGCAAACAGTACATGACCAGGGTGTGAGGGATCGGCTATGATCCGGCCAGCACGCCTCCGGGTCCTGGAGATGTACAGATCCTGGAGAGATGGGAGCTTGCAGCCGATCACCTTCTCAGCAGTGCGCACGACGCGCTGCAGCCTTAGTCTGTCCCTGGCAGTGGCTCCTGCGTACCACACGGTTATGGAGGTGGTGAGGATGGACTCGATGATGGCTGTGTAGAACTGCACTAACATCTTGGTGGGTAGCTTGAGCTTCCTCAGCTGCCGCAGGAAGAACATCCTCTGCTGGGCTTTTTTGATGAGTGAGCTGATGGTCAGCTCCCATTTGAGGTCCCTGGTGATGGTAGTGCCTAGGAAGCGGAAGGAATCAGCAGTGGTGATGGGAGAGCCTGAGAGGGTGAGGGGGGGCAGAGGAGTAGTGACTTTCCTGAAGTCTACAATCATCTCCACTGTCTTCAGAGCGTTCAGCTGCAGGTTGTTATTGAGAAAACATCAAGGTTGCATAAAAATAGAAACATTCTAACCACACTTTCAAAGTAAAACTGTGGGCTAGAAGACACAGTTTTACTGTCTTCTAGCCCACAGTTCTAGTAAATATTTCAGAAGTATTTACTTCGAGTAAATATTTAACTCAAACATAAAAACACACAATTGTCAAAGAAATGAAAACAGAACAAAAAGATTGAACTTTGATTTAATTATTTGTTTTGGCATTTCAGCCTTTGGACTGTCAACGGTTTGTGGGCACGGGACTCAGACGCAGGCAGGGATACGGTGCAGAACGAGGATTTATTAACAAAAACTTCAACACAAATGAATGGCAAAACTGGACTAAACTGAGATTATACACTGACATGAAATACTGACTGAAAAGACATGAAGACATTAATGACGACACATCTAATGAAGAATGACACACACACACACACACACAAGCTGTGTCTCAGTCCAGGTTCTGCGTCCCCAAGTGCACATTTCTAGTCCAGATACGTCACTGTGCTGAGTACAAGGCTGTCCCATTCCGTGGCTCCTTCACATGCGGCTGACAAATGCAGCCTTCAAAACCCCCAAAACCAAAGATACATGAGAGGATCCTTGTGGCCTTTACATCTCCCAGCATTCAGTGCGTGGCTCAGTCTGGCTTCTTTTTGTTTTTCTCAGCTCAGGCAGAAGCAGAACGAAGTCAGAAGATTAGATTAGATTAGATTAGATTCAATTTTATTGTCATTACACATGTATGAATACAAGGTAACGAAACACAGTTTAGCATCCAATCAGAAGTGCAAAGGACAGCAGTGCAGTATATACGGTAATTAACAGTATGTGCAATTTAAGCAATATATGCAAATATATGCAGCAGTGCAGAAAGTTAAAAGTACTGTTATGTGCAAATAATGTGCAATAAGTTAGATGCAGTTATGTAGTTATGCAGTTATGTACAAGTGAGGATGGTAAAAGATGATTGTAAGAGAGTCAGCGGGGAACTAAGTTCAATAACGTGACAGCTGTTGGAAAGAAACTGTTCCTAAACCTGCTGGTTCTAGTCCGAAGGCTTCTGAAACGTCTTCTGGAGGGGAGAAGCTGGAACAGTCCATGAGCAGGATGGTTGGAGTCCCTAAGAATGCTGCGTGCCCGGCGCAGACATCTTTTCCTGTAGACGTCCTCTATAGCTGGAAGTGGAATCCCTGTGATGCGTTGGGCGGTTTTCACCACCTGCTGCAGCGCCTTGCGGTCAGCTACAGAGCAGCTCCCATACCAGAGTGTGATACAGTTGGTCAGGGTGCTCTCTATCACGCAGCGGTAGAAGTTGCCCAGGATGTCAGTTGACAGATGGTTCTTCTTCAATGTCCTCAAGAAGAAGAGGCGCTGATGGACCTTCTTGATCAGGCTGGTGGTGTTAACTGACCAGGACAGGTCCTCCGAGATGTGGGTCCCCAGGAATTTGAAGCTGGGGACACGTTCAACAGCTATGCCATTGATATGGATGGGGTCATGTGTCTCTTCCCTCTCCTTCCTGTAGTCCACTATGAGCTCCTTGGTTTTGCTGGTGTTAAGGAGCAGGTTATTTTCAGCGCACCAAGTAGCCAAGTGCTCAACCTCTGCCCTGTAATCTGACTCGTCGTTGTCCCTGATGAGTCCAATCACCGTGGTGTCATCTGCAAACTTTATGATGGAATTGGATCCATACATAGGCCTGCAGTCATGGGTGTAGAGGGAGTAGAGGAATGGGCTGAGCACACAGCCCTGTGGTACACCCGTGTTGAGTGTGATGACGGAAGAACGGTTGGGGCCTGATCTAACATGCTGCGGTCTGTTGGTCAGAAAATCCATGATCCAGTTGCAGGTGGAGGTACTGATTCCCAGGTCCCCAAGTTTGGTGAGCAACTTGGAGGGGATAACTGTGTTGAATGCTGAGCTGAAGTCAATAAACAGCATTCTTGCGTAGGTGTTCTTGTCATCCAGGTGTGAGAGTACATAGTGCAGCGCTGTAGAAACCGCATCCTCTGTACTCCTGTTGCTCCGGTAGGCGAACTGATGAGGGTCCAGTATAGGGGTCAGGCCTTTTTTGAGCTGTGCCAAGACCAGTCGCTCAAAGCACTTCATGACTATGGGCGTCAGTGCCACAGGGCGATAGTCATTTAGGCACGATGGTATTGAATGTTTCGGCACTGGTACTATTGAAGTGGTCTTGAAGCACGCTGGTACCACGGCCTGGGCCAGGGACAGATTGAAGATGTCTGTGAAGACCCCTGCCAGCTACTCAGCGCATGCCCTCAGCACACGCCCAGGAATGCCATCAGGGCCAGCAGCCTTACGTACGTTGACATGACTCAGTGCATTACGGACGTCGGTGTGGGTGAGTGTGAGGTGGTGGAGGTCATCAGAGGGTGGGAAATTGATGTTCTTTTCATTGTTGTCCTTGTCAAAACGAGCATAGAAGTTATTTAGCTCATTGAGAAAGGGCACAGTCATGGCTATAGGTATGGAGTTGCTGGGCTTATAGTCAGAGATAGCTTGAATGCCCTGCCACATACGTCGGGGGTCAGAGTCCCTAAAATGTTCCTCCACCTTCAGCTTGTAGCTGTGCTTGGCCTTCTTGATGCCCCTCTTCAGATCTGCCCTGGATGAACTGTAGGCCTGTGCATCACCAGATCTAAAGGCATTGTTACGTGCTTTTAGCAGAAGTCGCACTTCTCTGTTCATCCACGGCTTCTGATTTGGGTACATGGTGATCTGTCTTTCCGTGGTGATACTGTCAATAGTGGTGTTGATATGCTCCAGGACTGAGTGGGTGTAAGAGTTGATGTTTATGTGGAAGCCACAGGTAGCCTGAGAGGTGAACATAATTCAATTCAATTTCAATTCAACTTTATTTATATAGCGCCATTTCACAACAACAGTCATCTCATAGCACTATCAACTGTAGGGGGGGAACCCCCACAGTTGCAGAAAGACCCCAGCAATCAGGCGATCCCCTGTGAGCAAGCACTTGGCGACGGTGGAGAGGAAAAACTCCCTTTTAACAGGAAGAAACCTCCGGCAGAACCAGGCTCAGGGAGGGGCAGTCATCTGCTGCGACTGGCTGGGGGGTGAGGGGATAGAGAAGAAGAAAAGAACAGACATGTAGAGAGCAAACAGCACGACGGGGACTCAATCTATGGGAGAGAACAAACAAATGTTAATGACCAGCAAAAAAAAAATATTTCATAGAGAGTGAGGAAAGGAGTGAGGCCCAGTGCTTTACTGGAGGTCCCCCGGCTGACTAAACCTATTAGCAGCATAACTAAGGGAGGGTTCAGAAACACATGATCCCTCCCTAATTGTAGGCTATATCAAAAAGGTAGGTTTTAGCCCTATTCTTAAAAACAGAGATCGAGTCTGACTCCCAAATCCAGATTGGCAGCTGATTCCACAGGAGAGGAGCTTGATAACTGAAGGCTCTGCCTCCCATTGTACTTTTGGAGATTCTAGGTATTACAAGTAATCCTGCATTTTGGGAGCGTAGTGCTCTGTTAGGATAATACGGTAGTATCAGATCTTTTAAATAAAAAGGAGCCTGATTGTTTAGAGCCTTGTAAGTAAGAAGAAGGATTTTAAACTTAATTCTAAACTCTATGGGAAGCCAATGAAGGGAGGCCAGAACCGGAGAGATATGATCTCTTTTTCTAGTACCTGTTAAAACTCTTGCTGCAGCATTTTGGATCAGCTGAAGACTTTTTAAAGATGTTTTAGGACAACCTGATAATAAAGAATTACAATAATCTAATCTCGAGCTAACAAAAGCGTGGATCAGCTTCTCAGCATCACTCTGAGACAAGATGCTCCTAATCTTGGCGATATTACGCAAATGATAGAAGGCAGTCTTAGAAACAAATTTAATATGTGAATTGAAGGACAAATCCTGATCAAAAATAACTCCAAGGTTCCTCACAGAGCTATTAAGAGAAAGAGTAAATGCATCCAAACTGAAAGTTTGAATTGGAAAGGAATTTCTAAGGTTTTTTGGACCAACAAGAATGACTTCAGTCTTATCTGAATTTAATAGCAGGAAATTACAAGTCATCCAAGCTTTGATTTCCTCATTTCCTTACATACTCCAGTCTGTGTTCCTAAACTTCTCCTGGAGTACAGAGTCAACCCCCTCTGGCCACACTTTGATGGTCCTCACTGATGGCTTCACCCGGTTGATGAGCGGTACATACTTGGGGGTAAGGAACAAGGATAAATGATCAGACTGACCTAGGTGGGGGAGGGGAGTTGCTGTGTAGGCTCAGAATCAGGTTTCAGAATCAGAATCAGGTTTATTGCCATTGTTCATGTAGTACACAAACTAGGAATTTGTCTCGGTACAATGCTGCAACATTAAACATGATAAGATAAGAGAAATAAACTATACATGTAATAAAGTGTAGGATAAGATTAAGTGATACTGGTCAACAGTTAAAATATATATTAGCCAGCAGCAGATACTGTGGAGAACTATATAGTGCAGTCGGTAATGCAGGAAGAAAACAGTGATGATTGACATGAGTCTGGTTGAGCTGCTGTACATGGTGCACGAGAGTCACTTAGTGTTCAGCAGTCTAATGGCAGAGGGGAAGAAGCTGTTCATGTGACGGGAGGTTTTAGTCTGGATGGACCGAAGTCTTCTACCAGAGGGGAGGGGGGCAAACAGTACATGACCAGGGTGTGAGGGATCGGCTATGATCCGGCCAGCACGCCTCCGGGTCCTGGAGATGTACAGATCCTGGAGAGATGGGAGCTTGCAGCCGATCACCTTCTCAGCAGTGCGCACGACGCGCTGCAGCCTTAGTCTGTCCCTGGCAGTGGCTCCTGCGTACCACACGGTTATGGAGGTGGTGAGGATGGACTCGATGATGGCTGTGTAGAACTGCACTAACATCTTGGTGGGTAGCTTGAGCTTCCTCAGCTGCCGCAGGAAGAACATCCTCTGCTGGGCTTTTTTGATGAGTGAGCTGATGGTCAGCTCCCATTTGAGGTCCCTGGTGATGGTAGTGCCTAGGAAGCGGAAGGAATCAGCAGTGGTGATGGGAGAGCCTGAGAGGGTGAGGGGGGGCAGAGGAGTAGTGACTTTCCTGAAGTCTACAATCATCTCCACTGTCTTCAGAGCGTTCAGCTGCAGGTTGTTATTGCTGCACCAGGACGCCAGCTGGGCCACCTCTCTCCTGTAGGCGGACTCGTCGCCGTTGGAGATGAGCCCGATGAGGGTGGTGTCGTCCGCAAACTTGATCAACTTGACAGACTGGTGGCTGGAGGTGCAGGAGTTGGTGTAAAGGGAGAAGAGTAGGGGGGAAAGTACACAGCCCTGGGGTGATCCGGTGCTGATGCTAGTATAGTCTGAGACAGTCTTTCCCAGCCGCACATGCTGCCTCCGGTCCGTCAGGAAGTCGATGATCCACCTGCAGAGGGAGTCAGGCACGTTGAGCAGGGACAGCTTGTCCCGGAGCAGAGCGGGGCGGATGGTGTTGAATGCGGAGCTGAAGTCCACAAACAGGATCCTGGCGTAGGTTCCCGGGGAGTCCAGGTGCTGCAGGATGGAGTGGAGGGCCAGGTTGACTGCATCGTCTACAGACCTGTTGGCTCGGTAGGCAAACTGCAGCGGGTCCAGGAGAGGGGTGGTGATGGACTTGAGGTGGGACAGGACCAGGCGCTCAAAGGACTTCATGACTACAGAGGTGAGCGCTACAGGTCTGTAGTCATTAAGTCCAGTGATCCGTGGCTTCTTGGGGACAGGGATGATGGTGGAGGATTTGAGGCAGGACGGCACGTGGCATAACTTAAGGGAGGTGTTAAAAATGTCTGTGAATACAGGAGCCAGCTGTTTCGCACAGAGTCTCAGGGTGGAGGGAGACACGCCGTCTGGGCCGGGGGCCTTGCGCGGGTTCAGTCTGGAGAACTGTTTGAGCACATCCTGCTCACTGATGATAAGGGGAGGGGGGGAGGTGGGGGGGGGTGCCTTAAATGAAGTAGGGAATGTGGAGGCTGTGGAGCTGGAGGGAGGGGGGGAGTTGGACACAGATGACGAGGTGTCAAAACGGGCATAGTGTTGGGACAGTCTCTGACAAAGGGCTTTGTCATCCTGACCTTTAGGAGCCTGAGGCCGATAGTTGGAGATCTGCCTCAGTCCTCTCCACACGGAAGCCGAATCATTAGCAGTGAACTGCTGCTGGAGTCTCTCTGAGTACACAGATTTAGCCCTCTTCAGCTCTCTGTTAAACCGGTATTTAACCTCCCTGTAGCAGTCCCTGTCTCCACTTTTCAGCGCTGCTTCCTTCTCCTTCCTGATCTGTCTGAGCTTAGCTGTGAACCAGGGTTTGTCATTAGAGTAACTCACCCTGGTGCGTGATGGAAGAATGTTCTCTTCACAAAAGTGGATATATGAGTTCACAGTGTCCGTGTACTCATCCAGATCATGCGTGGCTCCTTTAAGCATGCCCCAGTCAGATATTTCCATGCACGTTTCCAGCTTCTCCTCAGCATCACTGGTCCGTATCTTCGTAGTGCTCACAACAGGTTTAGTGAGCTTCAATCTCTGTCTGTATGTGGGAATGAGGTGAACCATCACGTGATCAGATAATCCCAGCGCAGCTCGAGGGACAGCGCGATATGCGTCTTTCACTGTGGTGTAACAGTGATCCAGTGTGTTTAATCCTCTGGTGGGGCATTTAATAAACTGTTTGTAGCGGGGGAGATCGTGGCTCAGATTGCACTGATTAAAGTCGCCAGCCACAATAATCAGCGAGTCTGGAAAACTCCGCTCTGTGTGTTGAATGTGATCCGCGAGCACGCGCTGAGCTTCGCGCGTGTCCGCGTCGGGAGGGGCGTACACAGCGATCAGTATAAAAGAAGCAAATTCCCGTGGGGAATAAAAAGGCTTGCAGTTGATAACAAGAAATTCCAAGGCAGGAGAACAGTGTTTGGAAATTTCCGTTACATCAGAGCACCAGCTACAGTTGATGTAGAAGCAGACACCGCCTCCTGTGGTCTTGCCGGAAAGCTCTGTGTCACGATCAGCACGGAAGAGCTGGAAGCCGTCGAGGCGCAGCGCGCTGTCCGGTATATTTTCCCGGAGCCAGGTCTCAGTAAAGCAGAGGACAGCTGAGGAGGCGAGGTCCTTAAAACGCATCAGCAGTCTCAGTTCATCCACCTTGTTAGAGAGAGAGTTGGTATTGGACAGAAATATGCCAGGCAGCGCCGTTCGCGAGCCTCTCCTGCGAAGTCGTACGAGAGCGCCCGCTCGTCTTCCTCTCTTCCGCCGTCTCACTTTCCGAGCCAAACAATAAACCAGATCGGCGGCAGGGGCTAGAAAAACTGGGAGGAGGTCCGTGGGGGTCAAAGTCCTGATATTTAAAAGTTCTTCACGGGTATAAGTGCAAGCAGACACACAATTGACAAACAAAAACAAACAAAGAGCGCAGCGAAGCACCATGTCGACCGCTGTGGGCGCCATCTTGGAAGAAAAAAAAATACAATATTGCCACAATCCCACAATATCCCACAATATCCCACAATATCCCACAATATTGGTGTAAACATGGTCCAATGTTTTGTCCCCTCTTGTGTGACAGGAGACATGCTGGTAGAATTTAGGAAGCACTGTCTTGAGGTTAGAGTGGTTAAAATCACCCGCCACAATAAATGTTGCCTCTGGGTGTGCAGTTTGTTGTTTGCTAATAGCTGCATGCAGTTCTTTCATAGCAAGCTTAGCATTAGCATCCGGAGAAATGTAAGCGGCTGTTATGATGGTACAAGTGGACTCGCGTGGCAGATAGAAAGGTCTACATTTAACCATGAGAAACTCCAGGTTAGCTGAGCAGTATCTCTCAACAGTGACAGAGTTCGTGCACCAAGCCTTGTTAATATAAATGCACAATCCGCCCCCTCTTGTCTTACCGGAGTCAACTGCTGCTCTGTCTGCCCGGAGCGTGTGTAGGCCGGCTAGCTCGATAGCATTGTCGGGTATTCTACTGTGAAGCCATGTTTCCGTAAAAATCATGATATTGCAGTTCATAAGTTTCTTATTGTTGGTGATCCGAAGCCGTAGTTCACTCATTTTGCTCGCCAGAGACCGTACATTAGCAAGGAAAATACTGGGTAGCGATAGCCGGTGCGGTGTTAGCTTTAGCTTAGCTCTTATCCCACCGCGTTTACCCCTCCTTTGTTTACGATCTTTACGCCGCCTGCGAGCACTTCCGGTCGGCCGGGAAGCCTGCCGAGCGTCGGGAGTTCTCCAGAGCTCCGGGATGAGACGTAGATTCAGATGTAGGTTGCTGATAAAAAGGTCGTTATCGCTGTTTTGTAAACCAATATTCAAAAGCTCACCTCGGGTGTAAGATGTAAAAGCAGAGCTGTTCTGAACGAACATACCCGAAATGAGCAGAAATAACACTGCTAGTCCCCAGAATCTGGTAGGACGCTGAGCCTCGCGTTGTGCATGCGCCGCCATCTTGGTCAGAGAAACAGTTCAAAGTAAGTTTGTTGCTTGAATTCTGCAGCAGTTTGAACGTGAAAACACCAATAATCCAGAAAACAGCAACATCTGATTATTTCAGCTCATGTTAGGTGACACTGTGGTGCACATATGTGGGTTCCATATGCTTCACATGCTTATTACTGTATGCTTATTGTTTACTGCACGTCTCAGAATCAGAATCAGAATAAGTTTATTGCCAAGCACATTTACAAGTAAATAAACAGGTAAATATACGAGGAATTTGACTTGACATTGGAAACGTCATAGATGACATTCCCAATGACGCGGCAAGCCATGGAGGCGCCTGTCAGCAGGAGGGGAATAGAAGGCGGGGGGGAAGAGAGGACACAATAGGAGAGAGAAAAAAGCATTGTTGATCAAAATAAAGTTCATTTATATGACCGATATTGTGATTACAAGAAAAAAACTCTCAATGCACAATTAGCAGACAATGGAATCCACACAATGACACAGAGAGAACAGTGAATGAATATGTCTTCGTCAGTATAAATGGGTCAGTATGTGTGTGTGTTGGATGCAATCAGTGGCAATCAGTGGGTGAACAGCAATAGTCTCTCTCTCAGCAGATGTTATGACTAGTGTCTAAGGCAAAGGCACGTGTCCTTGAGCACAGCAGATGGAATAGTCTGAGCCAGACAGCTGTCCTTGAGAGTCAGATACTGTCCGCCAATGTTATGAAAACAATTATGCTGTTGATCATCAGGAGGACTGAGTGCTGAGGGTGCCGAAAAACAGGTCAAATAGCACTGACTTCAGAGAAAAAACTTTCCATTCTCTTACGGATTCAGTGCTCCAGATCCATCAATGCCAGGCTTTGAAATCGAGTCGTGAACAGCTCTCAGCGTGATCGTGATGTATTCCATCTTCCTGTACAGTTCTTCATTGGCCGCTGTCAGAGTCCTGCCCAGTTGGTCGAATTGATGAGAGAGCTTCGCCGGGTCCGCTTTTTGATAAGCTCTGTCCATCTTCTTCAATTTGCGGTGCACCAGAACAATCCCAAGGCCGATCAGTAGAATTCCGGTGACCATTGCTCCGAATAGGTATAAATCTTCAATATCTTCAATAGAAAGATCACACAGACACAAGAGTTTCCAATTGCTTGTATCCTTAATGTAACCCGCAGCAGCAGTCCCTGCCTGCCTGGACAAATAGGCTCCCCCGGACCTGATTTCCTCGTTGAAAACACAGTGTCGATTGCGGTCAAAGCCCAGCTTATTAAATCCATAATTTCGTTGGATGAATCAGCAGTAGAGAGACACAGACAATAGCAAGCTGGGATCCAGTCAGTTAGGGAGGGAGAGAAAGGGAGCGGGAGCAGAGAAAATGCGACTGCTCTCTTTGGAGGGCGGAAGTGAAGAGGAACAAAAGGTCTGAACCTCCTAGGGGTAGCAGGAGGATGCGAAGTCTGGCTTTTTGTATGCAGGGAGATGGCCGTGAGGGATTTCCTGACCACCAGGACTTCAGGTGGAGACAGACAGAAGACCTGAAGGGGGGTGCATTGTGATTTGGGATGTAAAGACAATGTGACTGTGTGCTTTGATGTCCTGGGTATAAAAGGGACAGGGGTGGGGGCATGCTTTCCTCTTTCCCGTTTTGGATGTTGGAAAATGTGGTGGTGAATAAAACTGATCTTGAGAAATAAAATCAGCCTCGTCTTTCCACACATCTCCACACTAGTGACCCTACGACGTATCATGAGCGGAGACGAATCTCCCGAGCTAGACTCGCCAGGAGCCAGCCAAACAAATGCAGCCACAGTCCAACTACCGGACTTCTGGCCGAACAATCCGCGCTCCTGGTTTAACGCAGTCGAGGCACAGTTCCTCCACCGGAGGATTTCGGTAGATGCCACAAAGTTCTACTATGTGGTTGCAAAGCTGGACAACCACACAGCCCAGCGAGTGGAGAGCCTAATCAACTACCCGCTGGACAGCGACAAGTACAGCACGTTGAAGGCTGCACTCATTCGTTACTTCACCCCCTTGGTGCAGGAGCGGGCAGAGAGGCTCCTGGCGCTGACTGAATTTGAGGGCGACAGACCTGCAGACCTGATGGGGAAGATGTTGAGTTTGAGAGACTCCGAAGATGATAACTTCATCTTCATCCACCTTTTCCTCAGAACCCTACCGTCAGAGGTGAGAGTGACCCTGGCCAATTCACCACTGCTGGCCCGAAAAGACTACCACGAGCTGGGCCAGGAGGCGCAACAACTCATCGACGCCAGTAAACGGCGCGCGGCTGCGGTTGCGGCAACGGGTCCAGGCGCAACGTCCGGAGACGGCAGGGGGACGGAAGCTGCAGCACCAGACTCACCGACGATGGCGGTGGCAGGGGCCTGGAAACACGGAGCAGACGACATCCTTTACTTCTACCATCGCCGCTTCGCAGAGAGGGCACGCAAGTGCATTCCACCGTGCCACTTTAAGCGCTTAGGAAACACCAAGACCGGGGGTTGGTAGTAGCTGCGGCCCTCGGAGAGGAGAACAAGCTGCTCTACTTGAAGGATGCGCACTCGGGGAGGCATTTCCTCGTGGACATGGGCTCCCAGCTGAGTTTCATCACACCTTTCTACGCTGACTGACTGGCGCCTTCCAGTGGTCCCCGGGTGTCAGCAGCGAACGGCTCAGCGATTAAGATATTCGGTGAGAGGACTCTGCTTCTGTCTTTACACGGCCGCACTTTCGAGTGGACTTTCGTCATAGCGGCAGTCAATTTCAACATGTTAGGGGCTGATTTTTTGTGCTCACATAGTTTGTTGGTCAATCTTGCTAACAGACGCCTGGTTAATGCACTCTCTTTTTCTTCTATCCCCTGTACAGCTCGAGTGGCCCCGCCAACAGCACAAGCCAACGTCACAGCTGCAGGTGGTAAGTTCCACACACTCCTCACTCAGTTCCCAGCACTCACGGTCCCAACATTTTCGGCGACAGTGGCTAAACACGGGGTCGAACATTTTATTACTACCACCGGACTGCCTGTTTTCGCAAAAGCTCGGCGCTTGGATTCAGCTAAACTGACCATAGCGCGCGAGGAGTTCGCCAACCTGGAGAGGTTGGGCATCATTAGGCGTTCGAAGAGCCCATGGGCTTCACCGCTTCACATGGTCCCGAAAGCTGATGGCTCGTGGCGCCCTTGTGGCGATTTCCGCAGGCTGAACAACACTACTGCGCACGACCGCTACCCGATCCCGCACATCCAAGATTTTTCAGTTCATTTGGCGGGGGCGCGCATTTTTTCTAAAATACACTTGGTATGTGGTTACCACCAGGTCCCAGTGCGTGCTGAGGACATACCCAAAACAGCGGTAATAACTCCTTTCGGGCTTTTCGAGTTTTTGCACATGCCGTTTGGGCTTAAAGGCGCGGCGCACACGTTCCAACGCATGATGGATGCGGTTTTGCGCGATCTCCCTTTCGTGTTCGTCTACCTGGATGACATATTGGTAGCCAGCGCGTCCGAAGACGAACACGAAAACCACCTCACGGCAGTTTTCCGGAGGTTGGCAGAGCATGGGTTAATAATTAACCCGGCAAAGTGTCAGTTCGGGGTGACGCAGATTGATTTTTTGGGGCATCGCGTCTCCCCAGAGGGAGTGCAGTAACAGTGCGCGCAGTAACAAATTTTCCCCAGCTGCAAACGGTCAAAGCGTTGCAGGAGTTTTTGGGAATGGTAAATTTTTATAACCGTTTCCTCCCCCGCGCAGCGCAGCTCATGCAACCATTGTATGCTGCACTAAAAAAACAAAAACCCACAAATAAAGTCGAATGGTCTCTGGAGCTAGAGCACGCATTTTCCGAAGTCAAAACAGCCCTGGCAAACGCTGCGTTGTTAGCACATCCAGTCCCAGCAGCCCGCATGGCGCTCACTACTGATGCGTCAGATGTGGCCATAGGGGTGGTCGTGGAACAGTTTGTAGCTGGAGCCTGGCAACCGCTCGCCTTTTTCAGTAAGACCCTGCGCGACAGCGAACGGAAATACAGCGCATTCGACAGGGAGTTGTTAGCTCTTCACTTGGCCATTCGCCACTTCCAGTTCTGGCTGGAAGGACGCCGTTTCACCGCGTTCGTTGACCACAAGTCGCTGACTTTGGCCAAGATTTCAGAACCTTGGTCGGGCCGGCAGTAGAGACAGCTGGCCGTGATATCGGAGTTTACTACCGATATCCAGCATGTTGCGGGTAAACTTAATGTAGTGGCGGACTGCCTCTCGCGCGCGTGGGGGCTCCAGCCCGCGCGGAGGTAGATCCTGCAGCCATGGCCACGGAGCAGGTTAGCGACGCGGATGTGCGCGCGCTCCAGTCTGGACCAACAGGGTTAAGGCTGGAGAACAGGGTGCTGCAAGACGGTATGCCCCCCCTAATCTGCGACGTCTCCACTGGGCGGCCGCGTCCGGTGGTTCCAGCTGCGTGGCGCCGCCGCGTTTTTGACTCGATCCATTCTCTGGCGCACCCGGGAGTGCGCGCGTCGGTCAAAATGGTAGGAGAGAAATTTGTATGGCCGAGCCTGCGCAAACAAGTTAGAGAGTGGGCGGCAGCCTGCGCGGCCTGCCAGTGGGCCAAGGTTCATAGACACACGAGAGCTCCCTTGGAGCCGTTTCACATCCCGGCTAAAAGGTTTGATCATGTCCACGTGGACCTCGTAGGCCCCCTCCCGCCCTCACAAGGGTGCACACATCTTCTGACAATGGTTGACCGCACCACGCGCTGGCCAGAAGTGGTCCCGCTGTCATCAACCACAGCCGAGGAGGTGCTGCGTGCGTTTTTAACGGCATGGGTAGCGCGTTTTGGAGTCCCGTCGGACATTACGTACGACAGAGGCCCGCAATTTGTTTCCGAACTTTGGTCAGCGATGGCCCACAGCCTGGGGGCAACGATCCACCGCACGACTGTGTACAACCCGCAGGCTAACGGGTTATGCGAACGTATTGAGATTGAGATTGAGATTCAACTTTATTGTCATTACACATGTATGAATACAAGGTAACGAAACGTGACTTGGCATTTGGGCACGCTCTGCAGAGTGCATCCAAGGCCGGGGCAGCCGCTAGGCGCCAGTCATAAAGAAGAAAGGAAAAAAAAGAAAAGGAGAAAGGATATGACACAGTAGGCGAGAGAAAAAAAACATGTTTTATCAGAATGACGCTCGGCAAGTGAGCGAAATTTTGATTGCAGGCAAAAAAAACCCTCAATGCACATTTAGCAGACATTTAGCAGGAGATCACACACAAAAGTTGAGAGGCAGTGTATTGTATGCATGTAATGTTGTATGCATTGTGTAGTGTAAATGTAACAGTTGTTAGTGAGCAGCAGAGGGCGCCTCCTGGCAGTGGATAGATGTTATAATCATGTGACTTATAAACAAGTCCAGAGTCCAGAGTCTATCTCTCTTGCTCTCTCTCTTGCTTGCAGAAGGCACATGGGCATTGTCCTTGAGGGTCCAATCCGCTGATACGACAACAACTGATTGTTGATTGTTTGGGTAGACATAAGAGCCGGTCCTTCCGCTTATCTCAATCAGGAGGAATGTAAACACGGGGCAAACAAGGTCAAATCAAATCAAAACAGCACAGTACACTCAGAGAATAGAATTTGTCCTCACCCGTGTAATTCTGTGCTTCCATTATATGTGCAGGCTTAAACTGTTTTTCCATGGAGAGCACAGGGCTCCAGATGTATTCCTCCACTGAATCACTGTCATTCAGTTCACCGTTTGCCGCTACTTGTGCCCTCCCCAACTGGTCGAATTTGATGAAGGAGCTTGCCGGGTCCGCTTTGATCAGCTCTCTCACCTTCCTTCAATTTCTGATGCATCAGGGAACTCCACAGCCAAAAATAGAAGTCCTGAGATCATAACCAATAATGTTTCCACAGACGCATGAATTCCAATGTCCATGAGTCTCCTCGTAGGTTCCAATTCTTGGGCTCCCCCTTGGCCCAATTCTTGTTGAAAAACAGTGACAATAGCACATTTAAGCTGCTTCCAAATCCATAATTTCCGTTTAGATTAAGATTCAGCAGAAGAAGAGCGACTAAACACAGACAAAAACGCAACATTGCAAAAGCTGGGAATAGATCAGGAAGGCAGGAGAGGAGGGAAGAAAAATGCGACTGCTCTCTCTCAAGGCAAGAAGGAAGGTTTTCACAGGTCATTGAAGGCGGCTCTCAGAGTGTCGCTTACGGATCCAAATTGGGTGGACAAGCTACCATGGGTTTTATTGGGGTTGCGTTCTGCACCTAAAGAGGATTTAGAAGCCTCCCCAGCTGAGCTAGTTTTCGCACAGCCACTTCGGCTGCCCGGGGAATTTCTCCCAGATAATCCAGCGCCAGAGTGCTCCCTGGCTCAGCGGTTACAGAATAGCACGGGCCCGAGCACACTACCTGGCCCCGTTCACCACAGTTTTCCGCGTGTTTTTGTGCCTAAGGCTTTAAAAAATGCGGAGTTTGTTTTTGTCAGACATGATGCCCATCGTCCGCCTTTACGCCCACCTTATGACGGACCATATAGAGTGCTGGAAACAGGGGATAAGCATCTTTTGCTAGATTTGGGGGGCAGAAAAGAAAGGATTGGCATTAACAGGCTCAAACCCGCTTTTGTGGTGGCTGAAGAAGTTGCGCAGTTGGCGAAGGCTCCTTGGCGCGGCAGACCCCCTAGAGAGCATTCCCCAGAACACCCACAGAGGTTGACTAACAGTTCTCATCCCCAGGCAGCAGATCCACAGCTGGAAGACGCCGTGGAAGTGGTACAGCCTGCTTACAGCAGATACGGGAGAAGGTTGAGACCTAAGCGGCACTTGGACTGATATGCAGTGATTTTAGTATGACATGCAATCTGTTGTTATGTTGTTCCATCTTAGACGTTTGGGGGGGGGGGGGTCATGTGGTGCACATATGTGGGTTCCATATGCTTCACATGCTTA
The DNA here is from genome assembly GCA_020510985.1 of Pholidichthys leucotaenia. NCBI lineage: Eukaryota > Metazoa > Chordata > Actinopteri > Cichliformes > Pholidichthyidae > Pholidichthys > Pholidichthys leucotaenia. The sequence goes on from JAJAQF010000044.1 coordinate 1,421,952, forward strand.
TTACTGTATGCTTATTGTTTACTGCACGTCTCAGAGGAACAAAAGGTCTGAACCTCCTAGGGGTAGCAGGAGGATGCGAAGTTTGGCCTTTTGTATGCAGAGAGATGGCCGTGAGGGATTTCCTGACCACCAGGACTTCAGGTGGAGACAGACAGAAGACCTGAAGGGGGGTGCATTGTGATTTGGGATGTAAAGACAATGTGACTGTGTGCTTTGATGTCCTGGGTATAAAAGGGACAGAGGTGGGGGCATGCCTTCCTCTTTCCCGTTTTGGATGTTGGAGAATGTGGTGGTGAATAAAACTGATCTTGAGAAAAAAAATCAGCCTCGTCTTTCCACACATCTCCACATTATTTTTTCTGATGTTCTGTCTGCTTCACTTAATGTATTAATTAAACATGTTGAACTGTTATTTTTTCTGAAGTCAAACCTTTTCCCATTAATGTCAGTTTATTAACTAATGTAGTAATATAGATAGATAGATAGATAGTTTATTTCAAACGCAAAAATATAACAAAAACAAGAAAATGGCAAATGCAATAAAGTAACAGTATACAGTGTTCAAAAGGGAAAAGGAAGAAGTGAACACTTATTAATTCCATCTCCTCTTTTCCATAGATACACCCATGTGAATTTTATACAAATTACCACCTTTAAGACCCCAAGTAGACAATTTACTGTATTTTTTACAAATCAACATTAAAATCCATCCATTCTAACATACAATGATGTCCATACATCAAAACCAGCCTCAAACAACACAGATATACACAGTGCTGTCCCACCCACCATTCCATAGTGTCCCATAATGTCCCAGAGTGAACATAATGAATCGTACATATAACTACTACCCTTCTAACATATATCCTTTCAGCAAATAATGTTTATACCTCTTTTTGAATTGACTTCTGTTTGTACATAATTTCAGTTCCGGCTCCAGACTGTTCCACAAATCCACCCCACAGACAGATATGCACATACTTTTCTTGGTTGTACGTATCTTGGGTTTTGTAAAGTTTAAGTCTCCTCTCAAATTATGATCATTGTCTCTTTTTTTAAATATTTTTTGTATATTAGTTGGCAGTTGATTATTAATTGCCCTGTACATTACTTGTGCTGTCTTAAATTTAACTAAATCGATGAACTTTATGACATGTGACTTTAAGAACAACGAATTGGTATGGTCTCTATATCCTGCATTGTTTATTATCCTTATAGCTCTTTTTTGTAATGTGCATATTGACTGTAGGTTGGTCTTGTAGGTGTTTCCCCAGACTTCTACACAGTAGTTAAGATAAGGTAAAAACAGTGAATTGTACAATAAGACCAATGATTTATAGTCCAAGATGTGTCTTGTCTTCCCCAGTATGCCTATACATTTTGCTAACTTGGCCCGGATGTGACTGATGTGAGGTTTCCAGCAGATTTTATTGTCTAGTGTCACCCCCAGAAACTTATTTTCCTGTGCTGTTTCTATTCTGGTATCATCTATCGTTACCATTATTTCATGATTTATTTTATAATTTCCAAACAACATAATCATTGTTTTTTTTAGACTTAGAGATAATTTATTTTTGTTGAACCACTGCGTTAATTTTTCCATTTCAGTTGTGACCACCTCTAAAAATACAGGATGACGTAGTTGAAAGAACTTGCTTTCCGATAACTTTTAAAGTCCTGTAGAGACATCAGGAAGTTGATGTTATTCATTGTAAAAAAAAAAGAAGAGCACAGCACAGAGAGTGAAAACAGCACAAAGAGAGAGCAGTGACTGGACTTGCCTCAGATCCTCGACCAGCATAAGTCTCAGGGAGCCGCTGCGGAGCTGCAGGAGAGGGAACCCACGTCTATTGGGAACCCCGGGACACAACAATCCAGTGCAGGTTTTATTAATGGTGACAGCAACACATCGCCACGACCAGACTTCCCAGGAAAGGGGGAGAAGAGGCAAGACTAATTCCGAATCCATGCCCAGCATCAGCCTCCAGGAGCCACCACTGAGCTGCAGGATGAAGAGTCCGTGACCCAACAGGATGCTGCAGAAACACCACAACCTGGTGGACGCCCCACAGCAGACGTGAGAGCAACGCCATCACAACCACAATGCCGAGTACAGCCAAACAGTGCATCACTCAGTAATGGACTGGAGTCAGGTCTGCAGATCCCAACGCTCAGACCCACAGTCGGCTTCAACATCATCACAGACACCCATGAAGATCGCTGCGCAGCTGAGACCAGCCGCCATCCAGATGGCTAATGGTTCGAGATGGCGATCCGACCATCTGCAAAAGGTAAGAGCAGCTGCTGCGGATCAAGACGCAGTGTTGGATCTGACCCACCTGGTGTGGGATCCTGGCTGGGACACTGCTGACAACACTGTGATGGACTGGTGATCTGTCCAGGGTGGACCCTGCCTCTTGCCCAATGATGCTGAAATAGGCTCCAGCTCCCCCAAACCTCCACCCCCACTTCCGCAACCCGAAAAAGGATTAAGATGGATCGGATGGACGGATGAAGTCATTTTGTTTTTCTTAATCCATTCAGAGGTGGACTTTCTGGTGTGTTTTGGATCATTGTCCTGCTGCAGAACCCAAGTGTGCTTCAGCTTGAGGTCACGAACAAATGGTCGGACAGTCTCCTTCAGGATTGTTTGGTAGACAGCAGAATTCATGGTTCCATTTACCACAGCAAGTCTCCCAGGTCCTGAAACAGCAAAACAGCCCCAGACCATCACACTATCAGCACGATATTTTACTGTTGGTATGATGTTCCTTTTCTGAAATGCTGTTATTTTTATGCCAGATGTAATACACACACATTCCAAAAAGTTTAGCTTTTGTCTCATCAGTCCACAGAGTTTTTTCACAAAAGTATTGGGGATCATCAGCATCAGTATTTCTGGCAAATCTGAGACAAACCTTTGTGTTCTTTTGCTCAGCAGTGGTTTTTGTCTTGGAACTCTGCCATGCAGGCCATTTTTGCCCAGTCTCTTTTTTATGGTGGAGTCATGAACTGAACTGAAGCAAGTGAGGCCTGCAGTCCTTTGGATGTTGTTGTGCGGTCTTTTCCCACAATGGCTGACCAGCCATTGTGGGACTGTTGTAAGTGCAAAAAAAACCTATATTTTGTCTCACGCATGTTGTGAGAATGTCCTGCAACACTTACATGACATGTATCCAAACACCCAGAGAACTTTGGCCAAAAAACGCCAGGAGTTTGTGTAACATGATTGCAACATTTATGAGACAGTGTGATTTCAGCGAAAATTCTCACAAATTCTCGGATTTGTCTCAAGTTTTTTAATCTCCAACTAGTTGCAAGCTGTCTCAGCCCAGTGAGGTACTAAGATCAGGTAAACCTTTATTACTCCCACCATGGGGAAATTACTACCATAAATATGTTTAAAATATGTTGAAATCATACAGAAGTGCAGAGAATGAAAGTAGAGTGATGGGACCAACTGCCCACCAGGCCTGGATGGATTACATGGAATAGCTGCAGGAGAAGCACCAGCGGGGACTCTGGGTCCAGGTGAGCGACTGCGTGCATCAACTCTCTGGCTACAGCCTGAGCCGCCGGTCCTGTGCCTTCCCTCTCCACTGTGTTCATGCTACCCCAATGAATGTGAGGCCGCATATGGCGCATTTGGGCATGATACGGCTTAGCTGCTGAACACACCTGGAGAAGCAGCAGCAAGCAGCTGGGCAGCTCTACCGTTGGTCTACAAGAAAAGTCAATTTTACAAGAGAAAATTACAAATTTGAGGAACATGGTTTCAACTTCAGATTTACAGAGAAAAGTAGACGTTTTTAAGTGGCTGCTCTTTGTACCCTTAACTCAAGTAGAAACTTTTGGTTGTCTACTTTTAATTATTAATTTCAAAGCACTGCTTTTACATGAGTAGAATTTCTGGTTACTATACCCACCTGATCATCGAATTTAAGTTTGCATGAGTTCATTACTATTATGAATGTTTCTTTCCCTTCTCTACTCTCTCAATGGAAAAAAGAAACACTACAATAAATATACAAAATATACACATTTTTTTGTCATTTATGGAAACCATGACAAAAAAATCCTGCAGGACAAAACATGACACTTGATATTTTCTAACCTGTCTCTATCCCACCATAGACAGAGAGAGAAGCTGAATTAGACAGAGCTCAGAGAGGGAAAGATGAGACAGAAGAGAGGAGCCAAGGAGAGGAAAGTGTTCAGGCAAAGGAAGGAGAGAAGGATAACACCACTCCATCCATCCATCTTCTACCATTTTCCGAAGGTCTGGGTCATGGAGGCAGCAGTTCAAGCAGAGAAGCCCAGACTTCCTTCTCCCCCGCCACCTGCTCCAGCTCTTCAGAGAGGATACCAAGGTGCTCCCAGACCAGCTGGGAGACATAGTCTGTCCACTGAGTCCTGGGTCTCCCCGGGGTCTCCTCCCAGTGGGACGTGCCTGAAACACCTCAAGTGGAAGGCGTCCAGGAGACATCCTAATCAGATGCCCATACCACCTCAACTGACTGGAGGAGCAGCCTCTCCCGGATGACTGAGCTCCTCACCCTATCTCTGAGGATGAGTCCAGCAATCCTACGGAGAAAGCTCATTTCAGCCACTTGTATCTGCAATCTCGTTCTTTCGGTCATTACCCAAAGCTCATGACCATAGGTGAGGGGAGGAACGTAGATTGACTGGTAAATCGACAGCTTTGCCTTAGAACTAAGCTCCCTCTTCACCACACAGACTGGTACAACGTCCGCATCACTGCAGATGCTGCTCCAGTCTGTCTGTCAATCTCTCGTTCCATTCTCCCCTCATTTGTGAATAAGATCCCAAGATACTTAAACTCCTCCACTTGGGGCAGGAGCCTGTCCCCAACCCAGAGAGGACAATCCACCTTTTTCCGGCTTAGGACCATGGACTCGGACTTAGAGGTGCTGATTCTCATCCCAGCCACTTCACACTCAGTGGCAAACCATCCCAGCAAGAACTCTAGGTCATTGCTGGATGAAGCCAACAGGACAACATCATCTGCAAACAACAGAGATGAGATCCTGTGGTCACCAAGCATGACACCCTCCGTTCCCTGGCTGTGCCTAGAAATCCTGTCCATAAAAATTATGAACAGGATCGGTGACAAAGGGCAGCCCTGGCGGTGTCCAACTCTCATTGGGAATGAGTCAGACCAAGTGTTGGCAATACGAACCAAACGACCCCAAACGGTCATACAGAGACCAAATAGCTCGTAACAACAAGCCCGACACCCCATACTTCCGAAGCACCCCCCACAAAAAACCACGAGGGGCGCGGTCAAATGCCTTCTCCAAGTCCACAAAACACATGTAAACTGGTTGGGCAAACTCCCACGAACCCTTGAGAATTCTCGAGAGGGTAAAGAGCTGGTCCGATATGCCACGGCCAGGACGAAAACCACATTGCTCCTCCTGAATCTGAGGTTGGACCAACAGCCTGACTCTCCTCTCCAGTACCTTGGCAGAGACCTTCCCAGGAAGGCTGAGGAGTGTGATCCCTCTGAAACTGGAGCACACCCTCCAGTCCCCTTTTTTGAAGAAAGGAACCACCACCCCGGTTTGCCATGCCAAAGGCACTGCCGGCGACCTCCACGCAATGTTGCAGAGGTGTGTCAACCATGACAGCCCTACAACATCCAGGGCCTTGAGGTACTCAGGGTGAATCTCGTCCACCCCTGGGGCCCGGCCACCAAGGAGATTTTTAACCACCTTGGTGACCTCAGCCCCTGTGATAGGGGAGTCATCCCCCTCGTCCACAAGCCCTGCTTCCTCTGTGGAAGGCGTATCAGTGGGATTGAAAGAGATCCTCAAAGTATTCCTTCCACCGCCCGATGATATTCCCAGTCGAAGTCAACAGCGCCCCATCCGTACCATACACAGTGTGGACAGGGAGCTGCTTTCCCCTCCTTAGCTGCCGGACAGTTTGCCAGAATCTCTTCGAGGCCGACCAAAAGTCTTGTTCCATGGCCTCACCGAACTCCTCCCATACCCGAGTTTTGAGAGTCCCACAAGCCAACCAAGCCTGATAGGACTCCTTCTTTAGCTTAATGGCCCCCCTCACCACTGATGTCCACCGCTTGGTTCGGGGGTTGCCACCGCGAGATGCACCGACCACCTTGCGGCCACAACTCTAGGCCACTGCTTCAAAAATAGAGGTGGAGAACATGGCCCATTCAGACTCCATGTCTCCAGACTCCCTCGGAATGTGGTTGAAGTTCTTCCGGAGGTGGGAATTGAAGACCTCCCGGACAGGGGCCTCAGCCAGACGTTCCCAGCACACCCTCACTATACATTTGGGTCTACCAGGTCTGAATGACATCCTCCCCTGCCATCGGATCCCACTCACCACCAGGTGGTGATCAGTTGATAGCTCTGCACCTCTCTTTACCTGAGTGTCCAAGATATATGGTCGCAGATCTGATGACACAATAACAAAATCGATCATCGACCTGTGACCTAGGGCATCCTGGTGCCAGGTCACCCTTATGCTTGAACATGTTGTTCGTTACGGACAAACAGTGGTTAGCACAGAAGTCCAATAACTGAACACCATTTGGGTTCAGATCGGGCAGGCCGTTCCTCCCAATCACTCCCCTCTAGGTTTCACTGTCAATCAATCAATCAATGCATCAGATTTATATAGCGCTTTATCATAGACACTCAAAGACGCTTTACAGAAATTAAGGGTCATCCACCACCTGGATGGATGAAGCAGCCACAATACGGCGCCATCCCTTTTTAACTATTCACACACACACATTGGGCCAATTTAGAGTCTCCAATTAACCTAACCTGCATGTTTTTGGGATGTGGGAGGAAACCGGAGAAATCCCGGGGTAAACCCACGCATACACGGGGAGAACATGCAAACTCCACACAGATCACTGTCGGCCAGGGGCTGGGATCGAACCCACGATCCCCCGGCCAAGGGTAAACTGTGCTGCCGCAGTGCTAACCACTGCTCCACCATGCAGCACTGTCGTTGCCCACGTGCGCATTGAAGTCCCCCAGTAGGATAATGGAGTCTCCAAGAGCAGCACCCTCCAACACCCCAGTCACAGACTCCAAAAAGGGTGGGTACTCTGAAACATCATTTGGTGCATAGGCACAAATGACGGTCAGGACCCGTTTCCCAACCCGAAGGCGCAGGGAAGCAACCCTTTCGTCCACCGGGGAAAACTCCAATATAGAGGCAGCAAGGGTGGGGGGATACAAGAATACCCACCCCTGCTCGTCGCCTCTCGCCCAGGGAAACTCCAGAAAAGGCCAAGCTCCAACCCCTCTCCAGGAGACTGGTTCTGGAACCGGAGCTGTGCGCTGAGGTGAGGCAGACTATATCTAGCCAGTATCTCTCAATCTCGCACACCAGCTCAGGCTCTTTCCCCAACAGAGAGGTGACATTCCATGTACCAAAAGCCAGCTTAGAAAGCTTGGGATCAGTCTGCCAATGTCTCCACCTTTGACCGCCACCTAATCCACATAGCACCGGACCCCCGTGATCCCTCCTGCAGATGGTGAGTCCACTGGAGGGTGGACCCATGTAACTCCTTTGGGCTGAGTCCGGCCGGGTCCCATGGGTGGAAACCCAGGCACCAAACGCTAGCCATCGAGCCTCTCCCCCAGGCCTGGCTTCAGGGTGGGGCCCTGGTAACCCCATACTGGGCCGGGTACACTGAATCCTTGATCTAGAATTTATCATGAGAGTCAATTGGATCGTTCTTAGTCTGGCCATTCACCCAGGACCAGTTTGTCTTGGGTGACCCTATCAGAGGCAAATTGCCCCAGACAACATAGCTCCTGGGATCACTGGGGCACGCAAACCCCCCCACCACGATAAGGTGATGATCAATAAGGAATATAGAACACCACTAAGAAGTCTAAACGCAGGACGTCTGGGAGGGATCCCAGCTGGCCCAATATTCAAGCCTCGGTTGCACAATGCTTCAAATGGTAAGTTCCAAAAGCAATGTCACTGTGTAAAATTTTAAAAAGAAATAAATAGTATAAAATTAACATACTCCGGTATGTCCCCCACCACCACCACCACCCGGGGAAAACTATGTTGCCACCACACCAAGGTCTTTAAGCCAGAGGAAACACTGAAATGCATACCTCAGCCAAGGCTCTGATCTTCTCACAAAGTGTTGGCAACAATCCTCCAAAACTACTGGACAGACTTGGATGCAGTTTTCACCAGAAGTGGCTCTTGGCCGACACACAAACCCGTTACAGTTTGGAGGGGATCCATGAGGGACGGAAGGAGTCTTGGCGGAGGTATGCACTCTCTGAGTGCTTCTCTATTCTTTTATATTTCTTAGTCTTAGAAAAATAAAATATGAACTACTGACATGAACCTTTCAAAAGAATCCAGATCCTATAGACAAAAAGTAAAAATGTCATATTTTCTGCACCAGAAAAACTAAAAATTATAATAACTTCAGCTTTGATAATAAAGTATAAATCAGCTAAAATGACTAAAAATCGATCATTTCTGGAATGAACAAATTGTTACCAGGACAGTTCTGGTCAGTTTCAGATCAGGGAAATCAAAGTAATAATCAGTCCACACAAATGTATTTGAATCAAAGTTAGAGGAGAAATCTTGTGCCAGTAGGAATCAAATCTCAGTTCTTTATATTTGAATGTGAATCACACATTTTGAACCTGAACTGATCAGTGTAAACGCTTTGAAAATCTGAATCTGAACCGCCTCATTTGAAACTGAATCTCCTGCTTTGAATGTGTGTTGCAATAAAACTGAAACTATTTCATGAAGTTGAAAGTTTCAGCTCCCTAACTTGTTCTCGTAGTTCAGTTTCACTCCTCTCCATTCCAATTCAGTTCTTCCAGTTCAGATCATGAATGAATTATTTACATGTAGGGTTGATCGATATGATGATACATATGGGATGAGGAGATAAAAATCTCTGTTGTTTCATTGAAAATTCTATCATTTATATGGGGATTTAAACACACATCCTCGTTTCTTCAGCTTTAGCTTAAAGCAGCGCTCAGAGCCTCGTTAACGGATGTAAATTGGGTTGACCGCTTGCCTTGGGCCCTACTGGGGTTGCGCTCCACACCCAAAGAGGATTTGGCAGCTTCCCCAGCGGAGCTCGTTTTTTGTCAGCCATTGCGGATCCCGACTGAATTTTTGCCTGAGAGTCCAGCACCCGGACCCAACTTGTCCATGCGCCTTTTTTCTGGGGCAGAAGCTGGCAGCGTTCCAGGGCCCGCACACCATTGTTTTCCCTGCAGTTTTGTTCCAAAGCATTTGGAGAACACCAAATTCATTTTCGTTAGACACGACGCACACAGAAACCCGCTGTGTCCACCTTACAATGGCCCGTTCAGGGTTCTGGAAACAGGGGCAGAACATTCTGTTTTAGATTTTGGGGGGTGTCAGGAAACCATCTGCATAGATGGGCTTAAGCCCACTGATGTGTTGGCAGAGGAGCAGGTGGTGCTGGCCCAGGCTCCCCGGCGCGGATGCCCGCCTACGGTGGGTCCGCAGGTTTGTGTTTCCTCTTCAGAGAGCTGTTTTCAGGAGACCAAATCTTTCACCTCCCCACCTGTTCCCCCTCCAGAGGACTGTCCACCAGGAACTGAGTTTTTTACCTTCCCACCTCCACGGGAAGGCACTTCAGTCAACCCGGTGGCTCCACATTACAGCCGTTACGGGTAACTGCTCAAACCCAAGGTACCGGAGGGTTAAGACCCCTTCTGGGTGTTCGGGAAGGGGGGGGGGTTAGGTTTCTCCACCCAGTGACTTGGGGAATAGGAGGTAGAGGGTGAGAGATGGAAATGTGGGAGAAGAAAGGAGAGGTGGCAACGATGGGTTCCAGAGCACCAGGGGGGAGAAAACCAAATGAAGATGCGCCTTCACTGCTGGGGAGGCCAGGCGTGAATGTATTGTGTTGAGTTTGCTCTGTTGTCAGCTGTGTTAATGTGTGAACTCCGGGGACCAAGGAAGGGAATGAAGCTGCATCAAGAGATTCACTTTGGCCCCAGAGTTCAGTCTGTTCTGCTGTCAGAGGAATAAAGCCGTGTGTCTGCAGCTGCTCGTGTCTCGTCTGATCAGTCCTCTACAGCTTTACCTTTTGGGCCTTTGATTTTCACATCATGGACAATCTGACATGTTATACGTCTCAAATGCACATGAAAAATACAATAATGTAAAAACACAGCAACATTATGAGGGAAAAGTTGCATAAAATTAATGACAAATGAATTTTTACAATTGATTTTTTCAGTATGTAATTTAAAATTTAAAAAAGTGTCATGGATGGCCCTCGCGGGCCATTAATGAGATGCTATAGGCAGCTGATGAGTTTGCATATTTATTAACAAGAACTACAAATGACAAAATAAACAGCGAAGACACAATATCGATAAACACAGGCTAGGAAATACACTCACTGAAACACGGAGAATCAAAGAGTGACTGGAGCCGGGGTTAGGGACTCCAGCCAAACGCTGTATGGATCCAACGTTGTGCGAGGTCACAGCAAGGAGTAAGCCTCAGCTGTTCCCTTAAATAATGATAAGGACTAATCAGGAAAGGAGAAAGTAATCAAAGGAATGTGATCCAGCTGTCACAGCGCAGCTCGGCTCTGACAGCCGCAAGTCCCAACGTGACGCTGTCACAATAAAAGCCCTGGAAGGCCATATGACAACAGAACGGGTAAAATACTGGACAGCCCGAGCGCGGACAGAATCAGCGCTCAGTCTTTTTGATGTAATTACTATATATAAACTACAGAATTTACAGAAAATGTATATGGTGATATATATCACTATCAGGATACAAGATCAGTTCTATCGTGATATGAAATTTTGGTCACATCACACAGCCCTGTTTACATGACAAAAGGCCAATGACAAAAAAACATGGAAAATTCCACTGAAAAATAAATATCTTTAAAATAAAGCAACCTTTACAACCAACATTTTCGGCGACAGTGGCTAAACACGGGGTCGAACATTTTATTACTACCACCGGACTGCCTGTTTTCGCAAAAGCTCGGCGCTTGGATTCAGCTAAACTGACCATAGCGCGCGAGGAGTTCGCCAACCTGGAGAGGTTGGGCATCATTAGGCGTTCGAAGAGCCCATGGGCTTCACCGCTTCACATGGTCCCGAAAGCTGATGGCTCGTGGCGCCCTTGTGGCGATTTCCGCAGGCTGAACAACACTACTGCGCACGACCGCTACCCGATCCCGCACATCCAAGATTTTTCAGTTCATTTGGCGGGGGCGCGCATTTTTTCTAAAATACACTTGGTATGTGGTTACCACCAGGTCCCAGTGCGTGCTGAGGACATACCCAAAACAGCGGTAATAACTCCTTTCGGGCTTTTCGAGTTTTTGCACATGCCGTTTGGGCTTAAAGGCGCGGCGCACACGTTCCAACGCATGATGGATGCGGTTTTGCGCGATCTCCCTTTCGTGTTCGTCTACCTGGATGACATATTGGTAGCCAGCGCGTCCGAAGACGAACACGAAAACCACCTCACGGCAGTTTTCCGGAGGTTGGCAGAGCATGGGTTAATAATTAACCCGGCAAAGTGTCAGTTCGGGGTGACGCAGATTGATTTTTTGGGGCATCGCGTCTCCCCAGAGGGAGTGCAGTAACAGTGCGCGCAGTAACAAATTTTCCCCAGCTGCAAACGGTCAAAGCGTTGCAGGAGTTTTTGGGAATGGTAAATTTTTATAACCGTTTCCTCCCCCGCGCAGCGCAGCTCATGCAACCATTGTATGCTGCACTAAAAAAACAAAAACCCACAAATAAAGTCGAATGGTCTCTGGAGCTAGAGCACGCATTTTCCGAAGTCAAAACAGCCCTGGCAAACGCTGCGTTGTTAGCACATCCAGTCCCAGCAGCCCGCATGGCGCTCACTACTGATGCGTCAGATGTGGCCATAGGGGTGGTCGTGGAACAGTTTGTAGCTGGAGCCTGGCAACCGCTCGCCTTTTTCAGTAAGACCCTGCGCGACAGCGAACGGAAATACAGCGCATTCGACAGGGAGTTGTTAGCTCTTCACTTGGCCATTCGCCACTTCCAGTTCTGGCTGGAAGGACGCCGTTTCACCGCGTTCGTTGACCACAAGTCGCTGACTTTGGCCAAGATTTCAGAACCTTGGTCGGGCCGGCAGCAGAGACAGCTGGCCGTGATATCGGAGTTTACTACCGATATCCAGCATGTTGCGGGTAAACTTAATGTAGTGGCGGACTGCCTCTCGCGCGCGTGGGGGCTCCAGCCCGCGCGGAGGTAGATCCTGCAGCCATGGCCACGGAGCAGGTTAGCGACGCGGATGTGCGCGCGCTCCAGTCTGGACCAACAGGGTTAAGGCTGGAGAACAGGGTGCTGCAAGACGGTATGCCCCCCCTAATCTGCGACGTCTCCACTGGGCGGCCGCGTCCGGTGGTTCCAGCTGCGTGGCGCCGCCGCGTTTTTGACTCGATCCATTCTCTGGCGCACCCGGGAGTGCGCGCGTCGGTCAAAATGGTAGGAGAGAAATTTGTATGGCCGAGCCTGCGCAAACAAGTTAGAGAGTGGGCGGCAGCCTGCGCGGCCTGCCAGTGGGCCAAGGTTCATAGACACACGAGAGCTCCCTTGGAGCCGTTTCACATCCCGGCTAAAAGGTTTGATCATGTCCACGTGGACCTCGTAGGCCCCCTCCCGCCCTCACAAGGGTGCACACATCTTCTGACAATGGTTGACCGCACCACGCGCTGGCCAGAAGTGGTCCCGCTGTCATCAACCACAGCCGAGGAGGTGCTGCGTGCGTTTTTAACGGCATGGGTAGCGCGTTTTGGAGTCCCGTCGGACATTACGTACGACAGAGGCCCGCAATTTGTTTCCGAACTTTGGTCAGCGATGGCCCACAGCCTGGGGGCAACGATCCACCGCACGACTGTGTACAACCCGCAGGCTAACGGGTTATGCGAACGTATTGAGATTGAGATTGAGATTCAACTTTATTGTCATTACACATGTATGAATACAAGGTAACGAAACGTGACTTGGCATTTGGGCACGCTCTGCAGAGTGCATCCAAGGCCGGGGCAGCCGCTAGGCGCCAGTCATAAAGAAGAAAGGAAAAAAAAGAAAAGGAGAAAGGATATGACACAGTAGGCGAGAGAAAAAAAACATGTTTTATCAGAATGACGCTCGGCAAGTGAGCGAAATTTTGATTGCAGGCAAAAAAACCCTCAATGCACATTTAGCAGACATTTAGCAGGAGATCACACACAAAAGTTGAGAGGCAGTGTATTGTATGCATGTAATGTTGTATGCATTGTGTAGTGTAAATGTAACAGTTGTTAGTGAGCAGCAGAGGGCGCCTCCTGGCAGTGGATAGATGTTATAATCATGTGACTTATAAACAAGTCCAGAGTCCAGAGTCTATCTCTCTTGCTCTCTCTCTTGCTTGCAGAAGGCACATGGGCATTGTCCTTGAGGGTCCAATCCGCTGATACGACAACAACTGATTGTTGATTGTTTGGGTAGACATAAGAGCCGGTCCTTCCGCTTATCTCAATCAGGAGGAATGTAAACACGGGGCAAACAAGGTCAAATCAAATCAAAACAGCACAGTACACTCAGAGAATAGAATTTGTCCTCACCCGTGTAATTCTGTGCTTCCATTATATGTGCAGGCTTAAACTGTTTTTCCATGGAGAGCACAGGGCTCCAGATGTATTCCTCCACTGAATCACTGTCATTCAGTTCACCGTTTGCCGCTACTTGTGCCCTCCCCAACTGGTCGAATTTGATGAAGGAGCTTGCCGGGTCCGCTTTGATCAGCTCTCTCACCTTCCTTCAATTTCTGATGCATCAGGGAACTCCACAGCCAAAAATAGAAGTCCTGAGATCATAACCAATAATGTTTCCACAGACGCATGAATTCCAATGTCCATGAGTCTCCTCGTAGGTTCCAATTCTTGGGCTCCCCCTTGGCCCAATTCTTGTTGAAAAACAGTGACAATAGCACATTTAAGCTGCTTCCAAATCCATAATTTCCGTTTAGATTAAGATTCAGCAGAAGAAGAGCGACTAAACACAGACAAAAACGCAACATTGCAAAAGCTGGGAATAGATCAGGAAGGCAGGAGAGGAGGGAAGAAAAATGCGACTGCTCTCTCTCAAGGCAAGAAGGAAGGTTTTCACAGGTCATTGAAGGCGGCTCTCAGAGTGTCGCTTACGGATCCAAATTGGGTGGACAAGCTACCATGGGTTTTATTGGGGTTGCGTTCTGCACCTAAAGAGGATTTAGAAGCCTCCCCAGCTGAGCTAGTTTTCGCACAGCCACTTCGGCTGCCCGGGGAATTTCTCCCAGATAATCCAGCGCCAGAGTGCTCCCTGGCTCAGCGGTTACAGAATAGCACGGGCCCGAGCACACTACCTGGCCCCGTTCACCACAGTTTTCCGCGTGTTTTTGTGCCTAAGGCTTTAAAAAATGCGGAGTTTGTTTTTGTCAGACATGATGCCCATCGTCCGCCTTTACGCCCACCTTATGACGGACCATATAGAGTGCTGGAAACAGGGGATAAGCATCTTTTGCTAGATTTGGGGGGCAGAAAAGAAAGGATTGGCATTAACAGGCTCAAACCCGCTTTTGTGGTGGCTGAAGAAGTTGCGCAGTTGGCGAAGGCTCCTTGGCGCGGCAGACCCCCTAGAGAGCATTCCCCAGAACACCCACAGAGGTTGACTAACAGTTCTCATCCCCAGGCAGCAGATCCACAGCTGGAAGACGCCGTGGAAGTGGTACAGCCTGCTTACAGCAGATACGGGAGAAGGTTGAGACCTAAGCGGCACTTGGACTGATATGCAGTGATTTTAGTATGACATGCAATCTGTTGTTATGTTGTTCCATCTTAGACGTTTGGGGGGGGGGGGGGGTCATGTGGTGCACATATGTGGGTTCCATATGCTTCACATGCTTATTACTGTATGCTTATTGTTTACTGCACGTCTCAGAGGAACAAAAGGTCTGAACCTCCTAGGGGTAGCAGGAGGATGCGAAGTTTGGCCTTTTGTATGCAGAGAGATGGCCGTGAGGGATTTCCTGACCACCAGGACTTCAGGTGGAGACAGACAGAAGACCTGAAGGGGGGTGCATTGTGATTTGGGATGTAAAGACAATGTGACTGTGTGCTTTGATGGCCTGGGTATAAAAGGGACAGAGGTGGGGGCATGCCTTCCTCTTTCCCGTTTTGGATGTTGGAGAATGTGGTGGTGAATAAAACTGATCTTGAGAAAAAAAATCAGCCTCGTCTTTCCACACATCTCCACATTATTTTTTCTGATGTTCTGTCTGCTTCACTTAATGTATTAATTAAACATGTTGAACTGTTATTTTTTCTGAAGTCAAACCTTTTCCCATTAATGTCAGTTTATTAACTAATGTAGTAATATAGATAGATAGATAGATAGTTTATTTCAAACGCAAAAATATAACAAAAACAAGAAAATGGCAAATGCAATAAAGTAACAGTATACAGTGTTCAAAAGGGAAAAGGAAGAAGTGAACACTTATTAATTCCATCTCCTCTTTTCCATAGATACACCCATGTGAATTTTATACAAATTACCACCTTTAAGACCCCAAGTAGACAATTTACTGTATTTTTTACAAATCAACATTAAAATCCATCCATTCTAACATACAATGATGTCCATACATCAAAACCAGCCTCAAACAACACAGATATACACAGTGCTGTCCCACCCACCATTCCATAGTGTCCCATAATGTCCCAGAGTGAACATAATGAATCGTACATATAACTACTACCCTTCTAACATATATCCTTTCAGCAAATAATGTTTATACCTCTTTTTGAATTGACTTCTGTTTGTACATAATTTCAGTTCCGGCTCCAGACTGTTCCACAAATCCACCCCACAGACAGATATGCACATACTTTTCTTGGTTGTACGTATCTTGGGTTTTGTAAAGTTTAAGTCTCCTCTCAAATTATGATCATTGTCTCTTTTTTTAAATATTTTTTGTATATTAGTTGGCAGTTGATTATTAATTGCCCTGTACATTACTTGTGCTGTCTTAAATTTAACTAAATCGATGAACTTTATGACATGTGACTTTAAGAACAACGAATTGGTATGGTCTCTATATCCTGCATTGTTTATTATCCTTATAGCTCTTTTTTGTAATGTGCATATTGACTGTAGGTTGGTCTTGTAGGTGTTTCCCCAGACTTCTACACAGTAGTTAAGATAAGGTAAAAACAGTGAATTGTACAATAAGACCAATGATTTATAGTCCAAGATGTGTCTTGTCTTCCCCAGTATGCCTATACATTTTGCTAACTTGGCCCGGATGTGACTGATGTGAGGTTTCCAGCAGATTTTATTGTCTAGTGTCACCCCCAGAAACTTATTTTCCTGTGCTGTTTCTATTCTGGTATCATCTATCGTTACCATTATTTCATGATTTATTTTATAATTTCCAAACAACATAATCATTGTTTTTTTTAGACTTAGAGATAATTTATTTTTGTTGAACCACTGCGTTAATTTTTCCATTTCAGTTGTGACCACCTCTAAAAATACAGGATGACGTAGTTGAAAGAACTTGCTTTCCGATAACTTTTAAAGTCCTGTAGAGACATCAGGAAGTTGATGTTATTCATTGTAAAAAAAAAAAAGAAGAGCACAGCACAGAGAGTGAAAACAGCACAAAGAGAGAGCAGTGACTGGACTTGCCTCAGATCCTCGACCAGCATAAGTCTCAGGGAGCCGCTGCGGAGCTGCAGGAGAGGGAACCCACGTCTATTGGGAACCCCGGGACACAACAATCCAGTGCAGGTTTTATTAATGGTGACAGCAACACATCGCCACGACCAGACTTCCCAGGAAAGGGGGAGAAGAGGCAAGACTAATTCCGAATCCATGCCCAGCATCAGCCTCCAGGAGCCACCACTGAGCTGCAGGATGAAGAGTCCGTGACCCAACAGGATGCTGCAGAAACACCACAACCTGGTGGACGCCCCACAGCAGACGTGAGAGCAACGCCATCACAACCACAATGCCGAGTACAGCCAAACAGTGCATCACTCAGTAATGGACTGGAGTCAGGTCTGCAGATCCCAACGCTCAGACCCACAGTCGGCTTCAACATCATCACAGACACCCATGAAGATCGCTGCGCAGCTGAGACCAGCCGCCATCCAGATGGCTAATGGTTCGAGATGGCGATCCGACCATCTGCAAAAGGTAAGAGCAGCTGCTGCGGATCAAGACGCAGTGTTGGATCTGACCCACCTGGTGTGGGATCCTGGCTGGGACACTGCTGACAACACTGTGATGGACTGGTGATCTGTCCAGGGTGGACCCTGCCTCTTGCCCAATGATGCTGAAATAGGCTCCAGCTCCCCCAAACCTCCACCCCCACTTCCGCAACCCGAAAAAGGATTAAGATGGATCGGATGGACGGATGAAGTCATTTTGTTTTTCTTAATCCATTCAGAGGTGGACTTTCTGGTGTGTTTTGGATCATTGTCCTGCTGCAGAACCCAAGTGTGCTTCAGCTTGAGGTCACGAACAAATGGTCGGACAGTCTCCTTCAGGATTGTTTGGTAGACAGCAGAATTCATGGTTCCATTTACCACAGCAAGTCTCCCAGGTCCTGAAACAGCAAAACAGCCCCAGACCATCACACTATCAGCACGATATTTTACTGTTGGTATGATGTTCCTTTTCTGAAATGCTGTTATTTTTATGCCAGATGTAATACACACACATTCCAAAAAGTTTAGCTTTTGTCTCATCAGTCCACAGAGTTTTTTCACAAAAGTATTGGGGATCATCAGCATCAGTATTTCTGGCAAATCTGAGACAAACCTTTGTGTTCTTTTGCTCAGCAGTGGTTTTTGTCTTGGAACTCTGCCATGCAGGCCATTTTTGCCCAGTCTCTTTTTTATGGTGGAGTCATGAACTGAACTGAAGCAAGTGAGGCCTGCAGTCCTTTGGATGTTGTTGTGCGGTCTTTTCCCACAATGGCTGACCAGCCATTGTGGGACTGTTGTAAGTGCAAAAAAAACCTATATTTTGTCTCACGCATGTTGTGAGAATGTCCTGCAACACTTACATGACATGTATCCAAACACCCAGAGAACTTTGGCCAAAAAACGCCAGGAGTTTGTGTAACATGATTGCAACATTTATGAGACAGTGTGATTTCAGCGAAAATTCTCACAAATTCTCGGATTTGTCTCAAGTTTTTTAATCTCCAACTAGTTGCAAGCTGTCTCAGCCCAGTGAGGTACTAAGATCAGGTAAACCTTTATTACTCCCACCATGGGGAAATTACTACCATAAATATGTTTAAAATATGTTGAAATCATACAGAAGTGCAGAGAATGAAAGTAGAGTGATGGGACCAACTGCCCACCAGGCCTGGATGGATTACATGGAATAGCTGCAGGAGAAGCACCAGCGGGGACTCTGGGTCCAGGTGAGCGACTGCGTGCATCAACTCTCTGGCTACAGCCTGAGCCGCCGGTCCTGTGCCTTCCCTCTCCACTGTGTTCATGCTACCCCAATGAATGTGAGGCCGCATATGGCGCATTTGGGCATGATACGGCTTAGCTGCTGAACACACCTGGAGAAGCAGCAGCAAGCAGCTGGGCAGCTCTACCGTTGGTCTACAAGAAAAGTCAATTTTACAAGAGAAAATTACAAATTTGAGGAACATGGTTTCAACTTCAGATTTACAGAGAAAAGTAGACGTTTTTAAGTGGCTGCTCTTTGTACCCTTAACTCAAGTAGAAACTTTTGGTTGTCTACTTTTAATTATTAATTTCAAAGCACTGCTTTTACATGAGTAGAATTTCTGGTTACTATACCCACCTGATCATCGAATTTAAGTTTGCATGAGTTCATTACTATTATGAATGTTTCTTTCCCTTCTCTACTCTCTCAATGGAAAAAAGAAACACTACAATAAATATACAAAATATACACATTTTTTTGTCATTTATGGAAACCATGACAAAAAAATCCTGCAGGACAAAACATGACACTTGATATTTTCTAACCTGTCTCTATCCCACCATAGACAGAGAGAGAAGCTGAATTAGACAGAGCTCAGAGAGGGAAAGATGAGACAGAAGAGAGGAGCCAAGGAGAGGAAAGTGTTCAGGCAAAGGAAGGAGAGAAGGATAACACCACTCCATCCATCCATCTTCTACCATTTTCCGAAGGTCTGGGTCATGGAGGCAGCAGTTCAAGCAGAGAAGCCCAGACTTCCTTCTCCCCCGCCACCTGCTCCAGCTCTTCAGAGAGGATACCAAGGTGCTCCCAGACCAGCTGGGAGACATAGTCTGTCCACTGAGTCCTGGGTCTCCCCGGGGTCTCCTCCCAGTGGGACGTGCCTGAAACACCTCAAGTGGAAGGCGTCCAGGAGACATCCTAATCAGATGCCCATACCACCTCAACTGACTGGAGGAGCAGCCTCTCCCGGATGACTGAGCTCCTCACCCTATCTCTGAGGATGAGTCCAGCAATCCTACGGAGAAAGCTCATTTCAGCCACTTGTATCTGCAATCTCGTTCTTTCGGTCATTACCCAAAGCTCATGACCATAGGTGAGGGGAGGAACGTAGATTGACTGGTAAATCGACAGCTTTGCCTTAGAACTAAGCTCCCTCTTCACCACACAGACTGGTACAACGTCCGCATCACTGCAGATGCTGCTCCAGTCTGTCTGTCAATCTCTCGTTCCATTCTCCCCTCATTTGTGAATAAGATCCCAAGATACTTAAACTCCTCCACTTGGGGCAGGAGCCTGTCCCCAACCCAGAGAGGACAATCCACCTTTTTCCGGCTTAGGACCATGGACTCGGACTTAGAGGTGCTGATTCTCATCCCAGCCACTTCACACTCAGTGGCAAACCATCCCAGCAAGAACTCTAGGTCATTGCTGGATGAAGCCAACAGGACAACATCATCTGCAAACAACAGAGATGAGATCCTGTGGTCACCAAGCATGACACCCTCCGTTCCCTGGCTGTGCCTAGAAATCCTGTCCATAAAAATTATGAACAGGATCGGTGACAAAGGGCAGCCCTGGCGGTGTCCAACTCTCATTGGGAATGAGTCAGACCAAGTGTTGGCAATACGAACCAAACGACCCCAAACGGTCATACAGAGACCAAATAGCTCGTAACAACAAGCCCGACACCCCATACTTCCGAAGCACCCCCCACAAAAAACCACGAGGGGCGCGGTCAAATGCCTTCTCCAAGTCCACAAAACACATGTAAACTGGTTGGGCAAACTCCCACGAACCCTTGAGAATTCTCGAGAGGGTAAAGAGCTGGTCCGATATGCCACGGCCAGGACGAAAACCACATTGCTCCTCCTGAATCTGAGGTTGGACCAACAGCCTGACTCTCCTCTCCAGTACCTTGGCAGAGACCTTCCCAGGAAGGCTGAGGAGTGTGATCCCTCTGAAACTGGAGCACACCCTCCAGTCCCCTTTTTTGAAGAAAGGAACCACCACCCCGGTTTGCCATGCCAAAGGCACTGCCGGCGACCTCCACGCAATGTTGCAGAGGTGTGTCAACCATGACAGCCCTACAACATCCAGGGCCTTGAGGTACTCAGGGTGAATCTCGTCCACCCCTGGGGCCCGGCCACCAAGGAGATTTTTAACCACCTTGGTGACCTCAGCCCCTGTGATAGGGGAGTCATCCCCCTCGTCCACAAGCCCTGCTTCCTCTGTGGAAGGCGTATCAGTGGGATTGAAAGAGATCCTCAAAGTATTCCTTCCACCGCCCGATGATATTCCCAGTCGAAGTCAACAGCGCCCCATCCGTACCATACACAGTGTGGACAGGGAGCTGCTTTCCCCTCCTTAGCTGCCGGACAGTTTGCCAGAATCTCTTCGAGGCCGACCAAAAGTCTTGTTCCATGGCCTCACCGAACTCCTCCCATACCCGAGTTTTGAGAGTCCCACAAGCCAACCAAGCCTGATAGGACTCCTTCTTTAGCTTAATGGCCCCCCTCACCACTGATGTCCACCGCTTGGTTCGGGGGTTGCCACCGCGAGATGCACCGACCACCTTGCGGCCACAACTCTAGGCCACTGCTTCAAAAATAGAGGTGGAGAACATGGCCCATTCAGACTCCATGTCTCCAGACTCCCTCGGAATGTGGTTGAAGTTCTTCCGGAGGTGGGAATTGAAGACCTCCCGGACAGGGGCCTCAGCCAGACGTTCCCAGCACACCCTCACTATACATTTGGGTCTACCAGGTCTGAATGACATCCTCCCCTGCCATCGGATCCCACTCACCACCAGGTGGTGATCAGTTGATAGCTCTGCACCTCTCTTTACCTGAGTGTCCAAGATATATGGTCGCAGATCTGATGACACAATAACAAAATCGATCATCGACCTGTGACCTAGGGCATCCTGGTGCCAGGTCACCCTTATGCTTGAACATGTTGTTCGTTACGGACAAACAGTGGTTAGCACAGAAGTCCAATAACTGAACACCATTCGGGTTCAGATCGGGCAGGCCGTTCCTCCCAATCACTCCCCTCTAGGTTTCACTGTCAATCAATCAATCAATGCATCAGATTTATATAGCGCTTTATCATAGACACTCAAAGACGCTTTACAGAAATTAAGGGTCATCCACCACCTGGATGGATGAAGCAGCCACAATACGGCGCCATCCCTTTTTAACTATTCACACACACACATTGGGCCAATTTAGAGTCTCCAATTAACCTAACCTGCATGTTTTTGGGATGTGGGAGGAAACCGGAGAAATCCCGGGGTAAACCCACGCATACACGGGGAGAACATGCAAACTCCACACAGATCACTGTCGGCCAGGGGCTGGGATCGAACCCACGATCCCCCGGCCAAGGGTAAACTGTGCTGCCGCAGTGCTAACCACTGCTCCACCATGCAGCACTGTCGTTGCCCACGTGCGCATTGAAGTCCCCCAGTAGGATAATGGAGTCTCCAAGAGCAGCACCCTCCAACACCCCAGTCACAGACTCCAAAAAGGGTGGGTACTCTGAAACATCATTTGGTGCATAGGCACAAATGACGGTCAGGACCCGTTTCCCAACCCGAAGGCGCAGGGAAGCAACCCTTTCGTCCACCGGGGAAAACTCCAATATAGAGGCAGCAAGGGTGGGGGGATACAAGAATACCCACCCCTGCTCGTCGCCTCTCGCCCAGGGAAACTCCAGAAAAGGCCAAGCTCCAACCCCTCTCCAGGAGACTGGTTCTGGAACCGGAGCTGTGCGCTGAGGTGAGGCAGACTATATCTAGCCAGTATCTCTCAATCTCGCACACCAGCTCAGGCTCTTTCCCCAACAGAGAGGTGACATTCCATGTACCAAAAGCCAGCTTAGAAAGCTTGGGATCAGTCTGCCAATGTCTCCACCTTTGACCGCCACCTAATCCACATAGCACCGGACCCCCGTGATCCCTCCTGCAGATGGTGAGTCCACTGGAGGGTGGACCCATGTAACTCCTTTGGGCTGAGTCCGGCCGGGTCCCATGGGTGGAAACCCAGGCACCAAACGCTAGCCATCGAGCCTCTCCCCCAGGCCTGGCTTCAGGGTGGGGCCCTGGTAACCCCATACTGGGCCGGGTACACTGAATCCTTGATCTAGAATTTATCATGAGAGTCAATTGGATCGTTCTTAGTCTGGCCATTCACCCAGGACCAGTTTGTCTTGGGTGACCCTATCAGAGGCAAATTGCCCCAGACAACATAGCTCCTGGGATCACTGGGGCACGCAAACCCCCCCACCACGATAAGGTGATGATCAATAAGGAATATAGAACACCACTAAGAAGTCTAAACGCAGGACGTCTGGGAGGGATCCCAGCTGGCCCAATATTCAAGCCTCGGTTGCACAATGCTTCAAATGGTAAGTTCCAAAAGCAATGTCACTGTGTAAAATTTTAAAAAGAAATAAATAGTATAAAATTAACATACTCCGGTATGTCCCCCACCACCACCACCACCCGGGGAAAACTATGTTGCCACCACACCAAGGTCTTTAAGCCAGAGGAAACACTGAAATGCATACCTCAGCCAAGGCTCTGATCTTCTCACAAAGTGTTGGCAACAATCCTCCAAAACTACTGGACAGACTTGGATGCAGTTTTCACCAGAAGTGGCTCTTGGCCGACACACAAACCCGTTACAGTTTGGAGGGGATCCATGAGGGACGGAAGGAGTCTTGGCGGAGGTATGCACTCTCTGAGTGCTTCTCTATTCTTTTATATTTCTTAGTCTTAGAAAAATAAAATATGAACTACTGACATGAACCTTTCAAAAGAATCCAGATCCTATAGACAAAAAGTAAAAATGTCATATTTTCTGCACCAGAAAAACTAAAAATTATAATAACTTCAGCTTTGATAATAAAGTATAAATCAGCTAAAATGACTAAAAATCGATCATTTCTGGAATGAACAAATTGTTACCAGGACAGTTCTGGTCAGTTTCAGATCAGGGAAATCAAAGTAATAATCAGTCCACACAAATGTATTTGAATCAAAGTTAGAGGAGAAATCTTGTGCCAGTAGGAATCAAATCTCAGTTCTTTATATTTGAATGTGAATCACACATTTTGAACCTGAACTGATCAGTGTAAACGCTTTGAAAATCTGAATCTGAACCGCCTCATTTGAAACTGAATCTCCTGCTTTGAATGTGTGTTGCAATAAAACTGAAACTATTTCATGAAGTTGAAAGTTTCAGCTCCCTAACTTGTTCTCGTAGTTCAGTTTCACTCCTCTCCATTCCAATTCAGTTCTTCCAGTTCAGATCATGAATGAATTATTTACATGTAGGGTTGATCGATATGATGATACATATGGGATGAGGAGATAAAAATCTCTGTTGTTTCATTGAAAATTCTATCATTTATATGGGGATTTAAACACACATCCTCGTTTCTTCAGCTTTAGCTTAAAGCAGCGCTCAGAGCCTCGTTAACGGATGTAAATTGGGTTGACCGCTTGCCTTGGGCCCTACTGGGGTTGCGCTCCACACCCAAAGAGGATTTGGCAGCTTCCCCAGCGGAGCTCGTTTTTTGTCAGCCATTGCGGATCCCGACTGAATTTTTGCCTGAGAGTCCAGCACCCGGACCCAACTTGTCCATGCGCCTTTTTTCTGGGGCAGAAGCTGGCAGCGTTCCAGGGCCCGCACACCATTGTTTTCCCTGCAGTTTTGTTCCAAAGCATTTGGAGAACACCAAATTCATTTTCGTTAGACACGACGCACACAGAAACCCGCTGTGTCCACCTTACAATGGCCCGTTCAGGGTTCTGGAAACAGGGGCAGAACATTCTGTTTTAGATTTTGGGGGGTGTCAGGAAACCATCTGCATAGATGGGCTTAAGCCCACTGATGTGTTGGCAGAGGAGCAGGTGGTGCTGGCCCAGGCTCCCCGGCGCGGATGCCCGCCTACGGTGGGTCCGCAGGTTTGTGTTTCCTCTTCAGAGAGCTGTTTTCAGGAGACCAAATCTTTCACCTCCCCACCTGTTCCCCCTCCAGAGGACTGTCCACCAGGAACTGAGTTTTTTACCTTCCCACCTCCACGGGAAGGCACTTCAGTCAACCCGGTGGCTCCACATTACAGCCGTTACGGGTAACTGCTCAAACCCAAGGTACCGGAGGGTTAAGACCCCTTCTGGGTGTTCGGGAAGGGGGGGGGGTTAGGTTTCTCCACCCAGTGACTTGGGGAATAGGAGGTAGAGGGTGAGAGATGGAAATGTGGGAGAAGAAAGGAGAGGTGGCAACGATGGGTTCCAGAGCACCAGGGGGGAGAAAACCAAATGAAGATGCGCCTTCACTGCTGGGGAGGCCAGGCGTGAATGTATTGTGTTGAGTTTGCTCTGTTGTCAGCTGTGTTAATGTGTGAACTCCGGGGACCAAGGAAGGGAATGAAGCTGCATCAAGAGATTCACTTTGGCCCCAGAGTTCAGTCTGTTCTGCTGTCAGAGGAATAAAGCCGTGTGTCTGCAGCTGCTCGTGTCTCGTCTGATCAGTCCTCTACAGCTTTACCTTTTGGGCCTTTGATTTTCACATCATGGACAATCTGACATGTTATACGTCTCAAATGCACATGAAAAATACAATAATGTAAAAACACAGCAACATTATGAGGGAAAAGTTGCATAAAATTAATGACAAATGAATTTTTACAATTGATTTTTTCAGTATGTAATTTAAAATTTAAAAAAGTGTCATGGATGGCCCTCGCGGGCCATTAATGAGATGCTATAGGCAGCTGATGAGTTTGCATATTTATTAACAAGAACTACAAATGACAAAATAAACAGCGAAGACACAATATCGATAAACACAGGCTAGGAAATACACTCACTGAAACACGGAGAATCAAAGAGTGACTGGAGCCGGGGTTAGGGACTCCAGCCAAACGCTGTATGGATCCAACGTTGTGCGAGGTCACAGCAAGGAGTAAGCCTCAGCTGTTCCCTTAAATAATGATAAGGACTAATCAGGAAAGGAGAAAGTAATCAAAGGAATGTGATCCAGCTGTCACAGCGCAGCTCGGCTCTGACAGCCGCAAGTCCCAACGTGACGCTGTCACAATAAAAGCCCTGGAAGGCCATATGACAACAGAACGGGTAAAATACTGGACAGCCCGAGCGCGGACAGAATCAGCGCTCAGTCTTTTTGATGTAATTACTATATATAAACTACAGAATTTACAGAAAATGTATATGGTGATATATATCACTATCAGGATACAAGATCAGTTCTATCGTGATATGAAATTTTGGTCACATCACACAGCCCTGTTTACATGACAAAAGGCCAATGACAAAAAAACATGGAAAATTCCACTGAAAAATAAATATCTTTAAAATAAAGCAATCTTTGCAAAAACCTGAAAATGGCTTTTCTTTCAATAAACAAAATGTCAAATCCTGCGCTGGTGACAAAAAATTAACTGGTCATCAAATATAGTAACTGGACATTAAAAGACATTTGATGGGTAGCTGCTGTTTCTGTGGGGGGAAACCTGAGCTCTGTGAAACCTTTCTAAAATGTTTTAATGAAGAGCAGCGTAGGCCTGTCAGTCAGAGCTGAGAAAGCCGTCTGACCACACGTCTGATCACTGGAGAGACTGGTCACCGGGTGTGAGTCCAGTATCACTCTGACTGGGAGGGAACTGGTGCCTCTAGTTTATCCAGCAGCAGGAAGACGGACAGGAAACGGCAGGAGACACTCTGCAGCATGGTGGACAGAAACACAGAACTGCACGTGCACGAGCTGCCCTGCTAGCTGGATACACAACTACAACTATGGTGGCTGGACAGGACAAAGCAGGATCACTGAGCAGATGATGGACACACCTGGTTTTAGCTCTTCCAGCACATGTCATCAAAGCAGCTTCAGTCTGCTGCTTCCAGCCCAGATAAAGAGCTGCTGCTTCCTCATCAGGCTGACTCACATGAAGACACTTCTGACCACATTCTCCTGACACTGTCGTCTGATCAACAGCTGATCTGACCTCTGCTTCTCCTCCTGAAATGTTGCAGTGTCAGCAAACACAGATTTCACTACTCAGAAAAACAGATGAGCTAGCGGCTATCTCCCGCTACGAGAGTATATACAGAGAGTGTCGTCGTCGGCCTCCGTCGGTCTATGATGACCATGGAAGAGAATCCTAAACGTCTACTCTGCTGGAACAGCACCGACTGTGGCTGAACAGGCCAATGCACACCGGTGTTCTACCTTCCAGGGTTGGGCATTGGTAGGATTCAAGCCTGGGCAGGAAAATATGGAGGATAAGATGTTACCCATGCAGCATGTCCCCCCTCTCCACGTCACTGATGAATCCAAAGGAACAGCAGGGCTGCTATAGTTTGGCACCAGTGCCGTCGCAGGAGCTGCCAGAACGATGTTGAGCACAACAGAGAACTGCCTTAGGGGCTTCGACTCCGGATTTTTCCTCAGGGTTGACTCCCGAAGCCTTTCCCGTGACCGGGTGTGCCGCAAGGCAGTGGAGGTTTGAAATCAGGGTTTACCTTCTCCTAGAAGGGCTACCTTCCCAGGTTGACGAGCCACCATCTACCTGAAGCATCTGGTTTTAAGGCGCCAGAGATCCGCCCTCGCCCCTTCTCCTATTAGTAAAAGCTGTTCCGCCGGGCTTAGAGACTAAACCACACGGGCAGGCTAGGAGTTGGACTTAGTTGTCAGAGGCTTTTCGAGACGCACGCCGTAAGGAGCATTTTATGAGCACTGGGAGCTTAACCCCAGTGCCGCTCCTGGCTATGACAACCTTGGAACCACAGAGAGTGTAGCCTGATGCTATTCACGGAGACGTGGCTAACAGAACTAGCAACAGATGCTGACATTGAACTGGAGGGTTTCCACGCAATACGGGCAGACCGGACACCAGACAGTGAGAAGGCAAGGGGCGGAGGAGTGATGATGTATGTCAAAAACAACTGGTGCAGACCGGGACATATCACGGTTAAACAACAACACTGCAACAAAGACATGGAGTTGCTAGCTGTTAGCATGCGGCCTACATATCTCCCAAGGGAATACTCACACGTGATCTGCATTGTTATTTATGCAAATCCGACAGCGAATGCTGGAACAGCGCGTGATGTCATCCACTCAGTAACTGGCAGGCTGCAGACAGAACACCTAGATGCTCTTCTCCTCATCTCAGGTGATTTCAACCATATTTCACTGTCCTCCATTCTACCCACGTTCACCCAGTATGTCACATGCCACACTAGAGACAATAAAACACTGGACTTATTCTACACAAACACTAAGGAGACGTACACCTCATCACAACTCCCCCCACTCGGGAGATCGGATCACAACTTGGTTCATCTCCTGCCGGTGTACAAACCCCTAGTGCACAGACAACCTCCGGTCATGTGCACAGTGAAGTTATGTTTCTGAGGAGGCAATGGACGCTCTAAAGGACTGTTTTGAAACCACTGTCTGGGAGCAGCTCTGCGATCCACATGGTGAGGACATCGATGGCCTCACTCACACCATCACGGACTACATCAGCTTCTGTGTGGACAACACCATACCCACCAAGACCATACGGTGTTGCTCGAACAACAAACTCTGGATCAACCCTAAGATAAAAACACTCCTGTCCGTACAAGTCCGTACAGAGGGAGCTGAGGAGGAAGATCAAACAAGGCAAGGACAGCTTCAGGAAGAAGATGGAGGACAAGTTGCAACAGAGTGACATTGGTGCGGTCTGGAGAAACCTTAAAACCATCTCTGGGCTCCAGAATACCCCCCCCTCCAGGCTACGGGGGGCAGGGAGTGGGTGAACAATCTGAACCTGTTTTTTAATAGGTTTGACCAACCGTCCTCCCCCACGACTGCACAACAACCACTGCTGCCTCTAAAGACATCGAGTCCTGCTGCCCACACCCCACTCCACCAACATCCCCCCCACTCCCAACACACAGCCCCCCAACATGACCCTCACTAAAACCCAGGTGAGGACGGAGCTGAGGAAGATCAAGGCGAGGAAGGCGTCGGGACTGGACGGCATCAGCGCAAAGCTCTTCAAGTCCTGTGCAGACCAGCTGTGTGGGATTGTGGAGCACATCTTCAACCTGAGCCTGAAGCTGGGGAGGGTACCACAGTTGTGGAAAACATCTTGTGTGGTACCTGTACCAAAGACTTCCCATCCCAAAGACCTGAACAGCTACAGACCAGTGGTCCTGACGTCCCACATGATGAAGACCCTGGAGAGACTGCTCCTTGCTCACCTCTGCCCCCTGGTGGGACCAGAGATGGATCCACTCCAGTTCGCCTACCAGCATGGCATTGGGGTGGAGGATGCAGTGATCTTCCTCCTTCACTGTTCTCTGTCCCACCTGGAGAAGCCCGGGAATGCGGTGAGGATCATGTTCTTTGACTTCTCCAGTGCTTTCAACACCATCCAACCGATGATCCTGAAGGACAAGCTGCTGTGCGCAGGGGTGGACCAGCACCTGTCATCATGGATCCTGGACTACCTCACTAACCGGCCACAGTTTGTGAGAACCCGGAACTGTGTGTCTGACATGATCATCGGTAGCACGGGGGCCCCCCAGGGAATGGTTTTGGCTCCCTTCCTGTTCACCCTTTATACTGCGGACTTCTCACACAACACAACACACTGCCATCTACAGAAGTTCTCTGACGACTCTGCGATCATCGGCCTCGTCTCTAACGGAGACAGACGTCTGGTTAATGCACTGTCTTTTCACTCTATTCCCTGCACAGCACGAGTGGCACCACCAACTGCACAGGGCAACGTCACAACTGCGGGTGGTAAGTTTCACACACTCCTCACCCAGTTTCCAGCACTAACAGTCCCAACGTTTTCAGCGACAGTGGCCAAACATGGGGTAGAGCATTATATCAGTACCACCGGCCCGCCCGTTTTTGCAAAAGCTCGGCGCCTGGACTCAGCTAAGCTGACCATAGCGCGCGAGGAGTTCGCCAACCTAGAAAAACTAGGCATCATCAGACGTTCAAAAAGCCCCTGGGCTTCACCACTGCACATGGTCCCCAAGGCTGATGGGTCGTGGCGACCTTGCGGTGATTTCCGCAGGTTGAATAACGCCACTGCACACGACCGCTACCCGATCCCACACATCCAAGATTTTTCGGTTCATTTGGCGGGGGCGCGCATTTTTTCTAAAATAGATTTAATGTGCGGTTACCATCAGGTTCCCGTACACGAGCAGGACATACCCAAAACAGCGGTAATAACTCCTTTCGGGACTTCCGGTTATGGCTGCTACGTGAGGAGGACGCGTCTCGCTCCGCTCTGCTCCTGGAGAAGAAAAATTCGGCAAATAACTCTCTCACTTGGGACAGAACGTATCCCAGCGTTTGGACAAGGATATGTCGGCGAAGCCTAAGCTTGGAAAACAAGGTAGAGGAAAAAGCGAGCCGCCGAAACAGTCCAAACTAACGGACTTTCAGGTCTGTGACGCAGTAGATAAAGCGGCTCCAAATATGGCGGAGGAAGCTAACAGCGATGCGGTTTCTGTGGGAAGCGGCACAGATATGGTGTTAGCTGCCATAAATTCAATGAGAGCAGATTTCTCCTCTAAATTTGATGGGATTATGGCAGCGTTGGAAGGAATGAGAAAGGAGTTGAGTGACTGTGTGGAACGAATGGCGCAGGTGGAGCTCCGTGTCTCTAGTGCTGAAGATGACGTCACCTCTCTGCAATTAAAGGTGCGCACTTTGGAAGAAAAAAATAAACGGCTGGAAAATAATTTTCTGGATTTGGAATCCCGGTCGAGACGGAACAATCTGAGGCTGGTGGATCTACCGGAAGGGACCGAGGGTCGGGACTCGTGTTCCTTTCTGGAAAGGTGGATTCCGGAAGCGCTGGGCAGCGTGGAATTGAATTCAGCAGTGGTCCTGGAAAGCGCACATCGTATTGGCCCGCGGAGAGATGGGGGACCACCGAGGACCCTAATTATGAAGTTTCTCAGCAACAGAGACATGATGAAGATCTTCAACGCTGCACGAGCCAAAGGCGAGATTAAACACCAGGATCAGCAGGTGCGGTTCTACCCAGATTGGGCCACAGGAATTCAACAATTGAGGAAGCAGTTTGATCCCGTGCGTAAAGAGCTGCGCAAACTTGAGATCCGTCATGGTGTAATTTATCCTGCAAGACTGTTGACTACGTATGGGGGTAGAACCCACATCTTCAAGACCCCAGAGGAGGCGCAGGAGTTCATTAAGAAGATCCAAGAAAAGACTGGTGGGAGCTAAGCATGAACAAAATATAAGGTAGAATATTTAAGCATTTGCACAGGCATTTGACTGACTTGAAGCAAATAGCAAGTTTACAAAATATAGATTGTATTATATATTAAAAAAAAACTGATGTACAAAGTTGCTAAAAATTTTGGAGTTAAGTTGGAAAACTACAGAGGAGAGTTAATGTTACATTATTTAAAGCAGTAGAGTTAGAGTGATTGGGAGGATGAAGGAGTGGTTTTGGCTGTTCCTCGTGGATGTGGAACGGACGATGGCTAGATCGGGAAATGGAATTTTTTTTTTGATTTTGGGGGGATCACCACAAATGTGGGAAGGGGGAATTTGTTTGTGTGTAGTTTGTAGGATGAATGTTCAACCACTCATTTTTTTGCTTCTCTGTATGAGCATGTTTATACTGCAAGGTAATCCTAAACTCTCTATAGATCATAAATCAAAGCGTTAATATTAATATAACTTCATGGAATTGCAGAGGTCTACAAAATTTAAAAAAAACTTAAACAAGTTATGAATAAAATAAAAGACATGGGTTCAAAAATTGTGTTTTTACAAGAAACTCATCTAATAGAGGAGGATGTAAAAAGAATTAGGAGTAGATGGCAAGGAAGTGTATTCACCTCATCATTTTCATCTCGAGCCAGGGGAGTTATGACTCTCATACATAAATCAGTCCCATTTCAAGTGAAAAATGTAATTGGAGACAAATTTGGAAGATATGTAATCATTCAAGGATCTCTGCTATTAGAAAATATAAATTTGGTGAACTTATATGGTCCCAATATAGATGATCAAAAGTTCTTTGCTAATTTATTTCTTATCTTATCATCACTTACAGGGCAACATATAATAGCAGGGGATTTTAACTATACATTGAATCCCGGTATAGACAGATCAACAGGACTGGACTGTACGCATAATGGATGTAGGATGACCATTAATCATTTTATTAAAGAATTGAGATTGTTAGATATATGGAGAGAAATGAAACCACAAGTTAAAGCCTACTCTTGTTACTCCAGTACCTACAAGACATTCTCACGTATTGATTATTTTTTGATCTCCACAGAATTAAGTACCAAGATTCAAAACTGCTTTTACGATAACATCGTGATCTCTGATCATGCACCTTGCTGTCTAGTGTATGTAGATAAGAGATTGACAAAGGAACCAGGTAGATGGCAATTTCAGCATAAATGGCTTCAGGATGAGGAATTTGTTAAGTACATAGAAAAACAGATAGATGAGTTTTTTGACATCAATACTACACAAACATCAGCATGTGTAAGGTGGGAGGCTTTCAAAGCTTTTATTAGGGGACATATTATTAGCTATACAGGTTCAAAATCTAAGAAGACTCGAGAGGAGAGAGCCCAATTGGAACATAAAATAAAAATTCTTCAAGAAAAAGTATATTCAGGAAGTGATCCAAGGTTGGAGAACGAATTACTGATTTTGAGAGCTGAATATGACAAAAAATCAGCTAATAGAGCTGCCTCGAATCTTCTAAGATTGAAACAATCTTTTTATGAACAAGGTGAAAAATCAGGAAAATTATTGGCATGGCAGATTAAACAATTAGAATTTAAAACACCAATTACCAGTATTATAAGTAACGGACAGGTAGTTATAGATCCTTTAGAAATTAATAGAGCCTTTAGAGATTACTATGAAAAATTATATGATACCAAAAATGAATCTGACTTAACAAAACTAAATGGGTTTTTGAACGAACTATCTATACCGTGTATTCCAAATGAAAACAGGGAGATACTGGAGTCTAAAATTACTCAAGAAGAAGTTGGAGTAGCCATTGATAATATGAAATCAGGAAAAAGTGCAGGACCAGATGGTCTTCCAGTTGACCTTTATAAAAAATTTAAGAATAAATTAATAAAACCTTTTTTGGAAATGGTTTTAGAAGCATTTCAAAATAGTAATTTACCATCGTACATGAATAATGCCTTAATTATACTGTTGCCAAAACCAGGCAAGCCCTCTAATAAATGTGAAAATATGAGACCAATAAGCCTATTAAATGCCGACCTCAAGATAATCTGTAAAATTTTAGCAAGACGATTACAAGAAATTTTACCAAATATTATTAATCGAGATCAGAATGGCTTTATAAAGGGAAGACAAGGCTTCCGTAATGTAAGAAGACTATTTAATATTATTTATTCTAATAAAGAAGCACCGGATACAGCTCTCCTATCATTGGACGCTGAAAAGGCCTTTGATAGAGCCGAATGGCCCTTTCTTTTTGAAGTTTTACAAAGGTTTGGACTTGGAAATAATTTCATAAAATGGGTTCAGATAATATATAATAATGCTACAGCAGAAATCCTAACAAATAGCAATATTTCAAAATTAATAAAAATCAATAGAGGATGTCGACAAGGCTGTCCACTTTCACCTTTACTGTTTACTATGGCAATTGAACCTTTAGCGATGGCAGTACGTTTACAGTCACAAATATATGGAATTAAAGTAGGACCAACAGAACATAAAATCTCCCTGTATGCCGATGACATAATTTTGTTTATGTCGAATCTTAAAAAAATCAATTCCGACCTTGTTAAATTTAATAAAGAATTTTGGGGAAATATCAGGATATAAAATAAATAAAACTAAATCTTCAATATTAATGCTAAATGAGACCCAGAGAAACCACCCAGCTCCTGAGGTAAATCAATTCAATGTTGTAAATCAGTTTAAATACTTAGGAATCCAAATTGTGCCTAAGCTAGAATCAGTCGCCAGTATCAACTATGAAGCCTTAATGACAGATATTAATGAGTTACTTCAGAGATGGATGTCACTACCAATGTCAATGATCGGGAGAATCAACATACTTAAAAGTAATATCTTACCTAAAATACTTTATTTATTTCAATACATTCCCTTACCACCACCTTTAGATTTATTTTCAAGAATTAAAAAAAAAGTTAGTGGAATTCATATGGAACAACAGGAGGGCTAGATTACGTTTGTCTTTATTATATTTACCATTTGATCGTGGAGGTCTGAAATGTCCAAATTTTATGTTGTATTATTGGTCGGCACAACTGAGGTCTATGACATATTATTTTTCATCAAATGATCTCCCTCACTGGACTGAAATGGAATCATACAATTTGCCTTTACCTCTTCCCACATTCATATACTCAGATTCGGCAAAAAAATTACAAAAACAAGTTAAAAATCCTTTTGTAAAGCATATGATCAAAATATGGTGTGAAACTAAAAATTATTTAAAAGAACCACACTTACTGTCACAATTTAGCCCAATATGGGGTAATCAATATTTTACATCAGGGAGAGCGGATGCTGTATTTAAAGTATGGAATTTAAAAGGGATTCAAAAGATTCAAGATTTATATCTGTCATGCTCAGATAACATGATGTCTTTTGAAGAGCTGAGGATCAAATTTAATCTTAATAGAACACATTTTTTTAAATATCTTCAACTTAGGAACTTTATTCGATCAAATCAAAATAAAGCTCTCACTCGACCTATTTACTCATCCCTGGAAAAAATGTTGATGAAAGATAGTAAAAGAAAGGGTATTATTTCAGAGTTTTATAACTCATTGACACTATCCTCAAGTGAAAACTCACAGAAAAGACTAAATTACTGGAAAGAAGATCTGCAAACTGAAATTTCAGAGGGACAATGGGAATTGGCTTGTACAGAAGCCCAAACCAAATCAATAAATGTACGTCTTAAATTGATACATTTTAAATGGTTAATGCGGATGTATGTTACACCGGAGGAGTTAAATAGATATAACAAAAACATACCAGATACGTGCACAAAATGCATGGAAAGTAAAGGAACCCTATTTCATTGTTTATGGGAATGTAGAATAATTAGAATGTTTTGGGAAGAGGTGAGGGTAACTATTGAAAAAATAATTTCAAAACAAATCATATTGAATCCTAAACTGTTTTTGTTGGGTCTGTACCCAGAAAAGCATAACTTTAATAAAAGTGAAAGAATATTCATAGACCTCAGTTTGCTTAATGCCAAAAAATGTATTGCACTACTGTGGAAAAAGACTCATAGACCAGTTGTGACTCAGTGGTTAAGACAGATGTTAACAAACCTTCCATTAGAAAGAATAACATATATACTGAAATCAAAGGAAATAGTGTTTGAGAATATATGGAGACCTTTTATTGATTATGTAAAAAATTTAAACATAACTCTTGAAGAAGAAGGTGAATGATGTGTGTGGACCTTGTAAATTCCATACTGGTGAACATAATATGTATATTTATGTAATGGATTGTCTAGTCTAAACAGGGAGCATTGTTGAAGGCTTGATTTTGTTGGTGGTTGTTGGTGTTTTTAGTACATTTATTTTTTGGTTTCTTTTTTTTGTAGTACTTTAGTGTTAGTGTTTGATTGTTTGTGTCATGTTTGTTAAAAAAAAAGGTTCAATAAAGATATTGTGGAAAAAAAAAAATAACTCCTTTCGGACTTTTTGAGTTTTTGCGCATGCCTTTTGGACTCAAGGGGGCCGTGCAGACTTTCCAGTGCATGATGGACGCGGTTCTACGTGACCTCCCTTTCGTGTTCGTCTACTTGGATGACATTTTGGTAGCCAGCACATCCGAAGACGAACATGAAAGCCACCTCACAGCAGTTTTCCGGAGGCTGGCAGAGCACGGGTTAATAATTAACCCAGCGAAGTGTCAGTTCGGGGTGGCGCAGATTGATTTTTTGGGGCATTGCATGTCGCCAGAAGGAGCGGTCCCTCTGCCCAATAAAGTGCGCGCAATAACAAATTTTCCCCAACCTCAAACGGTCAAAGCGTTACAGGAGTTTTTGGGAATGGTTAATTTTTATAACCGTTTCCTCCCAAGCGCGGCGCAGCTCATGCAACCATTGTATGCTGCACTAAAAAAACAAAAACCCACGAATAAAATCGAATGGTCTCCTGAGCGGGAGCGCGCATTCTCTCAAGTCAAAACAGCCCTGGCCAACGCGGTTTTGCTGGCACACCCAGTTCCAACGGCCCGCATGGCGCTCACCACTGACGCGTCTGATTTAGCGGTGGGGCGGTTGTTGAACAGTTTGTAGCAGGGACTTGGCAACCGCTCGCATTTTTCAGCAAAACCTTGCGCGATAGCAAGCGAAAATACAGCGCGTTCGACAGGGAGTGGCTGGCCCTACACTTGGCCATCCGCCATTTCCAGTTCTGGTTGGAAGGGAGCCATTTCACCGCGTTCGTGGACCACAAACCACTGACTTTTGCGATGGCCAAGATTTCGGAACCTTGGCCAGGCCAGCAGCAAAGACAGCTGGCCGCCATATCGGAGTTCACCACCGATATCCAGCATGTCGCAGGTAAACATAATGTAGTGCAGACTGCCTCTCGCACGCTGTGCCGACGCCAAGCCGCGTGGGGGCAGACTCTGCAGCCATGGCTGCGGGCCAGGGTAGCGACGCGGAAGCGCGCGCGGCCCCGGTCG
This sequence comes from Pholidichthys leucotaenia, assembly GCA_020510985.1. Classification (NCBI taxonomy): domain Eukaryota; kingdom Metazoa; phylum Chordata; class Actinopteri; order Cichliformes; family Pholidichthyidae; genus Pholidichthys; species Pholidichthys leucotaenia. The sequence goes on from JAJAQF010000044.1 coordinate 1,458,274, forward strand.
GCGTAGGGGTAGATTATGCAAATCAAAAATCAAAATCAAACTTTATTGTCATATTGCTGTACATACAACTGTAGTGCAGGAAAGATGAAATTGCGTTTCTCTCGGCATCCATATAAGAAGCAGCATGATTAAGACACATTCCCACATAGCTCTCCACCCCACCCCCACCCCCCATCCATTCACACATCCCTGAGACATACTTGGGGAAAACAAAAAGAATAACTAACTATAATATACAAAATGTCCGTAGGTGCAGTAGTGTGTATGAGAGATTCCGGGTCAACTGTTCAGCATCCTGACAGCTTGTGGAAGGAAGCTGTTGATCAGTCTGGTGGTTCTGCCTCTGATGCTCCGGAATCGTTTACCAGATGGGAGAAGTTCAAAGTGTTTATGCAGAGGGTGAGAACGGTCCTTGACAATGTTCAGTGCCCTGCTCCTACAACGGTTCTGAAAAAGTTCTTGGACAGAGGGGAGGGAGACTCCAATTATCCTCTCCGCCCCCTTGACTATCCTCTGCAGGGCTTTTTTGTCTGACATACTGCAACTGGAGTACCATGTAGCAATGCAGTACGTCAGAACACTCTCCACCACACCTCTGTAGAAGGACCTGAGGATGCAAATGGGGAGAGAGGCCTGTTTGAGTTTCCTCAAGAAGTGCAGTCTCTGCTGAGCCCGCTTCCTGATCTCCAAGGAATTCTTGCTCCAGGTCAAGTCCTGCGAGATCTGCACTCCGAGGAACTTGATATTCTCTACTCTCTCCACTAAACGGCCGCCGATGCTGAGGGGGCGTGCTCAGGCTGTGACCGCCGGAAGTCGATAATCATCTCCTTCGTTTTGTCCACGTTGAGCACCAGATTGTTCTCCCTGCACCAGCCCTCCAGGTCTCTCACTTCTTCCCTGTACATTGATTCCTCATCCCTCTGGATAAGTCCCACCACCGTGGTGTCATCTGCAAACTTAATAATCTGGTTCCCCTCGTGTCTGGATACACAGTCATGTGTTAGAAGTGTAAACAACAGTGGACTGAGTACACAGCCTTGAGGGGATCCGGTACTCAGCATGACAGACTTGGAGATGTTGTTTACAACCCGGACAGACTGAGGTCTCTCAGTCAGGAAATCCAGGATCCAGAGACATGTGGCGGTGTTCAGACCGAGAAGGAGTAATTTCTCCATCAGTCTCTGGGGAATAATGGTGTTGAATGCGGAACTGAAATCAATGTACAGGAGTCTGGCGTAGGTGTCTTTCTGGTCCAGGTGGGTGATGACAGAGTGTAGGGTGGTGACTATAGCATCCTCCGTGGAGCAGTTTGAACGATATGCAAACTGGAGCGGGTCGTGTGATGCAGGGAGGCAGGCTGTAATGTGTGGTTTGACAAGCCGCTCAAAACACTTCATCACAATTGGTGTCAGTGCAACAGGACGATAGTCATTCAAACAGGACACCACTGGTTTCTTTGCCACCGGTACAATGATAGCGGTCTTGAAGCATCTGGGAACGATGGCCTGACTCAGGGAGATGTTATAAATGTCAGTCAGGACATCCGCCAACTCGCTCACGCAGTCTCGGAGCACACGTCCTGGAATGTTGTCTGGACCTGCAGCTTTGCGTGGGTTGACTCTGGTTAGGGTCCTCCGTGTGTCCGCTGTGTTGATGGTAAAAGCTGGTCCGACCGATGGTGGGGGAGGGCCAGCCCTCCCTCTGATTGTCGAGTTTGATGCTTCAAAACGTGCAAAGAAGTTGTTAAGCCTATCTGGAAGTGAAGCGTCGTCATCATCGACCCCCTGCCTAGGCTTAAAGCCCGTCAGAGTCCGAACTCCCTGCCACATCTGCTTGGTGTTCCTAGTGTCACAGAGGTGTCCCTGGATTTTCTTCGCATAGGCGCGCTTTGCCGCCTTAATTCCCTTTGAAAGCGCAGACCTGGCTGAGCGGAGGGCGATCCTGTCCTTCGCTCTGAAGGCTGCCTCTTTGGCTGTGAGCAGCGAGCGCACCTCTGCAGTCATCCAGGGCTTATGATTACCCCGCATAGTGATGGTCTTCACTGTAGTGAAATCCTCTGTGCACTTCGCGATGTAGCTGATGACCGTATCAGCATACTCCTCCACATCTGTCCTGTCTTCCTGGGAGGCTGCTATTTTGAAGACCTTCCAGTCTGTGTGCTGAAAACAGTCTTGCAGTGCAGGGGTTGCACTCTCTGGCCAAATCCTGATTTGTTTCAATGCTGGCCTGCTGTGCTTCAATAAAGGTTTGTAGGCAGGCAGCAGCATCACGGATATGTGATCAGAACGGCCGAGATGGGGGCGGGGTATCGCTTTATATGCATCTGTGTTTGTGTACACTAAGTCCAACATATTCTCTCCTCTGGTCTTAAAGTCTACACATTGTTTAAACTTAGGGAGCACAGTCTTTAGGCTGGTGTGGTTAAAATCCCCCGCAACCACCACAAAACTGTCCGGGTGTGAAGTTTGGATTTCACTGATTGCATTATGCAGTTCCCCGAGTGCCTTCTTAGCATTAGCATTAGCGTTAGCATTAGCGCTCGGCGCTATGTAAACACCAACTACAAACACGTTGCTGAATTCCCTAGGCAGATAATAAGGCCGACAATTAACAATAATGAACTCCGCCAACGGAGAGCAGTGTTTAGACACTAACGTGGCATTAACGCACCAGTTCTTGTTAACATAGATGCATAGCCCACCCCCCCGGCTCTTACCGGAGCTCGCCGTTTCCCTGTCGGCACGGAACATCACCATATCTTCCAGCTGAATGGCCTCGTCAGGAATGTTGCCGTGGAGCCATGTCTCGGTAAAAACAAACACACAGCAGTCCCTCCACTCTCTCCGGGTTTCTCTCAGCAGACGCAGTTCGTCCACCTTGTTTTTGAGGGTGCGGACGTTTGAGAGAAGAAGCGACGTACCGCTGGTCTGGAGGGGTTAGCCTTTAGCCTAGCATGGATCCCGGCCCTTTTTCCTCGCTTTTGCCTGCGTTCCCATGTGTTCCCATGCAGCCATGGCCGTGGAGCAGGTTAACGATGCGGACGTGCGCGCGCTCCAGTCTGGACCAACAGGGTAAAGGCTGGAGGAAAGGGCGCTGCAAAATGGTATGCCTCCCCTAATCTGCGATGTCTCCACGGGACAGCCGCGTCCCGTGGTACCGGCCGCGTGGTGCCGCCAGGTTTTTGACCCGATGCATTCTCTGGCGCACCCGGGGGTGCGCACATCGGTCAAAATGGTGGGAGAGAAATTTGTATGGCCGGGGTTGCGCAAACAGGTCAAGGAGTGGGCGACAGCCTGTGTAGCTTGTCAGCGAGCCAAAATACACAAACACACTAGGGCTCCGTTGGAGCCTTTTCACATTCCAGCTAAGCGCTTTGATCATGTGCATGTCGACTTGGTAGGCCCCCTTCCGTCGTCACAGGGGTACACACACCTATTGACGATGGTGGACCGCACCACGCGTTGGCCGGAAGCGGTCCCTCTGGCATCAACCACAGCGGAAGAAGTGGCACGCGCGTTTTTAACAGCTTGGGTAGCTCGTTTTGGAGTTCCGTCGGACATAACGTCTGACAGAGGTCCTCAATTTGTTTCCGAGCTCTGGTCATTGATGGCCCGCAGCCTAGGGGTAAAGATCCACCACACTACCGCGTATAACCCCCAGGCTAACTGTTTATGCGAGCGTTTTCATAGGTCATTGAAAGCAGCCCTCAGAGCGGCGCTTACGGATACAAATTCGGTTGACAAACTACCATGGGTTTTATTGGGGTTGCGTTCTGCACCTAAGGAGGATTTGCACGCCTCCCCAGCTGAGTTAGTTTTTGCACAACCTCTCCGTCTGCCTGGGGAATTTCTCCCCGATAATCCTGTGCCAAACTGCCCCCCCCCGCTCAGCTGTTGCAGAGCGACACAAGATCAAGCACGCTGCCGGGCCCGGTGCATTACAGTTTCCCACGCGTTTTTGTGCCGACGGCTTTAAAAAATGCGGAGTTTGTTTTTGTTAGACATGATGCTCTTCGCCCAAGTTTGTGGCCGCCTTACGACGGGCCATACAGGGTGCTGGGAACAGGAGAGAAGCATTTTTTGCTAGATTTGGGAGACAGAAAGGAGTTGATTTGCATAAACAGACTCAAACCCGCTTTTGTTTTGGCGGATGAGCCAGTGCAGTTGACAAGAGCCCCCCGTCGCAGCAGACCCCCTAGAGGGCATTCTACAGAACACTCACAGAGATTGAATAACAGTTCTAATCCACAGGAGCAGCAGGACGTTGCAGAAGCAGCAAAACCTGCGTACAGCAGATACGGCAGGAGGCTTAGAGCTAGGCGACTGGTGGATTGATATGTGTATTGTTATTATGTCTCTGGTTGTTTTTGTCCCATTTTAGATGTTTGGGGGGGGGGTTATGTGGCCACATATGTTGGCTACATATTCTTCACAAGATATTGCTGTATGTTTATGGTGCTTCACGTCTCACGGAACAAAAGGACTGAGCCTCAGCGAGATAACGGAAGAGTGTGAGATTGGGCCTTTGTTTCAAAGAGGCGACCTGGAGAGACGACCTGGAGAGATTCACGGATCACGGGAGGCTAAGAGACAATGGTGTGAGATCAAAGGGGGTTACTTTGTGATTGGGATTAAGTACCATGTGACTGTATGTTTGATTAAACACCATGTGGTTGCAGTTCCTGTGTCCGGGGTATAAAGAGCCAGATGTAAGATTATACTTCCTCTTCTTGCTTTGAAATTGTTGGAGATATGTGATCTGTGAATAAAGCTGAATCTGAGAAATAAACTCAGCCTCATCCTTGAGTACATTCTCCACAAAGACATGATTATTGACTTTAGGAGGAAAACTCCCAGGCACGAAGTCACCATACTAAAAGGCCAGACCACTGAATGTGTACAATCCTACAAATATCTTAGGACGATTATAAGATAAGATAAGATAAGATAAGCCTTTATTAGTCCCACAACCGGGAAATTCCAGGATTGCAACAGCACAGGGATAGCAACACTCAGAGCAACAATCAGAAGGCAAGAAAAAAAAGCAAGCAAGCAAGAGCAGCTAATATACATATGTACATATTACTATATATATATATATATATATATATATATATATACATATACACAGACACACAGTGCAGAGCATTGTAGCTGGATGGGATAAATATATGAGTATATAAACACACAGTGCGGAGCATTGTAGCTAGATGGAATAAATATGTAAACATACAAACACACACAGTGCGGAGCAATGTAGCTAGATGGAATAATATGTAGATATATAAACACACAGTGCGGAGCATTGTAGCTAGATGGAATGAATATGTAAATGTATAAACACACACAGTGCAGAGCATTGTTGCTAGATGGGATAAAACAGCACAACCGTCTACTTAGGTATCCTACATGGTATGATTATGTGCCCATACATATTCTCACCCTCCATAGCAACCGGTATTTTCCTAGTTGTATGCCGGAGGGGACCATTGTGTTAGTCTATTGCATCTTTTGCATTCAAAAAACTATTAGGTTGTTACGTCTTTTTGCTATCTCTGCGAGCAGCCCTGCTTAGGTTGTACAGTCTGACAGCCGTTGGTAGGAAGGACCTGCGAAACCTCTCGGTTGTGCACCTGGGATGATGTAGTCTGCTGCTAAATGAGCTCCTCAGTGCATTCAGTATGTCCTGCATAGGGTGAAACTCGGACTCCAGCAGAGATGACAGTTTAGCCACCGTCCTTCTCTCTCCTATCTCCTCCACCGGATCAAGGCGCTGCCCCAGGATGGAGCTAGCTTTCTTGATCAGTTTGTTCAGTCTCTTCCTATCGGCTGCAGTAATGCCACTGCCCCAGCAGACCACTCCAAAAGTGATGGCTGATGCCACCACCGTGTCATAGAATGTCTTCAGCAGCGCCCCTTGTACACCAAAAGACCTGAGTCTCCTCAGCAGGAACAGCCTGCGCTGTCCCTTCTTGTAGAGTGCGTCAGTATTGTGTGACCAGTCTAGTTTATTGTTCAGATGAACACCCAGGTACTTGTAGGATGTCACCATCTCAATGTCTGTTCCCTGTATATTTACTGGTGCTGTGAGGGGTTGTCCTTGCCTGCAGCAGTCCACCACCAGCTCCTTAGTTTTCCTCGCGTTGATCTGGAGGCAGTTCCGATGGCACCAGTCCATGAAGTCCTGGATAAGCCCTCTGTACTCAACTTCATCTCCATTGGAGATGAGACCAACGATCGCAGAGTCATCAGAGAACTTCTGTAGATGGCAGTGTGTTGTGTTGTGTGAGAAGTCCGCAGTATAAAGAGTGAACAGGAAGGGAGCCAACACCGTTCCCTGGGGGGCCCTCGTTCTATTATTGATAGTAATTTAAACTTTGAAGAGAACTGTGAAAGGGTGTGCAAAAAGGGTCAGCAACATTTGCATTGTTTAAGGAAACTTGCACGCTTCCAAATTGACCGAACCATAATGACAATGTTTTATCGGACTTTTATTGAATCTGTTTTATCCTTTTCTTTAGTGTCATGGTTTGGTCAGATAAAACTGAAACAGAGGAAATCCTTGGATCAGGTAGTTAGATGGTCCAGTCGTTTGCTTGGTGAGTCACAGCTGAGCCTGACATCCCTGTACACCAGACAGGTTTGGACGTGAGCTGCGCACACCGGTGGATTTGGTATTCACCCCCCCCCCCCGAGCCGGAGGTGGAGAGCAAACCGGGGTTGGATTATTTGTTTTGCTTGAAGGAACATCTCTACACGGTGCACGGACTGGCTCGGGAGGCTCTGGCAGCGGCGGGGAGCCGGCAGAAGCGGGCATATGACTCCCGCTTCCAGGGGAGGGACTTTGCACCAGGAGATCGAGTCTGGGTTTTCTGCTCGGCACGAAAAAGAAGACTGTCACCAAAACTGGCGACCCATTGGTCAGGACCGTGTGAGGTCCTACAGAGACTGTCGGATGTGGTGTACAGGGTGAGGCTGAAAAAAAGGGATCGGGTCGTGGTACTCCACCATGACCGTCTGGCCCCAAAACAGCCATCCGCCCCGCGGGTGGTCGAGCCGGAGCCTTCATCCCGACCAGATACTCCGACCGAGGCACAGATGGACACTAGTGGGCCTGTGTGTGCTGGTCGTCGACAATAGAGGCCGCCCCGACACCTGGACGGATTCGTGCTGGACTCTTATTATTCTGGGGACAGAAATCAGTCCAGGGGGGACAGTGTAATGTCGGGACTGTGTTAAGGGGGTGGGGATTTTCCTGGCATGCTTTGGCAGCGAAGGATTCAAAGGGTGTTATCATTCGTGTGTTCTAAAGTGTTATTGCTGTGTTATTATAACTGCGTTATAATGACACAGCAGTGTTATAAGAAGAGTCAGAGCAGTAACTGATCATGCGTTTGTGTCACCCTCAGTGAGACGGAGGTCTGTGTGAATGACCTCCCCACCTGTCTGTGTTTGAGAGAGTGTGTTTAAATAAAGCCTGTTTCGTCACAGTCATCTCTCCTTTCTTGTGTGAACCCTCACAACGTCACAATATATTAAATACCTGATACAAGTTCTGTAATCGCCAAACGCTCATGGTTTTCACCAAGTGCTCGTGCATACCAGGGACGATGCAGTCAGATTTGTAAAGCATCATTTTAGTCTATCACGGTGCTATGGTTAGTATTTTACATTTGGTTTTCATGCCTGCAACCTTTTTGTGGTTAATCAGAGGTGTTGGTAGAAAATACACGCTGATGTTTAATAAATTTACCACAAGCATTTTATACGCTGTACTGTTACACACAATTATATTGTTTCTATTGACACCCTTCAGTTTTTTCTATTTGTTTGGATGCTTACAGAGTTGTTTCATGTATTTATTTAATTCTCCTGCTTGTTGTGTTCAATCAAAGTTGCTTCAACCTGATTAACGTGAAAAAAACATCAGTCCTCCAGAATCTTACTTGATTAGTTTACTTTTTCACACAACCTTTTTGTCATAGTAACAGTAAATTATTTCCCAACACATTCAGGCTAAGAGAAAAACACAAACTGAATTCTGAAAATATCAGTTTAACTAGTATAAGTTTTAAACAACTAAAAATGAACAATTTATCGGATCAACATCTTGGCTCTCCCAAAAAGTACTTCTGTCTATATATTTTATCAACTTAAAATACACCAATTCTATGTGTGCCGTTTAATAATTTTCCAATCTCACACACCACTAACAAAGCCTCCCCTCCCTTCCCTCCCCTCAGCAGCACCATAACAGTGTCTCCTGGGTCAGAACGCCGCTTGCATTTTTCAGCCTTGGTCGGTCATTCAAACAGTTTCGTGTTATTTAAAAGTTTGTTTTTTTTCCGATGATCCAAACAATAATTTTTCTCTGACAACACCACATTTCACAAAGGACTAAGCTTCGCAATGTACATTTCTTTTTTGATTTTGTACAATAGCAAAACTTGCAACTTATGTCTATCACAGCACGTGGTTCAATTAAGTTGTCCACACAGACGGCGCAAGTTTTTTTTGGTCAGCCACCAAGCTCCAGAGTAGTTTCTGGTTAATATTTTAAAACAACCTTCACCCCCCCCCCCCAAAAAAAAACAAAAAAACAAAAACAAAACACCCAAACAATTTTTAATACAAAACAACAAACTCACAGTATTTTACTGCAGTCAAAACCTCAAGTGTACAGAAAAAATGCATCTGCATGAACCTTAAGTACTTTGTTTTTTTTAAAGAAAACAACAAGATGTGTCACGCCTCGCCGCTCATCAGCGGCACCAGCTGCACGCACACCTGCGCCTCGTCAGCGGCGAGGGATTTAAGCTGTCTCGCCCTGGGCTTCGGCCTGAAGCCATCTGTCTTCGTTGGCTTCCCTTGCTGCAAGGAATCCCCTTCACCAAGCAAGATTACAAGTAAGACTCTCTTACCTTCTCCTTCCAGTCTCCTCCCCTGTGCACAGGTGGATTTCCCGGCGGCGGATTATTCCCTCCAGCCACCGCCTCCTCGCTGCTGCATCAGGCGCTCCAGGTCGCTGTCTACCGGGCTATGCCCTTGCTGTGCCAGCCACCTGCCCAAACCAAGTAAGCCTACAGTCATTGTCATATCTCCTGTGTTGCTGTGTTGGTGTGGTGCCCGTTACCCTTCTCCCTCTGCTTCTCCCATAGGGTTGTCCGGCTGAACGGCCTCCTGCCCCCGTGCCTGACGCAGACGCCACCACCAACACATATACATCTCGTATACACACACTCATACACACTTGTTGTCAATAAAGCTATTAAATCTACCCTGAGCCTGCGTGTGTGTCTCCTGAGCCGTGCATTATGTCAGTACGGCTTCAGCAGAGCGGCTCGGCAGACAGCGGGCTCGCACGGCGTCTTTCCACCCTCGAGGCTCGGGTGGATCTAATAGCCCACCAACAACAGGTGATTTTAAATCAGTTAACCATAATCACTGACCGATTGGACCGCTTGGATCCCCAACAGCCGTTCCCCCCAGCCCGTCAGGGTGGCATGGCTCCTGCGGCTCTAGCGGCCGTCCAGCCTGCTCCGGCGGCACCGGCACGGCTCACACCCATTCCGACCCCCGCCCACTTTAGCGGTAAGCTCGGTGGAGCGCGGGGATTTATCATGCAGTGTGAGTCCGTGTTTCACCGTGTGCCCGGAGACTTTCCCTCAGACCATAGCCGGACTGGCTACATAGGGAACCTCTTGGAGGGGCGAGCGCTTACCTGGGCTTACGCCATTATGGCGAAGCCCAGTTACGCCACCCTCACCTATGGCCAATTCATGAGACTGTTTCTGGAAGTATTTGATCATTCACATACAGAGAGCGTTCAGGTCGATCGGCTTCTCAGCCTTCAGCAGGGAAGCCGGTCGGCAGCTGACTACGCGATCGACTTCTGGGTCGCGGCGGAGGAGGTTGGCTGGGGAGAACGTTCTCTCTGAGGCATCTTCCTCCGCAGTCTCAGCGCTGGTCTGAGGGACGAATTGGCTGGACAGGACATCCCGGAGACCTTAGCGGAGCTAACTTCCCTGGCCATCAGCTTGGACAACAGGTTGCGCGAGCGGGCCTCGGAGCGGAAGTCGTCTTCTTCTCGCCCTCGAGGTGCCTCGTTTCGCCTGTCCCAAGCTCGCCCCCTGGCGTTGCCGTCACCGGGGTACTCCGAGGAGTCGGAGCCGATGGTGACAGGTTGGACAAAGCTCCCCCTAGCGGAGAAACAATGCCGTTGTGAATTGGGTCTCTGTATGTATTGCGGAGACAGCCAACACACGGTGGAGCTTTGTCCACAGAAGCCAAAACGGGGAGGTCCGCGAGTCACTGTAGGGGGCCTCGCGGACGCTAATCGGTCAACTCCCCTCTCTCAATTGAAGCTGCCCATCCGTTTTTGTCATAACCCCACAGGGCACCTCACTCACGCACTGGTGGATTCAGGCGCGGAGGGCAGCTTTATTTCACAAAGCCTGGCAACCCGACTGGGCATCCGTTGCCAAGCCCTCAAGACTCCTCTCGCCCTGGTCAATCTCTCCCACGTGTCCCTGGGGAAAGTTACACATCAGACCGTCCCTGTCCCAGTGATCATCTCTGGGAACCACCGGGAGGAAGCCTCTTCTACATCCTACCTAGCTCTGTGTCACCCGTCATCCTTGGATACCCCTGGCTCCGCCTCCACAATCCTGTCCTGGACTGGAAGTCCGCCAGAGTGTCCGCTTGGAGTTCCTTTAGCATGAGCACCTGCCTTCAATCCGCTGCCTGCGCCCTGTCCTCTCCTCCTACTCCCAAGGACGCTGCGCCCCCGGATCTCACCCTGGTGCCATCGGAGTTCCACGACCTGGGTATGGTATTCAGCAAATCCAAGGCGATGTCTCTTCCTCCACACAGGCCCTACGACTGTGCGATAAACATCCGCCAGGGGGCACCCTTACCCTCGGGGCGACTTTACAGCCTGTCTGCGCCAGAGAAGGAGGCTATGAACTCGTATCTCAAGGAATCGCTGAGTGCTGGAATCATCCGTCCCTCGTCATCACCATTAGGCGCTGGATTCTTCTTCGTGGGCAAGAAGGACGGCTCCCTCCATCCTTGTATTGACTATTGCGCCCTGAATGACATCACGGAGAAGGATCGCTACACCTTGCCCCTCATGAACACCGCCTTCCACTCCCTCCAGGGGGCGACTTGGTTCACCAAGCTGGATCTTCGCAGCGCATACCACCTCGTCCGGATCCGGGAGGGAGACGAGTGGAAGACAGCCTTCCGTACCCCGAACGGCCATTTCGAGTACCTTGTTATGCCGTTCGGGTTGACCAACGCTCCAGCCGTCTTTCAGCGCCTTATAAATGACGTCCTCCGGGACTTCATCGGCCTGTTTGTGTTCGTCTACCTGGATGACATCCTCATCTTCTCCAGGTCCAGGGACGAGCACCGGGTCCATGTGAGGCGGGTCCTCCAAAGGCTGTTGGAGAACCGGTTATATGTCAAGGCTGAGAAATGTGAATTTTACGCTAAGACTACGTCCTTCCTCAGGTTCGTCATCTCCCACGACCAGGTGCTTCCGGACCCAGCGAAGGTGAAAGCCGTGGTGGAATGGCCCACTCCTACGTCTAGGAAACAGATACAACAGTTTATTGGGTTTGCCAACTTCTACCGCCGCTTTGTCCCGAACTTTGGTACCATCGTCGGCCCTCTGACCCGCCTCACGTCCCCTAAGGTCCCGTTCCGGTGGACTGAAGAGGCCGCAGCTGCTTTCCAGGTGCTGAAAGCGGAGTTCTCCTCCTCCCGGGTCCTCAGCCAAGTCGACCCCTCGCTGCAATGCATCGTGGAGGTGGACGCTTCGGACACGGGAGTGGGGGCGGTGTTATCTCAGCGGTCGCCTCACGACGGGATCAAACGGCCCTGCGCCTTCTTCTCCCGGCGCTTGTCCCCGGCGGAGCGAAATTACGACGTGGGGGACAGAGAACTCCTCGCCATCAAGCTCGCGCTGCAGGAGTTGCGCCACTGGCTAGAGGGGGCGGACCTGCCGTTCGTGGTTCTAACTGACCACAAGAACTTGGAGTATTTGAGATCTGCCAAGTGTCTGAACGCCCGCCAGGCGCGTTGGTCCTTGTTCTTCGCCAGGTTCCGTTTCAACATCACCTTTAGGCCTGGCTCCAAGAACGGCCTGCCTGACGCCCTCTCTAGGCAATTTGCCCCTGAGGCGTCTGAGGACGCTGTCCACACCATCTTGCCCAGGTCGTGCATCGTGGGAGCCGCCACTTGGGACATCGAAAGTAAGATCCGGAAGGCGCAGGAGTCGGAACCAGACCCTGGCGGCGGACCGGAGGGGAGGCTTTTTGTGCCGTCCACGGTTCGGGGGGAGATCATCCACTGGCTGCACACATCAAAGCTCACCTGCCACCCTGGTTCCTCCCGGATGATTGATCTGCTTCAACAATCCTTCTGGTGGCCGGGCCTGCGGAAGGACGCTGCCCGCTACGTCCGGGCCTGCCCCGTCTGCGCCACCAGTAAATCAGGTAATGCCCCTCCAGCGGGTTTGCTCCAGCCTCTGCCCGTCCCTGGCAGGCCCTGGTCGCATATTGCCCTGGATTTCGTCACCAGTCTCCCAGTCTCTAACACCTTCGACACAGTCCTGACCATCGTTGATCGTTTCTCCAAGGCTGCTCACTTCGTCCCATTACGAGGGCTTCCATCTGCCTTGGAGACGGTGGACCTCCTTATCCAGCACGTGGTCAGGTTGCACGGGATTCCGGTGGACGTGGTCTCGGACCGGGGCCCCCAGTTTTCCTCAGAGGTTTGGAGGTCCTTCTGTAACGCCCTGGGAGCCAAGGTAAGCCTCTCCTCTGGCCATCACCCCCAAACCAACGGGCAGTGTGAGCGGACCAATCAGGAGCTGGAGGCTGCACTCCGCTGCGTCACAACATCCAAGCCTGCATCCTGGAGCACCCACCTCGCCTGGGTTGAGTACGCCCATAACACCGCCCGCTCTTCTGCTACCGGGATGTCCCCATTTAAGGCATCCCTGGGCTATGACCCCCCTCTGTTCCCTACGCAGGAGAGTGAGGTAACTGTCCCCTCAGTTCGGGCGCACCTCAGGCGGTGCCGCTCCATCTGGGTGTCAGCGTGCAATGCGCTTTTACGCACGGCGGAGCGCAACAAATCTACGGCGGACCGGCACAGAAGACCTGCTCCAGCCTACCGGGTAGGCCAACGTGTCTACGTGACTACCCAGAACGTCATTTTAAAGGGTGAGAGGAGGAAGTTGGCACAGCGTTTCATGGGCCCATACCCCATTACCAGGATTATCAACCCGGTGGCTGTGCATGTGGCTATTCCCCCCTCCCTCCGCATCCATCCCACCTTCCACGTTTCCAAGGTGAAGCTGGCAGTCTCCGACCCCCTTTGCCCCCCCCCCCCCCGCTGCGCAGCCCGCGCCCCAGATGATTGGTGGTCATCCGGCCTGGCCAGTCTCTTCCATCCTGGACTCCCGGCGCCGGGGTAGCGGGTTGCAGTACTTGGTGGACTGGGAGGGCTGTGGACCTGAACATAGGCAATGGGTACCCTCGTCGTTTGTGTTGGATCCATCGCTCATCACTGAGTTCCACCGAGCGCACCCGGAGAAACCATCGCCAGGAGGCGCTGCTAGAGGGGGGAGTACTGTCACGCCTCACCGCTCATCAGCGGCACCAGCTGCACGCACACCTGCGCCTCATCAGCGGCGAGGGATTTAAGCCGTCTCGCCCTGGGCTTCGGCCTGAAGCCGTCTGTCTTCGTTGGCTTCCCTTGCTGCAAGGAATCCCCTTCACCAAGCAAGATTACAAGTAAGACTCTCTTACCTTCTCCTTCCAGTCTCCTCCCCTGTGCACAGGTGGATTTCCCGGCGGCGGATTATTCCCTCCAGCCACCGCCTCCTCGCTGCTGCATCAGGCGCTCCAGGTCGCTGTCTACCGGGCTACGCCCTTGCTGTGCCAGCCACCTGCCCAAACCAAGTAAGCCTACAGTCATTGTCATATCTCCTGTGTTGGTGTGGTGCCCGTTACCCTTCTCCCTCTGCTTCTCCCATAGGGTTGTCCAGCTGAACGGCCTCCGGCCCCGTGCCTGACGCAGACGCCACCACCAACACATATACATCTCGAATACACACACTCATACAAACTTGTTGTCAATAAAGCTATTAAATCTACCCTGAGCCTGCGTGTGTGTCTCCTGAGCCGTGCATTATGTCAAGATGTGGTCAAGTTAGCTTTTAGATTGGGCATCGTGCTTATACTGTAGCTTGTTGGTTTTTTTTCTACAGAAATAAATATTGCACGACCAACTTTGCCTCTACCTCAGGTTCAACAATTTCTCAGACTGGGGACCTAAGGCCCATTCCGATGTTAAGGGTTTTTTCTTATGGCCTGAGTCTCATCCTAATGTTTGTCGTCCTGCAGGGGGAAAGTATTGTTTGTATCTGTGTTACACATAAAAGAAAAAATATCAAAAGAAAATAAAGGCCAATTCTTCACCAAATGCTACTACTGTGGCTATTATCATCGTGTACTTGAAATGACGCTGAAGACTAAAGGTACTGTGTGGAAGATTTGGAAACTTTGGCTTTTAGCGACATCTTGCTTTTCACCCAGCGGGCTGTAACCCCATTCATTCTACTCATGTAGTGCACTCCTTTTATTGAGGCAAATCTGATTTAGGACTGTATTTCTAGTACTTCTGACCATGAAGTTGGTATTTTCGGCTGCTGAAGTTGCAAACTTTTTTCTCTGCCAGCAACTCAAATGTCACAAGATTTGCTTTCAAAGACTTCTCGTTCGTTCAGAGAAATCTGAGGTCAGAACATTAGTGTTTATTCCTTCCTGCTTTTTGGGAGAAACGTTGAGAGGGCCATGTCCACCAGATCCTAAGAATCAACACAACTCTACAGTTAACCCCTTGCACTCTGGTCAATTTCCCTAAAAACGCCTAAAAATAACATACCCAAAGTAAATCAAAAGTTGTTCTTCAACCCTTTGCAGCATCTTCATGGGGTTGGTCTCATTTAAAAGAAAACACTTTGAATTTCTTGGCAAAACAGTCATAATCTCTCTAAGTGCTCCTGCCACTGAGTAACAGTCATCTAAACATACTGAACTTGAAGAAAATAAAGTTTTCCTGGGTGTTTTTTTAGATACAAATGCTTGCAAATAACACACAGCTGTCAGATACGGGCTGGAAAATGAAACAGAAATGTAGAACCAAGTGTTATCCAGCTGAGGTCCAAATTTTGTAACAATACCACAAAAAATGAAGATATTACACAGCTTTTTTCTCAGGTTGTTCCCAGGTGTTTTTGAACTGTGCCAAATTGTGCCAAATGGCACAGTTTGGAAAAACGTCTGTAACTTTTGAATGATTCAATATAGAAGCTTCATCTTGGGCTCTAATGAAAGGTGACACTCAGGGCTGTGTGTGTGTGTGGGGGGGGGGGTTGTTTATTCATTCATGAATGAATGAATGAACAAACAAGCCCCCCACACACAAAGAAGCATGCCATGTAAAAAATGTGTGGCTTTTTTTTTTACAAGAAAAAATAACCTACAGTGCAATAAAAATTATACTAAAATATCTGCAATGTAGAGGATAACAACCCCCCCCCCCCCGCTACAGGGAAGCATGCGCCGCGGTCTGTCATATGGCGATAACGTACAGTTGTAATTTACCGATCGGTCAAAAGTCATTTTTATTACTATTTTCAGTGATAAAGAATAATTTAGCTTATAACACTTACCTGTCCACAACAGCAGCGTCACTGGCGAACATCTGTTCCTCATTGTCAGACAAACATGAAGCTGGTCCGCTTGTTACTACTCGTGGTTCTGGTCACGCGACCCAGTGAAACCATGATTCCATTATTGCGGTTTTGCGCTTCCATGATTGCGGTTTTGGCGAACGATTTTTCAAAACAAATAGGAACAGTAGTCATAAAAAAAGACTGGCGAACGCTACCGTTACACACAGCGGCTTACACAAAACAGATTTTACGCACGGGACGCACGCTTTCAATCGTCGAACTTCTCTGCTTCAATTGGCTCGTTGTATTCGCAGTCGTTGGTAGGCGGGTCCTTCTTGCTAGGTTTTCAGTCATTGGTTCTTCAAGTTTTCAGAAACCCAATTCAAGGCTCTTATTAGTCAAATGAGAGGTCAATCAAATCTAAACCAATCAAAGCACTCCTTTGGCTTTCTGTTCGCGGATGTGTCTGTAGTGGAAGAATGGAAATGCAGCTTTTTTTTTTCAGTGCGCACTGTGCGTCTCAGGACGCACGAGGACGCACTAGGACGCAGAGACATGACCGCCCGCGGTATCCCGGAGTGCAAGAGGTTAAAAAACAACGATAAAGAACTAAAGCTAACACGCAGTATCATGTCTCAGTTACTATGGACTTTTTAAAAGAAATACCTCGGGTCTTTGTCTGGTTCTTGAACGGTAAAACATTGTACACAATATTTACCAATGGGTAAATTATTCTATTCAATTTCTTGCAAAAACTTTATCATATACAAATGTATTTACCGTGGCAAATTCTAATTAAAAAAATACTTTGTCTTTAAAAAAAATAAGGCGATGGCTTTTACTTTCTTTTCTGAGTTTCTAAGTCAGACTTTTAAAAAACTTTTAATAAAGCATTTGACACGGTAGATCATGCCGTTTTACCATCTACATTAGAAAAATGCGGCATAAGAACCCACCCATCTACTCAACAAACACGGGGTCGTTCTATCCAGTGAACGGAGAGGGGCAGTCCTCCTCCTATAACGGTCTACAGACGGGTGCCTACCTTCGACCAATGAAACTACAAGGGTGGAGTGAGTGAAAATCGTATAAATAAGTTGCCCAAAATCGGAAAAATGAAACAAACTTTGGGAAAAAGACAGGAAAAAATCTCCACCATGACTAAGAGGCCGAGCGATCTTCACCTGATCAGCAAGACACCCATCTCAACCTTGCTACAAAACGCTCTGGGATTAGCGCCGAAAAAGAGAACGTTGTATCTTTGGTGCATCCAGACCCCCGCAACTGGGAGTCTTCAGGAGGAATGGCAGTTAGAAGCTGGAGGTAGATCGGGTTACGTGATCAACTAAGCAAGTAGCGAACTGTGTTTTTACCAGTTGGATGAAGGAGAAACCTTTTGGCCCGCTCTCCAGAAAAGCCACACTTTCAGCCGTGGACTGGAGCGTACTGCAAAACGTAATTTACCCCGATCTGAAAAGAAGCGATGTACAGTACATCACCAACAGACGTGAGTGGAGGACGAACCTGCTACAAAAGACCAACAGACACAGACGCCTGTACGTATCAAAGGAAAGCAACAAACGGTATTCGTTACCGGAAGAGTGTTGGCTAGTAGTGTCTGGGAGACAAAGGCGTCCCTGTCCGGCAGGTGGTACTTCCGAGCCACACGTCAGGTATCGACGGGTGACGCCCCAGCTGAGGACGAATTCATCTTGCAGTATTTCAATTCCGAATGCAGTGTGTTCCAGACAGCGTTACACTTACCTACAACGCCGTGGGTCAAAATGGTTGATGAGAAATGCAAAAAGCTCAAGGCTCTTTTCATTTCCAGCCATACCGCAAGAGATATGGTCATGGTGAAAAAAAAAATCCTAGCTTTTCCAGATGATGCCACTCTCGCGACCTCCCACACCTAACCCCTACCCCTCCTAACGATTTTAAAAGAAGACCGCCAACCACCCCATCTAACCCCAAACCAAAATAGAGACAAACCCACGTGTGACTCTCCAAGGGTGTTTTGAACGAAGCCCTTGGGAAGCATTATCGTCTTTGAAAATATCGAGCGAGAATGACCACCCGCCTTCACAAACACGCTCCCTGGATACCGAGGGTCCTCCTCAACTGTCTTCGCCCACCCTCCCTGACAGCTTTAATAGTTTATTTAGTCAAAGAAAAGACTTTTTTCACATTTTCCTCACAGATTTATTGATTCTGAACAGATATTTATTTTTCAGTGGAAGCTGCACAGTTTTGTCATTGGTCCTGCTCACAGATAGAATGCACCTGATTGGTCAACACATCCAGTACTATCAATGGTTACACCGGCTACACCAACTACTGCACAGCTGATTCGTACTGCACCTCTGCTGTCCGCGTACGTGTAACCAGAAACCTCGTGTCATGAAATTTACGTCATCGTTTCCACTCCGCTAGTGTCCACAGTGCTCGACCGCAGACGACAGCGTGCAGCTCAAATTTTGTGACCGCGCCATCTGCCCACGACCTGAACGTGTTGAAAAGCGCATGCACAAGACTGAACGTCCCATTCATGAGGTGGCGATATCGGCGGTGCATACCAAGACAAAGTAGACGAAGGAGACAATGAGGGAGCAGAAGACAAGAATAAGCATACATGAAACATACATAAATACTTCAGCAGCAGCATCTTTGTCTCCAGCAGTCAGAAGTCACAAAACTTAACGTGGAATCAGTGTGTGACTTTGCCAAAACAATGTCTGCCTCTGTAGTATTCTCTGGGCCCCTCCCCAATCTGACCAGTGATGACATGTTTAGTCGCTTGTCATCCTTCAACCGCTGGCTGTCTGTGTGGTGTCCTGCAAACAATGTGGGCTACATAAACAATTGGAATTCATTTTGGGGAAAACATGGTCTTATGAGACGAGACAGCATCCATCCCACTTTGGATGGTGTGTCTCATTTATCTAACAGTCTGGTATCATTTTTATTCAAATTTCCAAAATCTTGACAACTCAGAGTGGGGACCAGGAAGCAGAGTCGCAGTCTTACACGCCTCTCTGCAGCTCGTCTTCATCCGCCACCCCTCAACTTAGCCCCTATCTTCCCCATCAGAGAATCATTGTCTGCTCCCTCCAAAGCAAATAAAAATATAATGTATAAGCATCCCAAAGTAATTAAACAAAAAGTTGGTAAAACTCAAATTAAACATGAAGCCTCTAAATTGAATGATTTGGCCTCAGTTCCTCCTCATAATTTTAAAATTAAATGTGGTTTGTTAAATATTAGGTCTCTAACTCCCAAGTCTCTGCTAGTCCATGATCTGTTAATTGATCATCAGATTGATTTAATATCCCTTAAAGAGACTTGGTTAGGACAAGAGGATTATGTTGGTTTGAATGAATCAACTCCCTCTGGTTATTTAAACTGTCAAAATCCCAGAAGTTCTGGTCATGGACGAGGAGTAGCAATAATTTATCACTCTAAATTACTAGTTAATATAAAGCAAAAAACACGTTATAATTCCTTTGAGGGCCTGGTCCTCAGTATTGGGCATTTTGTCAATTTTAGGCTAAACCCAATTTTATTTGCCATAGTTTATCGTCCTCCATCAACCTACTCAGAGTTTTTATCCAAATTTGTCAAATTCTTAGCTGATTTAGTGCTGAAATCAGAATAATTATAGTAGGGGACTTTAATATAAGATAAGATAAGATAAGATAAGCCTTTATTAGTCCCACAGTGGGGAAATTCCAGGATTGCAACAGCACAGGGATAGCAACACTCAGAGCAACAATCAAGAAGACAAGAAAAACAAGAGCAGCAAATATACATACTGTATGTACTTATAAATATAGAAACACACAGTGCGGAGCATTGTAGCTAGATGGAATAAACAGCATAACTGTCTATACATGTCTATACATGTCTATACATGTAGATGTAGATACTGATTGCCTTAATTTGGCATTTAATTCAATTTGAGACTCGATGGGGTTTTCTCAGAAAGTAGGAAATTCTTCCAATTATCTCCACCATACGTTGTACATTGTTCTGATATATGGCATAGAAATAGAAAATCTGGTAGTGTCTCCTCATAACCCTGTACTGTCAGACCATTGTCGGCTAACCTTTGATTTTATTATTTCTGACGATTTGGCTCCTAAGGAAAAATATTACTACAGTAGATGCCTCTCAGATGATGTTGTTACCAAATCTATGCAGATTGTTTCCTCTATGCCATGTGTCAACACAACGGAAATAAGCTATAGACAGCTTGCTCCTTCTGTAATTGATAGCATGGTAGATAGGGTTACAGCTTCTCTGCATCAGACTCTAGACATGGTAGCCCCCTTAAAAAAGAAAAAGGCTAATCAGAGATTTCTAACTCCTTGGTTCAGCACAGAAACTCGTAGATTAAAACAGAAGACTCGTCAATTAGAAAGAAAATGGCGCTCCACTAATTTAGATGAAATCTATTTAGCTTGGAGAAATCATCTTTTAATTTATAAAAAATCTCTGAGAAAAGCTAGAACGAGTTATTATTCTGCATTAATAGAAGAGAACAAGAATAATCCCAGGTTTCTTTTCAGTACTGTAGCCAGGCTGACAAAGAGTCAGGACTCTGTCAATCCTAGCATCCCCTTAGAGCAGGGGTCACCAACCTTTTTGAAACCAAGAGCTACTCCATGGGTATCGAGTCATGTGAAGGGCACCAACTTGACACACTCCTCTAAAATAACAAATTGTATATATATATATATATATATATATATATATATATATATAGTATATATATATATATATATAAAATTATCAATAACTTAGAGTGGGTAACAGACAAGATCAATATTCAACACTTTATTTTTATTAATCTCAGCAATTGTTCAGATGATCACTTCTACATTTCATTAAAAAAATGTCCAGTTTTCACCAGTCCCTTTTAACCATAAAAAACTAAACCCTTTTAATTCATGAACTATGTTGAACCATGTTTGGAAAAGTTATGCAACATTTAAGAAAAATCAACTTTCATATTAAATAAATCTTATCACATTTTTAACTGAACAAATCCGCTGCAATTCTGCTCAAAATCTGTTACATTTAATAAACACACTTTTGTGTGTTCTTCTTCACTGGAATTATATCCATACAGTTCTTGCCAAGAATCATGCTGAGTAATAACCAGCACCGCGGCAGCAGTTTACCCTCGGCCGCGGGATCGCGGGGATTGTGGGTTCGATCCCTGCCCCTGGCCAACAGTGATCTTTGTGGAGTTTGCATGTCCTCCCCGTGTTTGCGTGGGTTTCCTCCCGCATGCCAAAGACATGCAGGTTAGGGAGTTAAGGCTTGTCACCGGACTGCAGAACAAATCTACCTACGGGTACAAAAAAAAAAAAAAAAAAAAAAAAAAAGAGTGGGCAGCAGTTTCATGACGCGTATTGAAGTTTTTTTTTTTTTCCCCAAAACTTTATTGAGAACAAGGTCCACATAGTGCTGCTTCGCCGTCGCCCCGCAAATGAAACACACGCAGCTTCCTTTCACGGTAGGAAAAAAGAACTCTTCCTCTCGCTCACTTTGAAAATGATAAATTTTCTCTTTTTTTTTTTGCCATGTTTTTGGGCTAGGAAACTGCACTGCGCTCACCATCTTAACTGCCCGCTAGCTTACTCTCCACAAGCGCGAAGGTTTTGTCATGCGCACAATACTGACCTTTGAACTAGGTCAGAGTTCACCTTAACTTTACGTATAATAAACATATTTTCATTTTTTATTATTTTTAAGACATTGTCATTTTAAAATCTATATAAATGCAAGTGTGATTTTAAAAAATAGCGGCAGAAAAAATTACATCTTAGACGCAGCTCACTTGCGAGTTGTGCTATTTTTAGAACAGGCCTGCGGGCGACTCATGTGGTCCTTGCAGGCGACATGGTGCCCGCGGGCACCGCGTTGGTGACCCCTGCCTTAGAGCTTACTAGTCAGGACTTTATGAACTTTTTCAGTAATAAAATTTCATCCATCAGAGACAAAATCAGTAAGATTCTTCCCACCGTTAACTTAAATACAGTAACTACTACCACTCCTTCAGCTGATATCTGTCTTGATGAGTTTACTCCAACTGACCTTTTAGAGTTAGACAAAATAGTTTACGCATCCAAGCCTTCAACTTGTCTTTTAGACCCTGTTCCTACCAGGTTATTTAAAGAAGTCTTCCCACTTATTGGTAGCTTTATTCTTCAAATAATCAATACTTCATTAACTTTAGGCCATGTACCGCAGGCTTTTAAACTGCTGTAATTAAACCCTTACTCAAAAAGCCAATGCCTGATCCAGGAGTTTTAGCTAACTACATACGTGGACAAAATTGTTGGTACCCCTCTTTTAACCCCTTGCACTCCGGTCAATTTCCCTAAAAACGCCAAAAATTAACGTGCCCAAAGTAAATCCAAAGCTGTTCTTCAACCCTTTGCAGCATCTTCATGGGGTTGGTCTCATTTAAAAGAAAACACTTTGAATTTTTTGGCAAAACAGTCATAATCTCTCTAAGTTCTCCGGCCACTGAGTAACAGTCGTTTAAACATAGTGAACTTGAAGAAAATAAATTTGGCCTGGGTGTTTTTTTGGGTACAAATGCTTGCAAATAACACACAGCTTCAGATCCGGGCTGGAAAATGCAAAAGAAATGTAGAACCAATTGTTATCCAGCTGAGGTCCAAATTTTGTAACATTACCACAAAAAATGAATATATTACACAGCTTTTTCCTCATGTAGTTCCCAGGTGTTTTGGAACTGTGCCAAATTGTGCCAAATGGCACAGTTTGGAAAAACGTCTGTAACTTTTGAATGCTTCAATGTAGAAGCTTCATTTTTGGCTCTAATGAAAGGTCACACTCAGGGCTGTGTCTGTGTGTGTGTGGGGGTTGCCCCCCCCCCTCGCTACAGAGGATGGACATCGGCCATCGCTACATGACGGATTAGCCTCATGTGGCGATGTGGGACAACAGCGCAGTCACCGCGGCTCCCCCCCCCCGCTACAGAAGAATAGCGGGGGGGGGCAGCGTTCATGGTTTGGACGCGACGAACGACCCCTTGTACCGCGGCGCACGAACTTCAGACTTCGTGCACCGCACAGTTGTAATTTACCGATCGGTCAAAAGTCATTTTGGATTACAATTTTCAGGGATAAAGAATAATTTAGCTTATAACACCTTACCTCTTCACAGCAGCAGAGTCCTGGCGAACTTCTCTTCCTCATTGTCAGACGAACGCGACGCTGGTCCGCTCGTGGTTCTGGTCTCGCGACCCGATCAAAACATAATTCCATTATTGCGGTTTTGCGCTTCCATGATTGCGGTTTTTGGCAAACGATTTTTCAAAACAAATAACAGTAGTAATTAAAAAAAGACTGGCAAACACGTATGTGTCACTCAGCCTTCGTCTTCGGCCTCCGTTGGTCTATGATGACCATAGAAGGCAATCCTAATGTCTATTCTGCTGGGACAAAAACAAAACAAAACAAGCACCGCCTGGCCGAACACGCCGATGCGCCAATGTCAGTCGCTGTCACAGAGGTTGCACTTGTGGATGGTCTCCGTGCTGCTGGGTCTGTGGGGTTCTTCCTGCGGGTCCTTTTTTTCTCTGCAGCAGCAGTCTGTCTTCACCCAGCCTTAAAAAAAACAGCTCGCGAACTTCTCTGCTTCAATTGGCTCACTGCATTCACAGCTTTGGTAGGCGGGTCCTTCTTGCTAGGTTTTCAGTCATTGGTTCTTCAAGGTTTCAGAAACCCAATTCAAGGCTCTTATTAGTCGAATGAGAGGTCAATCAGATGATCTAATCTGTTCGCGGCTGTGTCTGCAGTGGAAGAACGGATATGCAGCTCCCGCAGCTCCATCGTGCACCCTCGTGCGCTCGAGGACGCACGAGAGTGCTCTCGTGCGCTCTGGGACGCAGAGACTTGCCCGGCCGCGGTACAACGGAGTGCAAGAGGTTAATGAAAGAAAAACCCACAATGGTCACAGAAATAACTTGAATCTGACAAAAGTGATAATAAATAAAAAAATTCTATGAAAATTAACCAATGAAAATCAGACAATGCTTTTGAATTGTGGTTCACCAGAATTATTTTAAAAAACAAACTCATGAAACAGGCCTGGACAAAAATGATGGGACCCTTAACTTAATATTTTGTTGCACAACCTTTTGAGGCAATCACTGCAATCAAACAATTTCTGTAACTGTCAATGAGACTTCTGCACCTCTCAGCAGGTATTTTGGCCCACTCTTCATGAGCAAACTGCTCCAGTTGTCTCAGGTTTGAAAGGTGCCTTCTCCAGATGGCATGATTCAGCTCCTTCCACAGATGTTCAATAGGATTTAGATCAGGGCTCATATAAGGCCACTTTAGAATAGTCCAATGTTTCGCTCTTAGCCATTCTTGGGTGTTTTTAGCTGTGTGTTTTGGGTCATTATCCTGTTGCAAGACCCATGATCTGCGACTGAGACCAAGCTGTCTGACACTGGCCAGCGTATTTCTCTCTAGAATACCTTGATAGTCTTGAGATTTCATTGTACCCTGGACAGATTCAAGACACCCTGTGCCAGATGCAGCAAAGTAGCCCCAGAACATAACAGAACCTCCTCCATGTTTCACAGTAGGGACAGTGTTCTTTTCTTGGTATGCTTCGTTTTTGCGTCTGTGAATATAGTGCTGATGTGCCTTGCCAAAAAGTTCCAGTTTTGTCTCGTCTGTCCATAAGACATTCTCCCAGAAGCTTTGTGGCTTGTCAACATGCAGTTTGGCAAATTCAAGTCTGGCTTTTTTATGATTTGTTTTCAACAGTGGTGTCCTCCTTGGTCAACTCCCATGAAGTCCACTTTGGCTCAAACAACGACGGATGGTGCGAACTGACACTTATGTACCTTGACCTTGGAGTTCACCATGAATGTGTTTAGAGGTTGTTCTGGGCTCTTTTGTTACCATTCGTATTATCCATCTCCTCCTGTGGCCACGTCCAGGGAGTTTGGCTACAGTCCCGTGGATCTTAAATTTCTGAATAATACGTGCAACTGTAGTCACAGGAACATCAAGCTGCTTGGAGATGGTCTTATAGCCTTTAGCTTTAACATGCTTGTCTATAATTTTCTTTCTATTCTCCTGAGACAACTCTCTCCTTTGCTTCCTCTGGTCCATGTTTAGTGTAGTAAACACCATGTCACCAAACAGCACAGTGACTACTTGTCACCCTTTAAATAGGCCGACTGACTAATTACAAGTTTGTAGACACCTGTGATGTTAATTAGAGGACACATCTTGGTTGAACATGTCCCTATGGTCACATTATTTTCAATCTTTTCTAGGGGTACCATCATTTTTGTCCAGGCCTGTTTCATGAGTTTGTTTTTTTAAAATAATTCTGTTGAACCACAATTCAAAAGCATTGTCTGATTTTCATTGGTTAATTTTCATAGAATTTTTATTTATTACCACTTTTGTCAGATTCAAGTTATTTCTGTGACCATTGTGGGTTTTTCTTTCATTAACAGAGGGGTACCAACAATTTTGTTCACTTCTGTATAGACCAGCGGTCTTCAACCTTTGCCAGCCGAAGAGCCGTATTGCCCGTCTCCGACTAAAACAGACGTGGCTGAGAGCCGCAATGGCAATTTGACCTTTAAAATAAAGATTATGCTGCTTATAAAGTTGTTTATATACTGTACATAGCTCTGAATATTATGTGGCATTAATGAATTCCTACTACAGCAGTGGGAAAAAACTGCTTATAGCTTCATTTATATAGCTTCATTCATGAAATAAATGTTAGATATATATATTATAAATTGTTTTGTGCTGAAAAATAAATTTCTGAATATCTGACCATAATTTTTGCATAGTTTTAATTATCAGCACATTCATAAATTGTTTAAATCTGAAAAATATCACCCATCTCCTACTTTCAACAGTGATCACACAGCTTTAGTTCCTGATATTTTCATAAATTAGAGATGAAAGTTTTATTTAGAAGAAGCTACTTTTCATCCTGTTTCCTCATAATGCTCCTTGTTCAAATGTATTAATATAATATAAATCTGTATCCTTCACTTGTTCTCCAGACTCTTAATTTGACAACTAGTGGATTGGTTGTGGGCAGCGCGGTAGAAAAGTGGTTAGCACTGCGGCAGCACAGCAACTCACCCTTGGCTGGGGGATCCTGGGTTCGATCCCAGCCCCCAACCAACAGTGATCTGTGTGGAGTTTGCATGTTCTCCCCATGTCTGCGTGGGTTTACTCCGGGATTTCTCCGGTTTCCTCCCACATGCCAAAAACATGCAAGTTAGGTTAATTGGCATCAACTGGGGATTCTAAATTGTCCTTAGGTATGACTGTGAGAGTGAATGGTTGTCTGTCTCTCTGTGTTGGCCCTGTGATGGACTGGCGATCTGTCCAGGGCAGGGGTCAGCAACCTTTACCGCTCAGAGCCATTTGGACCCGTTTCCCACAGAAAAGAAAACACTGAGAGCCACAAAAACCCTTTTGACACTTAAAATGAAATAACACTGCATATAACTTTTTTTTCCCCTTTATGCTATGTATAAACAAACTATAATGTGTTGCATTTATGAAATCAGGAAACTCCTGCAGAGAAAACAAAATTAAGATAAAGATCCAATCGCAGGGCTGTTTACAATACAGCAGTAGCTTGAACACAACACATCCGAGTTATCGCGGGAGACGACTTCTGACTTCGTGTTGATTTTTCGCTCACGGTGATTAAACTTTAACATGTTTTTTTTTTAGATTTTACAAGATCACCATAATCTTCAAATTTAGAATTACATTTTAAAAACTAATGAACTAAAGTAAAATACATTTTAATTAAATACTCATTATTTATTTTCCAAAGCCACAGGGAGCCGCAGCAGAGGGATGAAAGAGCCGCATGCGGCTCCGGAGCTGCGGGTTGCCGACCCCTGGTATAGACCAACCTGTAATCTCCCTTTCATTTCAAAAATTTTAGAAAGAGTTGTTGCTGCGCAATTATTTGACCACTTGCAGGGAAATGGTTTATTTGAAGAGTTTCAATCTGGGTGTAGAATCCATCATAGTACTGAAACAGCCTTAGTGAAGGTCACTAATGACCTCCTGATCGCATCTGATAATGGACTTGTTTCTGTACTTGTCCTTTTAGACCTTAGTGCAGCTTTTGATACTATCGATCATAATATTCTACTTGATAGATTAGAACACTATGTTGGACTTAATGGAACTTCGTTGCAGTGGTTTAGATCTTATTTATCTGATAGGTGTGGCTTATATTATTCATATATCCATACCTACATATGTATAGACATAAGTGGAATGTTTAGAGATTGCATATGTGGAATGACCTCACATCTCAGAACAGGACAAGAGGTCTCGACCACCGGCAAAGATCAAGGAGCAGACAGAGTCGCTGCGGTGGAGACCGGATCGAACTTCCTGACCCCCCAGGGTCAGGTGGAGGAGAGAGAGGACAATGGAGAGGGATTATGCTAATGCGGGATGTCAGCTTTGATATGCAATGTCTTTTGTTGAGTGTGGGTATAAGTATGAAGGTCTGACTGCGCTCAGCCTCTTCATTCTGCTTCTGCATTAAGATGAGACATGTTAGGGACTGGAAGCTGATAATAAAACTTGATTTATAAAGTCACATCGCTTCATCATTTCAAGCTCCCTACATTGGTGACCAGACGTGAGAATGGACCAAAAACGTTCTCCCGCTACAAGCTCATCAGTGGCGACCCAGGCAAGCGCCGTCGCCAACGCAGACAGGGGAATGGATGGAAGACGTTCCCCACAGCAGAATCATCAGAGAGGGCTCAACCGAGCACCGTCCCCAGCTCCGCCATGAGAACGGAAGAAAGGCGTTCTCGCCCTGCAGACACATCAGAGACGGCCCAGGCAAGTGCCATCACCGTCAAACTCCCAGAGTTCTGGCAAAACGACCCGAGCTCGTGGTTCCAGCAAGCTGAGGCTCAGTTTGCACTGGCGGGGATAACGGCGGATGAAACAAAATTTTACCACGTCGTCGCCAGACTCGATGCCGCCACATCAAGATGCGCGCGGAGCGTGATACAACAACCGCCCGCCCATGACAAATACAAAGAACTGAAGGCGACCCTCATCGAGAGCTTTGTCCCCTCGGCCGAGGAAATAGCAGGGAGGATTCTGGCGATTTATGGCCACGGAGGACGCAGACCAATGGCCCTCATGGAGGACATGCTGCAGCTGAGGGAGGCAGACAACGACAACTTCCTCTTTCAACATATCTTCCTCAGCACTCTGCCGTCGCACATGCGACGGCAGAGTGCTGAGGAAACAGTGCGCAGAGTGCGAGGAAACAGATTATACTACCGCAGCCGCAGAACTCATGGCCAACGCGGACGCGTACGCGGCACCAATCCACGTAGGGATAGATTACGCGGCCATGGCAGCGGAACAAAGCAGTGATGCGGACGTGCGCGCGCTCCAGTCTGGACCAACTGGGTTAAGACTGGAGGAAAGGGGTTTGCGTGACGGTGTCCCCCCCCAATCTGCGATGTGTCAACCGGCCGGCCTCTCCCGGTAGTTCCAGCCGCGTGGCACCGCAGCATTTTTGACTCAGTTCACTCCCTCGCGCACCCAGGGGTGCGCGCCTCGGTTAAAATGGTCGCGGAGAAGTTTGTTTGGCCGGGCCTGCGTAAAAATGTAAAGGAATGGGCAAAGACTTGCATGTCTTGCCAACACGCCAAAATACACAAACACACAAAAGCTCCTCTAGAACCTTTCCGAATTCCAGCCAGGAGGTTTGACCACGTACACGTCGACCTCGTGGGCCCACTACCGTCGTCGCAAGGGTTCACACACCTGTTAACAATGGCAGACTGTACCACGCGCTGGCCGGAGGCGGTCCCGCTGGCGTCAACCACAGCCGCAGAAGTCGCTCGCGTTTTTTTAACAAATTGGGTGGCGCGTTTCAGCGTCCCATCGGACATCACGTCCGATAGGGGGCCTCAATTTGTCTCAGAGCTGTGGTCAGCCATGGCCAGCAGCTTAGGGGCGACAATTCATCGCACTACCGCGTATCACCCTCAGGCTAATGGGTTATGCGAGCGTTTTCATAGGTCTTTAAAAGCCGCCCTCAGGGCCTCACTGACGGATACAGATTGGGTGAATAAACTTCCCTGGGTTTTATTAGGGTTGCGTTCTGCGCCTAAGGATGATCTAGAGTCTAGATCATCCTTAGGCGCAGATTCTAGACGCCTCCCCGGCAGAATTAGTTTTTGCACAACCTCTCAGGCTCCCAGGTGAGTTCTTACCAGAACATCCAGAGCCCGGCCACCTACCAGCCCTGAGGCCCCTAAGCAGCACGGGACCAGACACACTCCCCGGGCTCGTACATCACTCTTTTCCGCGGGTTTTTGTCCCCCAAGCTTTGAAAAACGCCGAGTTTGTTTTTGTTAGACACGAAGCTTTAAAACCAACCCTCCGCCCACCATACGATGGACCATACAGAGTGCTGGAACCTGGTGCTAAGCATTTTGTGCTTGATTTAGGGGACAGAAAAGAAACAGTCAGCATTGACAGACTTAAACCTGCTTTCTTGTTGAGCGACGAGCCTGCATGGGTGGCGAGAGCACCTCGGCGGGATAGACCCCCCAAGAGAAAAGACTCAGGTGCCCTGCAGGGAACAAATAACCACTCTCCTCCCCAAGCTGCAGATCCCTTATAGGACGGTTCCGCCAGAACGCCAAAGCGGGCCTACAGCAGATTCGGGAGAAGATTAAAACCCAGACGACACATAGACTGATGTAAAATTGACAAAGAGTTGTTAACTATGTGTCAGATTGTGCCGTTGCAGTTTTAAGGCTGACTTGTGACATTAACTATACTGTTGTTGTTACCACTGAATTTTTAACAGGATCATGCTGCATAACTTGAAGGTTAACATGACTGCTGAAGATATTTTTCCTTTTTCCTGTTGAGAGGTATAACGGTATAATATGTCATGGATGTTATCTTAAGCTGTAAACTTAATTTGATTGTCCTTTTCTTAGACGTTTGGGGGGGGGGGGCTGTGGCTTATATTATTCATATATCCATACCTACATATGTATAGACATAAGTGGAATGTTTAGAGATTGCATATGTGGAATGACCTCACGTCTCAGAACAGGACAAGAGGTCTCGACCACCGGCAAAGATCAAGGAGCAGACGGAGTCGCTGCGGTGGAGACCGGATCAAACTTCCTGACCCCCCAGGGTCAGATGGAGGAGAGAGAGGACAATGGAGAGGGATTACGCTAATGCGGGATGTCAGCTTTGATATGCAATGTCTTTTGTTGAGTGTGGGTATAAGTATGAAGGTCTGACTGCGCTCAGCCTCTTCATTCTGCTTCTGCATTGAGATGAGACATGTTAGGGACTGGAAGCTGAGCATAAAACTTGATTTATAAAGTCACATCGCTTCATCATTTCAAGCTCCCTACAATAGGTCCCAGTTTGTTCATGTCAATCATGAGTTTTCTTTCAACTCAAAGCTCAGTCATGGAGTTTCACAGGGATCTGTGCTAGGCCCTACTCTTTTTAGTTTATATATGCTTCCGTTAGGCAACATTATTAGGAAGCACTGTATACATTTTCATTGTTATGCAGATGACACACAATTATGACTGTCAGTGAAGCCAGATGATAGTAATCATCTGTGATGTGATAGTGATCTGTGTGGAGTTTGCATGTTCTCCCCGTGTTGCGTGGGTTTACTCCGGGATTTCTCCGGTTTCCTCCCACATGCCAAAAACATGCATGTTAGGTTAATTGGCTGTTCTAAATTGTCCCTAGATATCTGTTTCCTATAGGCCCTTAGAATAGAGGGTTAGTATTAATGAAAGCGCTTTGAGTGGTCTTTGTGACTAGAAAAGCGCTATATAAGTGCAGGTTAGTTAGTTAGTTAGTAATCAAATAGCCAAGTTAGAAGCCAAGTTAGAAAGACTGAAGTCATTCTTGTTGGTCCAAAAAACATTCGAAATACCTTTCCAAATCAAACTTTTAGTTTGGATGCAGTTACTCTTTCTCTTGAATGCTCTGTGGGAGCACCTTGGAGTTATTTTTGATCAAGATCTGTTTTTCAATTCACATATTAAATTCGTTTCAAAGACTGCCTTCTATCATTTGCATAATATTGCCAAGAGTAGGAGCATCTTGTCTCAGAGTGATGCTGAGAAACTGATCCACGCTTTTGTTAGCTTTAGATTAGATTATTGTAACTCTTTATTATCAGATTGTCCTAAAACATCTCTAAAAAATCTTCAGTTGATCCAAAATGCTGCTGCAAGAGTTTTAACAGGTACTAGAAAGAGAGATCAAACCTCTCTGGTTCTGGCCTCCCTTCATTGGCTTCCCATAGAGTTTAGAATTAAGTTTAAAATCTTTCTTCTCACTTTCAAAGCTCTAAACAATCAGGCCCCTTTTTATTTAAAAATCTGATATTACCCTATTATCTTAACAGAGCACTACGCTCCCAAAATGCTGGATTACTTGTAATACCTAGAATCTCCAAAAGTACAATGGGAGGCAGAGCCTTCAGTTATCAAGCTCCTCTCCTGTGGAACCAGCTGCCAATCTGGATTCGGGAGTCAGACTCGATCTCTGTTTTTAAGAATAGGGCTAAAACCTACCTTTTTGATATAGCCTACAATTAGGGAGGGATCATGTGTTTCTGAACCCTCCCTTAGTTAGTTTTTGCTGGTCATTAACATCTGTTTGTTCTCTCCCATAGATTGAGTCCCCATCGTGCTGCTTGCTCTCTACATGTCTGTTCTTTTCATCTTCTCTATCCCCTCACCCTCCAGCCAGTTGCAGCAGATGACTGCCCCTCCCTGAGCCTGGTTCTGCTAGAGGTTTTCTTCCTGCCAAATGGGAGTTTTTCCTCTCCACTGTCCTGGTACATCACTGCACTGGCGCTACCTATTGGGGGAGAGTGAAACTACAAATGATGGCTGTGCTCATTCATCAACCGCCTGGCCTGGGAAAATGAAAAAAGTGAGGATGAACAGCGCTGTGTGCATGCCAGGCTATATTATACATATATACATATATAAAATTTATGCTTTATCACTCTACATATAGAGCAATAAATAGGCCAGGCATTCAAAGCAGACGATCTTAATTCACTCTCTCACATTTCTCAGTCTCAGAAACAGCGATGGACTCGTGCTGCAGGGTCTCTCCTTTATATCACAACACTCACTCCCCCTGCTGCTTGAGGTCCTGCATCACAATACATTTATGCATCACAATTCCTATTGTCCCCAGTTGCTTAATCCCCCATGCTCTTCTGGCAGAGGAATTTACTGCCTCTCCTTTCCTTCCAGTCTGAGATGAATATCCCAGCATGGGTTCCCCATACCGCCCCCCTCCCCCCCAGAGTCTCAGACTGAGCCTTAACTCTCACATCCTTTTGGCTTCAGCCTCCTCCCATATCTGCTGTAACGAGGGGACTTCGGCTCCGCAGCGCCACTGTGCCAGTGGGGGGTTCCTGGGGGTGTGTCCATCTGTAGGTGGACAATGGCGAGGGGAACATTCAGCCTGCTCGTGTGACTGGTCTGATGAATCGTTTACCTGGGGAGTTCTCAGTGGGGTTCTTCCATGCCGAGGACCTTGAGCCAACATCACCTGCTCATCTGCCACCACAAAGGCGGGCTTAAGCCTGTCTATACCGATTTTCTCCCGGCAACCCCCCAAGTCTAACACAAAATGTTTGTCCCCTGTTTCCAGCACTCTAAACGGGCCATTGTAGGGTGGGCGCAATGGGGGCGGTGGGCATCGTGCCTGACAAACACAAACTCCGCATTCTTCAAAGTTTTCGGCACAAAAGCGTGTGGAAAACAGTGGTGGGCCGGGCCAGGTAGCGTACCTGCATCTGCGCAATGCCGTGAACGCGGGGACGGATGGTTGTTCGGCGCGGGGTTATCTGGTAAATATTCTCCAGGGAGCCGCAGCAGCTGAGAAAAAAAACAGCTCTGCTGGGGAAGCCTCTAAATCCTCTTTTGGTGCGGAACGCAACCCTAATAGAACCCACGGCAACTGGTCGACACAATTTGCATCCGTAAGCGAAGCCCTGAGCGCTGCTTTCAGTGACCTACGGAAACGCTCGCATAACCCATTGGCCTGTGAGTTGTACGCGGTTGTGCGATGAATTGCGACACCCAGGCTACGGGCCATAGTGGACCAGAGGTCGGAAACAAACTGAGGGCCCCGATTGGACGTGATGTCCGAAGGGATGCCAAAACGTGCCACCCATGTTGTCAAAAAGGCATGCGCCACATCCACGGACGCGGTTGCAGCTAGCGGGACTGCTTCTGGCCATCGTGTGATGTTGTCCACCTCTTTCAGACAGTGCATGAACCCCTGCGATGGCGGGAGGGGGCCCACGTGAACGTGGTCGAACCTGTTTGCTGGGATACGAAACGGCTCCAAAGGGGACTTTGTGTGCCTGTGCACTTTGGCTCGTTGGCACGCTATGCAGGCTGCAGCCCACTCTTTCACCTGTTTGCGCAGGCCTGGCCATATGAACTTCGCTCCCACCATTTTGACTGACGCGCACACTCCTGGGTGTGCCAGGGCGTGAATGGACTCAAACACGCGGCGGCACCAAGCGCCTTGGACCACCAGGCGCCGGCGTCCTGTGGTGACGTCACAGATTAGGGGGGGCCTCCCGTCTTACATTACTCTGCTCTCCAGCCTTAACCCTGTTGGTCCAGACTGGAGCGTGCACACATCTGCATTGCCAATCTGCTCTGCGGCCATGGCCGTGTAATCTATCCCTACGCATACTGGGGCCACTACTGCGCGCAAGAGGCAGTCCGCCGCCACAGTCAGTTTACCTGCCACATGCTGAATATCGGTTGTAAACTCCGAGATCGCGGCCAGCTGTCTGTGCTGCCGGCCCGACCATAGTTCCGAAACCTTGACCATCGCGTACGTTAGTGGCTTGTGGTCCACGAACGCAGTGAAGCTGCACCCTTCCAGCCAGAACTGGAAGTGGCGTATGGCCAAGTGGAGAGCCAGTAACTCTCTGTCAATCGCACTGTATTTACGCTCACTGTCGTGCAAAGACCTGCTAAAAAAAGTGAGCGGCTGACAAGAACCGGCGACGCATTGCTCCACGATGGCCCCTATGGCCACGTCGAAGGGGGCGGTAGTGAGCGCTAACCGAGCCGCCGGGTCCGTGTGCGCCAACAGTGCAGCGTTTGCCAGGGCTGTTTTAACCTCAGAGAATGCCTGCTGACGCTGAGGAGTACAGTCGACTCTGTCCACCGGTTTCCGTTTCTTGAGTGCGGCGTACAATGGCTGCATGAGCTGGGCTGAGCGGGGGAGGAAATGGTTATAAAAGTTAACCATCCCCAAAAACTCTTGCAGTGCCCTGACCGTCTGAGGCCGGGGAAAATTCGCCACCGCGCGCACCTTGTCCGGCAAGGGTATCGCTCCCTCCGGTGAGATGCGGTGCCCCAAAAAATCGATCCCCGTCATGCCGAACTGGCATTTCGCCGGGTTGATTTTTAACCCGTGCTCCTCTAACATCCGGAAAACCGTCCTGAGGTGGGTTACATGTTTGTCCTCGGACGTGCTGACCACCGGGATGTCATCCAGGTAGATGAACACAAATGGTAGATCGCACAACACAGCATCCATCATGCGGTGGAATGTCTGTGCCGCACGTTTTAATCCGAAGGGCATGCGTAAAAACTCAAACAGACCAAACGGGGTTATTACTGTCATTTTGGGTATGTCCTCCACGCACACCAGGACCTGGTGGTAACCACGGACCAGGTCTATCTTAGAAAAAATACGTGCCCCGGCGAGGTGAAGGGAAAAATCCTGAATATGGGGAATCGGGTAGCAGTCGTGCGCTGTGGCGTTGTTTAATCTGCGGAAATCTCCGCACGGTCGCCACGATTCCTCGGCCTTAGCGACCATATGTAGTGGGGATGCCCATGGGCTGTTTGAGCACCTGGTGATGCCCAACCTTTCCAAGTTGGCGAACTCCTCGCGTGCTATGGCCAGCTTAGCTGTGTCCAGGCGCCGAGGTCGTGCGAAAACGGGTGGCCCGGTGGTGGTAATAAAGTGCTCCACTCCGTGTTTAGTGATGGCCGCCGAAAACGTCGGGACCGTGAGTGCTGGGAACTGGGTGAGCAGTGTGTGGAACTTACCACCTGGAGCTGTGACGTTGGCTAGCGTTGTTGGCCTGGCTCCACGAGCTGTACAGGGGAGGGAATCAAAAGACATTGTATTAATCAGGCGTCTGTTAGCAACATCGACTAGTAGTCCATGTGCACACAAAAAAATCAGCGTCCAAGATTGGGAAACTGCATGCCGCTATGACAAATGTCCACTCATACGTACGGCCGTGTAGGGATATAGTCAGTGTCTTTTCACCAAAAGTCTTAATGTCTGAGCCGTTTGCGGCCATCAGCTCGGGGCCGCTAGCACCCGCTAGCCGGTTGACGTAAGACGGTAGGATGAGGCTCTTGTGGGAGCCGGAGTCCACAAGGAACCGTCTCCCCGAGCGCGAGTCTGCCACATAGAGCAGCTTGCTTTCTTCACCGGCAGTTGCGGCTTCTACCGACTGCCGGTCTTGGCGTTTTCCCGAACGTTTGAATTGGCACGGTGGCACGCATCGGCGTGCGTCCTCTCCAAAACAGCGGTGGTAGGAGCAGAGCGTGTCTCTCTGGCGCTTCTTGGCCACCACTGCAGCTACCATCGCTGGCTCCTCGCTTCCACTGGCTGTCTCACTGGGTTCCGACTCCGCTGCGTTCACTGTGAGGGCCCTGGTGGTGATGATGATCCGATCTGTCTCCTGGGCTAGCGTACGGTAGTCACGCGCAGCCAGCAACGGCGAGTTGGCAAGGACCGCTCTGGCCACCGTTGGGAGGTTCCGGAGGAAAAGGTGGGCGAACAGAAAATGCCCGTCGTCCGTGCCCATCAACGCCAACATCTTCTCCATCAGTTCGACCGCCGATCCATCTCCTAACTCGGAGCGTGTCCAAAGCCTCTCTGCTCTCTCACAGTCCGAGAGCGTGTAGCGCCGGGTCAGCACGGCTTTGAGAGCCCCGTATTTGTCGTGGGCTGGAGGCTGTTGGAGCAGGCTTGCTACTTGCTGAATCATACGAGCGTCCAGCGCTGCGGCCACATAGTAATATCTGGTGTCATCTGCCGTTATTCCCCGGAGCGTGAACTGGGTCTCTGTGTGGAGGAACCAAGACTTTGGGTCGTGCAGCCAAAAGTCTGGTAGTTTGACCAAAACGGCACATGCGTTGCTGGGGCTTCCCGTCCGGGCCGTCTCCGGGGTGTTTGCCTCGTGTTCCATTATTCGTCAAGGGTCACCAGTGTGGAGAGAGCAATAAACAGGCCAGGCTTTCATATTAGATGATCTTTATTCACTCTCTCACATTTCTCAGTCTCAGAAACAGCAATGGACTCATGCTGCAGGGTCTCTCCTTTATACCACAACACTCACTCCCCCTGCATGCCTGAGGTCCTGCATCACAATACATTTACGCATCACAATTCCCATTGTCCCCAGTTGCTTTATATATATATAAATATATATATATATATATATGTGTGTGTGTGTGTGTGTGTGTGTGAGTGAGAGAGAGAGAAATGTGTATATATATATATTTTATCTTTCATCCTCTACCATTGTCATGAATCGCCCCTCAGGGCAGAGAGAAAGACCCATGCGCTGGACTGGGAGTTTGTGAGATTTATTGAAAACAACTCAACTCAACCATGAGAACTATAACTGGAACAATCCGCTCAACACCACTCCCCTGGCTCTCTGTACTGTCAAACATAGCCCCTCCACACATCCGGCGAGCAGCATTAACTCAAAGGATGCTCCAAAAAGTTAAAGATTTTCCTCACTTACCAATCCATGCAGATATCTACACCCCACCCACTGCCCGACTTTCATCCAGACGGCCGATTTGGAAAAACCCTCCCCCAGCTGACTTTACCATCCAGACAGCTTGGCAAGAGGAATGGGAAACCAAGGAGGTCCCAAACAAACAGCTGGTGATAAACCCCAACCAACAGGTCCCGGGCACCAACCTCCCAAGGAGACAGTGGTCTACACTCAATCGCTTCAGGACTGGACATGGCCCCTGCTTGGCCAGCCTTCACAGATGGGGCAGTAGCCCTAGCCCACTGTGCGCATGTGGAGAGGAGCAAACTATGGAACACATCATAGAGGCTTGCCCGCTCCAAAGACTGGAAGGAGGATTACACACCCTCCATACAGCAAACCAGGAGGCAACTGCTTGGCTTAAGGACTTTGCATTCGCTAAATAAATAAATTGAAAACATAAAGTGCACAGAACAACTCAACAAAACAAAGAGTTTCACCAGGTAACAGAACGGAGCACGTCTAACTTATGTTTGGGAGTCGTTAACGGAAGTCAAGACCGCAGCGAGGAATGCAAGGAGCCGCGGTCTTAAATAAGGCATAACATAATGGAACACAGGTGTGGATATCAGAGCGGGCAAGAAAAAACAATGATTAGTAATCTGGATCAGCTGGGAGCAATGAGAGAGAGCGAACCTGACAGGGACCCTGCCTACGCGGAGCAACAACCCGCAAACATCACTGACAGCTGTCAGCCTAGAGGGAGAACAGAACAGAATAAAAATATAAAGCGATGGCAAAATAAAGACAAGAAACCAAAAAATGTGAATAACAAACTGTAATGAACGTAAACAGGAAACTAAATCATACTAAGACACAATACAGAATACGTGACAAATCAACCAAGGATAAAACAACAGGAATTACAACTAAAACAACAACACAGTATAAATATGAAAAAAGGCAGAAAGACTGAGCCCAGTGGAACCCCCCCCCCCCCCCCGTGCTCAGATCGTGACAAAGATCAGTCTTTACAAAGGCTTATATAGTTTAACATCGCGTAGCATAAATAGAAAATGAAGAAATGCCTCAAAACCCTCCATCCTATGAAAATTTTTATTCACATTTTGTATTGATCAGGGGAGCGTGTTCCCCCTCCCCCACTGTTCCTGTCTTCCCGGCTGCGGAGTAATTGCCTACACCTGCATGACTGACACACCTGCTGCTTCCTGGTTGTTCAGCGTATTTAAGAGCCAGCGTGTGAAGAGCTCACCGCTGGATCGTTAAGTTTGCTACCTGAGTCGCAGCCAGGTAAAGTTATTCTTCCTCGGTTGGTCTGTGTTCTCATTTCTGTGTCCTCCTCTTTCCTCAGGTTTACTGCCACCTTAGTGGGGTGTACTCTGGGGCTGATCACCCTCACGTGACCCGAAGACACCGGACGTCCACCCAGGTCAACTGTCTTCCCTGTGTCCCTGGTCCCACACAGGAGTTCCCTGCCGGGCTCCTCTGCTTTCAGCAGTCAGAGTCTTCTCCCTTTTCTCATTCTCCTCTTGTGGAGAATCTGCCTCTGATCATTTCTTTCTCTGCTCTTTTCCCGTAGGGTGCGTGCGCTCCAGCGGCCACCTGTTTTGTGTGGAGATTTAAGTGTGTGTTTTGTTGGGGCGTTATTCTTTAATTGTGCACTTTTATTCAGTGTTGTGGATTCGGGTTTTGTTCTTTATTAAAGTGGTGAAACTTTCACATCTGTGAAATGTATCACATGTATCCGTGTGTTTGTTTGGTGTGGCAGCTCTGTGTTTGAGCCTCGCTCTTGGATGGAATCATGACACATTTTTCACATGTGGTGGTGGGCGGTCCATATTTCACTGTGGAATATGGGCCCCGGGTCCATATTTTAGGGGGTCCATATTTTATGACACCGGCATTATTTTTACAATCATATCTTGTCTCTGTCTTTCATTTGGACATTCCACTGGGCTCCTGTAGTCAAACCTACTGGTCCATTTTTACCACTAAATTATAACTGGTACAATAAAGCTCTCCCAATTCGGTGTTCTAAGCAAGAGAAAAAAGGGAAGAAACTCGTCACATGAGCACACCTCCCTCCCCAAACTCGTCCACCACCTCCTCCCCTCTCTCCCACTCCTCCCCCTTCTCTCTACAGGTGCACGAGGTGAGGAGGCAACTGAGAGCAGTGAACCCCGCAGAGCTGTTGGTCCAGATGGCCTCCCAGGAGAGGTGGTCAAAGTATGTGCAGACCAGCTGGCAGGGATCCTCACCAAGCAGTTCAACCTCTCCCTGATGCACACCACCGTCCCCTCCTGCCTCAAGGCCTCCACCATTATCCCCATCCCCAAAAAGGCCACAATTGACAGCCTGAATGACTACAGACCCATAGCACTCACATCTGTAGTCATGAAGTGTTTTGAGCGACTGGTGTCCCAGCACATCAGGGACTATCTTCCCCCCCTCCTTCGACCCCCAGCAGTTCGCCTACAGGGAGAACCGCTCAACAGAAGACACCATCGCCACCACTCTCCACAGAGCGCTGAGCCACCTGGAGAACCCAAGGAGCTACGTAAGGATGCTCTTTGTGGACTACAGCTCAGCTTTCAACACCATCATCCCAGACATCCTGATCAACAAACTGCACCTCCTCCAGATCCCCACCCCCCACCTGCTCCTGGATAAGAAAAAAAAAAAAAAATCTCACCAATCGCCCACAAACAATCAGACTTGGCCCCCACCACTCCTCCACACTGTCCCTCAGCACTGGCTCCCCCCAAGGCTGCGTGCTAAGCCCTCCATTGTACACCTTTGACTGTATTCCAACCCACCCAACCACCGTCATCGTGAAATACAAAGAAGACACCACCTTGGTTGGGCTCATCACCGATGACAATGAGAAGGCATACAGAGGTAGAGAACCTGCTGCTGTGATGCCAAGCTAACAGCTTGAAACTGAATGTCCAGAAATCCAAAGAACTCATACTGGACTTCAGGAAGAACAGACAGGACCACCTCTTCCCCTCATATCTGGCGACCGCATGGAAGCCGTCCCACCTTCAGGTTCCTGGGCACCCACATCATCTCTGACCTCTCCTGGACTGTCAACACCAAGGCAAGGTGTAGAAAGCCCTGCAGCTGCTGCGCTTCCTCCATGTCGTGAGGAAGAACAACCTGGACCAGAAGCTGCTGCTGACCTTCTATCGCTGCTCAGTGGACAGTGTGCTCACCTACTGTCTGGATGTGTGGTACGCAAGTTCCACAGCCGAGAACAGGAAGGCTGTGCAAAGGGTCATCAACACCCCAAAAAGCTATCAGCAGCCCTCTGGCCTCCTGGAAACACCTCCAGATCCTCCTGTCTCAGAAGGATCAAGGCCATCACAGGAGACCCTCACACCCCCCCCCCCCCACCTGTTTGACCAGCTTCCCTCTGGATGACGGTTCAGATCGATCAGGTCCCACACCTCCAGACTGACAGTTTCTTCCTCGTGGCCATCCGGACTGCAGACAGTCAGAGGCCCCACCCCCTCCCTCTGAACGCTCGCATGCTCAGAACTGAGGACCTTTAAATTATCACTATAACTCACCTGTCTTTGCACTCCTCACTTTCATGTTCATTGACCCATCTGTGAAACCACAACTATGTATATTTTCCATAATCCTTGGGCCATTTTACTCAATTGTGTGTTCAATTGTGTGTCTGCACTCTGCACGCTGATGTATATAGTTCCACCCATGTAGCCACTACCATACCTGTGAATATTTCCATAATCCTGGGCTATTTTCATTTTTATTTTTAATTTATTTTTATTTTCATTTACAGTACTTTATTTCAGTCTGTGTTTAATCATGTGTTCTGTAACCATGTTTTATCAAATCCTTTACCCTTACTTTATTGTGCAGTAGCCTGGTGGAAAATGTTCCAATTATCAATATCACTACCAGAAGAGATCAGCATTGGTACAGAGCCACTAGTCAAGTGCAAGACTTTCAAGTATCTAGGGAGTACTGTTTCAGAGAATGCTAGGCTGGAGGATGAACTATCTCTCAGAATGGGAAGAGCGAGCGCTGTGTTTGGAAACTTGAGGGAGAGACTGTGGAACAATCAACATTGTTGATTGTTGCACATTGCACATTCACCAACCATAATGCTCCACACTGTGTGTCTATATATATATGTTTTTATCCATCCATCCATCCATCTTCTACCGCTTTTCCGGAGGTCCGGGTCGCGGAGGCAGCAGTTCAAGCAGAGAAGCCCAGACTTCCCTCTCCCCAGCCACCTGCTCCAGCTCTTCAGAGGGGATACCAAGGCGTTCCCAGACTAGCTGGGAGACATAGTCTCTCCACCGAGTCCTGGGTCTGCCCCGGGGTCTCCTCCCAGTGGGACGTGCCTGAAACACCTCAAGTGGGAGACGTCCAGGAGGCATCCTAATCAGATGCCCATACCACCTCAACTGACTCCTTTCAATGTGGAGGAGCAGCGGTTCTACTCTGAGCCTCTCCCGGATGACTGAGCTCCTCACCCTATCTCTGAGGGTGAGTCCAGCAATCCTACGGAGAAAGCTCATTTCAGCCGCTTGTATCCGCGATCTCGTTCTTTCGGTCATTACCCAAAGCTCGTGACCATAGGTGAGAGTAGGAACGTAGATTGACTGGTAAATCGACAGCTTTGCCTTAGAACTAAGCTCCCTCTTCACCACAACAGACCGGTACAACGTCCGCATCACTGCAGATGCTGCTCCAATCCGTCTGTCGATCTCTCGCTCCATTTTCCCCTCACTCGTGAACAAGACCCCAAGATACTTAAACTCCTCCACTTGGGGCAGGAGCCTGTCCCCAACCCGGAGAGGACAATCCACCTTTTTCCGGCTGAGGACCATGGACTCGGACTTGGAGGTGCTGATTCTCATCCCAGCCGCTTCACACTCAGCGGCAAACCGTCCCAGCAAGAGCTGTAGGTCATTGCTGGATGAAGCCAACAGGACAACATCATCTGCAAACAACAGAGATGAGATCCTGTGGTCACCAAGTATGACACCCTCCATTCCCTGGCTGCGCCTAGAAATCCTGTCCATAAAAATTATGAACAGGACCGGTGACAAAGGGCAGCCCTGGCGGAGTCCAACTCTCACTGGGAATGACTCCGACCGAGTGTTGGCAATACGAACTAAACTCTCACAACGGTCGTACAGAGACCGAATAGCTCGTAACAACAAGCCCGATACCCCATACTCCCGAAGCACCCCCCACAAAAATCCACGAGGGACGCGGTCAAATGCCTTCTCCAAGTCCACAAAACACATGTAAACTGGTTGGGCAAACTCCCACGAACCCTCAAGAATTCTCGAGAGGGTAAAGAGCTGGTCCGATGTGCCACGGCCAGGACGAAAACCACATTGCTCCTCCTGAATCCGAGGTTCGACCAACGGCCGGACTCTCCTCTCCAGTACCTTGGCATAGACCTTCCCAGGGAGGCTGAGGAGTGTGATCCCTCTAAAGTTGGAGCACACCCTCCGGTCCCCTTTTTTGAAGAGAGGAACCACCACCCCGGTTTGCCATGCCAAAGGCACTGCCCCCGACCTCCACGCAATGTTGCAGAGGCGTGTCAACCATGACAGCCCAACAACATCCAGGGCCTTGAGGTACTCGGGGCGAATCTCGTCCACCCCCGGGGCCCGGCCACCAAGGAGATTTTTAACCACCTTGGCGACCTCAGCCCCTGTGATAGGCGAGTCATCCCCCTTGTCCCCAAACCCTGCTTCCTCTGTGGAAGGCGTATCAGTGGGAGTATCAGTGGAGTATATGTTATACATATCAGAGTATATGTTTTTATATTTTTATATATATATATATATATTTTTATATTTTTATATATATATATATATATATATAGTAATATGTACATATGTTTACTAGCTGTTCTTGTTTTTTTCTTGCCTTCTGATTGTTGCTCTGTGTGTTGCTATCCCTGTGCTGTTGCAATCCTGGAATTTCACCATTGTGGGACTAATAAAGGCTTATCTTATCTTATCTTAACATGTGTCCATCCATGTGAAACGCAAAGTGTACAGAGCGACAGTACTGGCTACTCTATTGTACGGTGCTGAAACTTGGACTGTCTACAGAGTGCAGGTGAAGAAACTCCACGCGTACATGATGAGACACCTTTGAGCCATAATGAACATCTCATGGAAAGACGAGATAACCAACACAGAAGTATTAAAACAAGCTGATCTACCATCAGTGGAGGACATGCTAATACAGATGAACCTGAGATGGCTCGGACACGTTGAGAGGATGGACCACCAGCGTCTTCCTCGGCAGTTACTCTACTCACAGTTATGTGAGGGCAAACACAATCAGGGTAGACCAAGGCTCAGATTTAAAGACACTGTAAAAAGAAACTTGAAGAAGTTGGACATAGACAGGAGTTCCTGGCAGTGGAAGGCTAAGGACAGAGCTGTGTGGAGGAATCTGATCAGACCTAAATGAAACAGTCATTGTCGCCCACGACAGACTGCTGTGATGATGACGATGAGCCTGGTGGAGCTGTCTCCATGGGTCAGGGGCTGATATTCCGTGGTTCTTTGGTGGGGGCCAAGGGGTTGGGAATAGGTGTGGATCTTGAGTGGGTTGTTTTGTCCCTCCTAGCCTGTCCCCCTACCTCTTTCTCTTGGGGGGGGGGGGGGGTCTGGTATCCAACCCTTAAAGGGGGGGCTCTGTCATATGTCTGAGCTCAGGTTTTCTCTAAGCTCTGACCCTCACTTTATTCCAAGT
Source organism: Pholidichthys leucotaenia (assembly GCA_020510985.1). Lineage (NCBI taxonomy): Eukaryota > Metazoa > Chordata > Actinopteri > Cichliformes > Pholidichthyidae > Pholidichthys > Pholidichthys leucotaenia. Next base: position 1,501,714 of record JAJAQF010000044.1, read on the forward strand.
ATTGTCTGATTAGTTTGATTCCGTTAGTTTCTTGTACAGTATGTATTTTTGGGTTTGTTTCCACTTGTTCCTCCCCTTTACCAGATGCTCCCTTCCACTGCTCACAGCCTGCCTTCTCTGCTCATCTGTGAGCAGTCGGTTTAATTAGGCTCCTGCTTGCTCATTGATTCACACCTACAGCACATTACCTCTTTGTATTTAAGCCTTCCATTTTCGCTGTGTGTTGTGGCTAAATTACATTGTCTTGGACTGTCTTCACTTTACATGTTAGCCTCTAAAATTTTCCCTTCTCCTGAGCGCGTCTCACTCTGAGGAATCGTGTAAGTCTTTCGGGCACTTTTAGAAGTTTATGTTGTTTTTGTTGTCTCTAACACAACCTTGCACTTTGATCTGTCCTTCCATTCCGAAGGAGCATACATGACATGTTCACCCTCTACACACTGCTGACTTTTCACACAACACACTTCACTGCCATCTATAGAAGTTCTCTGATGACTCTGCGATCATTGGCCTCATCTCCGAGGGGGATGACGCGGAGTACAGAGGACTTATCCAGGACTTTGTGGACTGGTGCCTGTGGAATTGCCTCCAGATCAATGCAAGGAAAACCAAGGAACTGGTGGTGGACTGCCACGGGCGTGCACAACCCCCCACAGCACCGGTAAACATCCAGGGAACAGACACTGAGATGGTGACATCTTACAAGTACCTCGTGTTCACCTGAACAATAAACTGGACTGGTCACACAACACCAACATGCTCTACAAGAAGGGGCAGCACAGGATGATCCTCCTGAGGAGACTCAGGTCTTTTGGAGTGCAAGGGACACTCCTGAAGACCTTCTATGATTCTGTGGTGGCATCAGCCTTTACGTATGGAGTGGTCTGCTGGGGCAGCAGCATCACGGCAGCCAACAGGAAGAGACTCAACAGGCTGATCAAAAAAGCCAGCTCTGTTCTGAGGCAACGCCTTGACCCAGTGGAGGAGATCAGAGAGAGGAGGATGGTGGCTAAGTTGTCATCTCTGCTGGAGTCCAAGTCCCACCCCATGCAGGACATGTTGAATGCACTGAGGAGCTCATTTAGTGGTAGGCTGTGCCATCCTGGAGTCGGACGCTTCCTGTGGCGACGTATCGTCACTTCCTGTGTTGCTGGCTATTGTTGTAGTTTGCTTTGTGGTTAGCTCTCCTGAGGATTATTGCCTTTAACTGTATTTTAATCACTTTTTTCCTTCTACCATCACCTCTCACTTCTGTTTATCAAACCTCTTGCACCTGTGTGCGCACTCAGTGTCACCTAATCACCCTCTTTAGCCTTCTGTTCATCTTTCATTGGTGTTTGTGTTAGCTTCGGTACCCACTAGCTATGGCAACTAGCTCTCCTTCCCCTTCTCCTCTGATGTGCTCTCTGTGTCAGATGTTTAGCTACACCTCTGCCTCCTTTAGTGATAATAGTCAATGTAATAAATGTTGTCTTTCTGAGGCACTCGAGGTGAGGTTGTCTGATTTGGAATCCCGGCTCCGCTGCATTGAAACACCGTCTGTGCCAGGTAATAATAATGGACGCCCCTTAGCTGCAGCAGAGCTCCCTAGCATAGGGCGGCCTGCTAGCTGTCCCCCTGGTCCGACCTCTCCTGAGCAGCCAGGAGAGAATGGATGGGTGACGGTGAGAAGGAGGCATAGCCCCAAGCCCCTGGTACACCATCAACCTGTTCACGTTTCTAATCGTTTTTCCTTGCTCAGCGACACTCTCGCTGTGGAAAAAACTCTGATCATTGGCGACTCTGTAGTTAGAAATATGAACCTAGAGACTCCAGCGGCCATAGTTAATGCATTCCTGGGGCCAGAGCAGAAGACATTGAGTCAAATTTGAAAATGCTGGCTAAAAGTAACTGTAAATACTCCACAATTGTTATCTACGCCAGCATTAATGACTTCTGACTCTGGCAGTCGGAAGTCTCAAAACTTCATCCGCCACCCCTCAACTTAGCCCCTGTCTTCCCCATTAGAGAATCACTGTCTGCTCCCTCCAAAGTAAATAAAAATATAATGTATAAGCATCTCAAAGTGATTAAACAAAAAAGTTGGTAAAACTCAAATTAAACATGAAGCCTCTAAATTGAATGATTTGGCCTCTGTTCCTCCTCATAATTTAAAAATTAAATGCGGTTTGTTAAATATTAGGTTGTGGAGTGTGTAAATGAAGAGGCAGATTCATTTCAGGCGATTTATTGCACACTCACATCTCACAAGCACAGAACAGACTGACTGGTTACAGCAAGCTCTCCTCTCTGTATTACAAGTCACACTTCACAAGCTTTAAGGCACTTCCTCAAAACACAGCATGATATTACACTACACTTCATTCAACCCCCTCTCACCCACTTGGGCATTGTTCTCTCATGTGTATTCATTGTCTCTGTCTAAGGTGTGAAATAACCTGAGGCCCATACCGCCCTCCCCCCAGCATCTTAGATAGAACAATAGAACATCAGTCCACATGCTGTTTCGGCTTCAGTCTCCTCCCATATCTGCTGTAACTGGGGTTTACTGCCTCCGTGGCGCTGCTGTGCCGGTGGGAGGCTGCTGGGAGTGTGTCCGACTGCGGGTGAGCCGTGGTGAGGGGGGGGGGGGGGGCTTCGCTCGGACCGTGTGGCTGCTCTGATGAATCGTTCCCCTGGGGAGTTCTCCGTGGGGGTCTTCCACGCTGAGGGGCCCCTGCCAACAGCACTTGCTCATCCGCCACTACAAAGGTGGGTTTGAGTCTGTCTATGCCAATTCTCTCCCTTCTACCCCCCAAGTCTAGCACAAAATGCTTGTCCCCTGTTTCCAACACTCTGAACGGTCCATCATAGGGTGGGTGCAATGGAGGGCGGTGGGCATCGTGTCTGACGAACACGAACTCCACGTTCTTCAAAGTTTTAGGCACGAAGGCACGTGGAAAACTGTGATGGGCAGGGCCCGGCAGTGTGCCTGTGTTTGCGCTATGCGGCAAAAGCTGAGACGGGGAGCTGCCCGGCGCGGGATTATCCGGTAGAAATTCCCCGGGCAGCCGTAGGGGCTGCGCAAAAACAAGCTCTGCTGGGGAAGCTTCCAAATCCTCTTTTGGCGCGGAGCGCAACCCCAATAAAGCCCACGGCAGCCTGTCTACCCAATTTGCATCTGTCAGTGAAGCCCTGAGTGCTGCTTTCAGTGATCTATGAAAAAGCTCGCATAACCCATTGGCCTGTGGATTGTACGCGGTTGTGCAATGAATTGAAACACCCAGGCTGCGGGCCATCGTGGACCAGAGGTTGGAAACAAATTGCGGGCCCCTGTCGGACGTAATGTCCCACGGGACTCCAAAACGCGCAACCCATGCTGTTAAAAAAGCGCATTGCCACGTCCACGGACGTGGTTGCCGCCAGCGGGACTGCTTCTGGCCAGCGCGTGGTGCGGTCCACCACTGTCAGGAGGTGCATGCACCCTTGTGATGGCGGGAGGGGGCCCACAAGGTCCACGTGCCCATGGTTGAACCTTTTAGCCGGTACTGGAAATGGCTCCAAGGGAGCCTTTGTGTGCCTGTGTACCTTGGCTCATTGGCACGCCACGCAGGCTGCAGCCCACTCTTTTACTTGTTTGCGTAGGCTCGGCCACACAAACTTCTTTCCCACCATTTTGACTGACGCGCGCACTCCTGGGTGCCCCAGAGTGTGAACCGACTCAAACACGCGGCGGCGCCACACGACCGGGACCACCGGACGCAGGCATCCCGTGGAGACATCACAGATTGGAGGGGCCGCCATCTTGCAGCACCCTGCTCACCAGCCTTAACCCTGTTGGTCCAGACTGGAGCGCGCGCACGTCTGCATCGCTAATCTGCTCCGCGGCCATGGCTGCGTAATCCATCCCCACGTAGACTGGGGCCACCACGGCGCGCGAGAGGCAGTCCGCCACCACATTCAGTTTACCCGACACATGCTGAATATCGGTAGTAAACTCTGAGATCGCGGCCAGCTGTCTCTGTTGCTGGCCCGACCACAGTTCTGAAACCTTGGCCATCGTGAACGTTAGTGGTTGGTGGTCCACGAACGTGGTGAAGCTGCGCCCTTCCAGCCAGAACTGTAAGTGGCGTATGGCCAGGTGGAGAGCCGGCAACTCTCTGTCGAACACGCTGTATTTACGTTCGCTGTCGCACAAAGTTCTGCTGAAAAATGCGAGCGGCCAAGCCCAGGCGACGCGCTGCTCCACGACCACCCCTATGGCCACGTCTGAAGCATCGTGGTGAGCGCTATGTGGGCCGTCGGGTCCGGATGTGCCAGCAGTGCGGCGTTTGCCAGGGTTGCTTTAACTTCCGAGAACGCCCGCTCTCGCTCCGGGGTCCATTCGACTCCATTCGCGGGTTTCTGTCTCTTGAGCGCGGTGTACAATGGTTGCATGAGCCGCGCCGCGCCTTTCGTGTTTACATGAGCGGAGTTATTAACGTGCGTGTCTCTTAATTTAGCAACAAAAGTCACCATAAAGACTGTCCTCAACAGCTTCTGAATATTTTTCAAAAAGCGGGGATAAACAGACTTTTATGCTGTGTTGGAACATAAAGTTGACGACTGATAAAGGGAAAATGCACGGAGACTGGCTGAAACCCGTGAAGCAGAGGGAGATTTGGAGCTGCTGAAACTGTAAGTATAATACCATTTGTTTGTTTTAACATTTGTGTCGTCAATTAATAATTTATCCGGCATGATGGTGGTTTCATTTACAAACTATGGACACAGAGAGAACTGTTGGTTAAGCGCTTTGAATAAATGCTGAGTAAAGGTGTGGAGAGCGTGAAAAGATGAGGCTGAGTTTATTTCTCAATTCAGGTTTATTCACATTCACGTATCTCCAACATCCTCTCAAACAGAAAAGAGGAAGCATCACCCCACATCTGTCCTATTTATACCAGGACATCAAAGCACACAGTTACATTGTCATTTTAATGCAAAGACACAATACATCTTCTTCCAGGTCTTGTCCCCTTCACCCCCACACCACTGGTGGTCAGAAAATCCCTCAAGGCCATCCCTTTGCATAACATACAGAACACATTTTGCATCCTCCTGTTATCCCCAGGAGACTCAGACCTATTGTTCCTTCTCAGACGTGAAGCAACATTAATATACACATGGAGTCTATGAAACTACATATGTGTGTACCACAAAGGTATATTTTATGAGATTATGGACTTCTACCACTTAAGAGATGTGAAGAGAATAAATCACAATAAAATTAAGATGGTAGAATTAATAAAGGCTGCAGTACAACAAGCTATTTTTACTCAGTAGAACTAAATTGAAATGAACAAATCTTCCCAGGAAATGAATTGAAACCCTTTTCAAACATTGAAAGTTAATTTGTAGTTAAAATATAAACAACAAAAAATAAAAAATAAACTAAATTATTAAACCCTACTGTGGTGTGGGGATCTAAAAATATGAATGTTAATTTTACTGTGAAATCTATTCTTTTTATCTGCCTTCAGATGTGTGAAGACTGGAAGCTTCATTCTCACTGAGACCTTCTGAAGGTCAGAGGTCGTCAGTGGAGGAGCATCCCTGCTTCATGTGGATTTCAGCACAGAAGAAGACCTTCAAATTCAAGATTCAAGGAGGTGCTGCCATCATTTTCTCCAGACTAACATGCATTCAGTGCAATTTAGTTGTTGTAATGACAAATTCTTTTATTTCTTTTTTTTTTAAGTTCTCAGCAAGAATACAATGTTGGTCTTTTTTTTTTTTTTTTTTTTTTTTTTACAATTTTACTGAGCATTTAATTCTAAATAAATCACTGTTTAACAGGGAATTTTTGGCAATCCTGTGCTTTTCTTGTGGTGTTACATAGAATAGCATCACTGTAAACTATGGAAAAAGCAACTGCTTTAAAATTTGTACTTCCTCACACAACTTTGAGTGCAAAAAAACTCTAAAAGTGCCATAACTTTTTGGAAAAGCTCCCACAAATCCAGGCTTTTTGGGCCACAACAATCACAAAAACAGCTGACAAAATCCTGGAGGGACTGAAATACAGTGAGATTATGTCTGCATGGTTCATGCATTGAATTTGTTTCCTGACTCTGGGTGGTGAACTTGACACGACACACCCTTTGCACTAAAGAAAGCACCTGTGAACACTTTATGAAATATAAGTTAATTAATAAAAAGTGCATTATTGTAACAGATTTTGGGTCAGTTCTATATGTGATAATTTATGTATTAACAAAGTTAGAAGATTCTTGGTACAATTTGCAGCATTAGGTCTCGAAGATTTTTGTTTCATGGGAAGTAAAATGGCTATTAAAGTGGTAATTCCCCAGATCGAATCGGGATCGAATCGAATCAATTCAGAATCTCAAGAATCGGAATCGAATCGATTCTGTAAATTAGGGAATGTTCCCAACCCTACGCAGCACTGCATCCATCATGCGCTGGAACGTCTGTGCTGCGCCTTTTAACCCGAATGGCATGCGCAGGAACTCGAATAGACCGAACAGAGTTATTACCGCTGTTTTGGGTATGTCCTCGGCACACACTGGAACTTGGTGGTAACCGCGGACCAGGTCTATTTTGGAAAAAATGCGCGCTCCGGCGAGGTGAACGGAAAAATCCTGTATGTGGGGAATCAGGTAGCAGTCGTGCGCTGTGGCGTTGTTCAACCTGTGGAAATCACAGCCCGGTCACCACAATCCCTCAGCCTTAGGGACCATGTGTAGTGGGGATGCCCATGGGCTGTTCGAACATCTGATGATGCCCAACCTTTCCAGGTTGGCGAACTCCTCGCGCGCTATGGCCAGTTTAGCTGTGTCCAAGCGCCGAGGTCTTGCAAAAATGGGCGGCCCAGTGGTGGTGATAAAGTGCTCCACCCCGTGTTTAGCGATGGCCGCCGAAAACGTCGGGACCGTGAGTGCTGGGAACTGAGTGAGCAGTGCATGGAACTTACCGCCTGGAGCTGTGACGTTGGCCTGTGCTGTTGGCCGGGACACTCGAGCTATACAGGAGAGAGAGTCAAAGGACAGTGCATTAACCAGGCGCCTGTTAGCAACATCAACCAGTAAACCATGTGCACACAGAAAATCAGCCCCCAGGATATGGTAATTCAGTGCTTCTACGACAAAAGTCCACTTGTATGTACAGCCGTGTAGGGACAAGATCAGTGTCCTCTCACCAAAGGTCTTAATTTCCGAGCCGTTTGCTGCCAACATCAAGGGACTGCTAGGTCCTGCCAGCCGGTCAGCGTAGGTCGGGAGGATGAAGCTCAACTGGGCTCCGGTGTCCACGAGGAAACGCTTCCCCGAGCACGTGTCCGTCATGTAGAGCAGCTTGTTCTCTTCACCGAGGGTCGCAGCTACTACCGACCGCCGGCCTCGGCATTTTCCCGAGCGCTTGAATTGGCACGGTGGCGCACATCTGCGTGCGTTCTCTCCAAAGCGGTGGTGGTAGAAACAGAGCGTGTCTCTCTGGCGCTCCTTGGCCCCCGCTGCTGCTACCGTCGGTGGCTCCTCGCCTCCTTTGGTCGTCTCTCTGGGCTCCGCCGCTGCCGCGTTGACTGTGATCGCCCTGGTGGTGAGGATGATCCGGTCTGCCTCCTGGGCTAGCACACGGTAGTCACGCGCGGCCAGCAATGGCAAATTGGCCAGAACCGCTCTCGCCACTGTTGGAAGGATCCGGAGGAAAAGGTGGGCAAACAGAAAGTGCCCGTCGTCCGTGCCCATTAACGCCAGCATCTTCTTCATCAGGTTGACGGCCGAACCATCTCCTAACTCGGTCCGTGCCAGGAGCCTCTCCGCTCTCTCACATTCCAAGAGCGTGTAGCGCCAGATGAGCGCAGCCTTGAGTGCCTCGTACTTGTTGCTGGCTGGCGGCTGATTGAGCAGGCTCGCTACCTGCTGAGCTGTGCGGGTGTCCAGCGCTGCGACCACATGGTAGAATCTGGTGTCGTCTACCATTACTCCCCGGAGGGCAAACTGGGCCTCGGTGTGGTGGAACCAAGGGCGCGGGTTGTGCTGCCAGAAATCCGGTAGCTTGACTGAAACTGCACATGCGTTGCTGGGGGTTCCAGTCCGGGCTGTCTGTGGAATGGCTGCTGCGTCTCTGGGGCTTCCTGACCGGGCCGACTCCGGGGTTCTTGCCTCGTATTCCCTAATACATCTTGGGTCACCAGTGTGGAGTGTGTAAATGAAGAGGCAGATTCATTTCAGGCGATTTATTACACACTCACATCTCACAAGCGCAGAACAGACTGACTGGTTACAGCAAGCACTCCTCTCTGTATTACAAGTCACACTTCACAAGCTTTAAGGCATTTCCTCAAAACACAGCATGATATTTCACGACACTTCATTCAACCCCCTCTCACCCACTTGGGCATTGTTCTCCCATGTGTATTCATTGTCTCTGTCTAAGGTGTGAAATAACCTGAGGCCCATAAGGTCTCTAACTCCCAAGTCTCTGCTAGTCCATGATCTGTTAATTGATCATCAGATTGATTTGATATCTTTTACAGAGACTTGGTTAGGACAAGAGGATTATGTTGGTTTAGATAAGTCAACTCTTTTCTTAAATGAAACACTTCCTTCTGGCTGCAGGAAGTGATGTCATGTGGCCAGATGGTCAGCAGAGTTGAATTTGGAGTCTTGTTTCCTCCTTTGCTGTCTGTTTTGTTAATGTGACCATAGAGACAGGGAGGCATCATGTAAATGTGATATTTGCATTTTAACAATATTTGCATTGTTGTGTTGAACTGAACAAACGTGTAGAAGGAAACCAGCAGCAAACCCAGGCAGATCGAATCGTTGCTCATTTTCATAGGACGCACTTATAACCTGAAATAGTTTTAACAGGAACAGACTGAAAACTTGATAACATAAAGTTGTGACAAGAGGAAGTATACAGTGGGGAAAAAATTATTTAGTCAGCCACCAATTGTGCAAGTTCTCCCACTTAAAAGATGAGAGAGGTCTCCAATTTTCTTCATAGGTATACCTCAACTATGAGAGACAAAATGAGGAAAAAAAATCCAGAAAATCACATTGAAGGATTTTTAATGAATTAATTGGTAAATTCCTCAGTAAAATAAGTATTTGGTCAATAATAAAAGTTCATCTCAATACTTTGTTATATACCCTTTGTTGGCAATGACAGAAGTCAAACGTTTTCTGTAAGTCTTCACAAGGTTTTCACACACTGTTGCTGGTATTTTGGCCCATTCCTCCATGCAGATCTCCTCTAGAGCAGTGATGTTTTGGGGCTGTCGCTGGGCAACACGGACTTTCAACTCCCTCCAAAGATTTTCTATGGGGTTGAGATCTGGAGACTGGCTAGGCCACTCCAGGACCTTGAAATGCTTCTTACGAAGCCACTCCTTCATTGCCCGGGCAGTGTGTTTGGGATCATTGTCATGCTGAAAGACCCAGCCACATTTCATCTTCAATGCCCTTGCTGATTGAAGGAGGTTTTCACTCAAAATCTCACAATACATGGCCCCATTCATTCTTTCCTTTACATGGATCAGTTGTCCTGGTCCCTTTGCAGAAAAACAGCCCCAAAGCATGATGTTTTCACCCCTATGCTTCACAGTAGGTATGGTGTTCTTTCTCCTCCAAACACAACAAGTTGAGTTTTTACCAAAAAGTTCTATTTTGGTTTCATCTGACCATATGACATTCTCCCAGTCCTCTTCTGGATCATCCAAATGCTCTCTAGCAAACTTCAGACGGGCCTGGACATGTACTGGCTTAAGCAGGGGGACAAGTCTGGCACTGCAGGATTTGAGTCCCTGGCGGCGTAGTGTGTTACTGATGTAGCCTTTGTTACTTTGGTCCCAGCTCTCTGCAGGTCATTCACTAGGTCCCCCCGTGTGGTTCTGGGATTTTTGCTCACCGTTCTCGTAATCATTTTGACCCCATGGGGTGAGATCTTGCGTGGAGCCCCAGATCGAGGGAGATTATCAGTGGTCTTGTATGTCTTCCATTTTCTAATAATTGCTCCCACAGTTGATTTCTTCACACCAAGCTGCTTACCTATTGCAGATTCAGTCTTTCCAGACTGGTGCAGGTCTGCAGTTTTGTTTCTGGTGTCCTTTGACAGCTCTTTGGTCTTGACCATAGTGGAGTTTGGAGTCTGACTTTTGAGGTTGTGGACAGGTGTCTTTTATACTGATAACGAGTTCAAACAGGTGCCATTAATACAGGTAACGAGTGGAGGACAGAGGAGCCTCTTAAAGAAGAAGTTACAGGTCTGTGAGAGCCAGAAATCTTGCTTGTTTGTAGGTGACCAAATACTTATTTTACCGAGGAATTTACCAATTAATTCATTAAAAATCCTTCAATGTGATTTTCTGGATTTTTTTTTCTCATTTTGTCTCTCATAGTTGAGGTATACCTATGATGAAAATTGGAGACCTCTCTCATCTTTTAAGTGGGAGAACTTGCACAATTGGTGGCTGACTAAATACTTTTTTGCCCCACTGTATCTGTGAAGTGCAGAGACACTGCTGAACACGCAAACATGTCACGGTAGCAAAATGGGTTTCCAAGGCAACAGAATATTAAACAGAGCCTTCATGTGGCTAAAGACTTGATGACATAATTTAAATAAAATGACCAAATTCATGAAAAATGTCTGGTCCATAAATGAGCTAATTCATTGCAGATGGTGGTGTTTACTTTTGTGTAGTTTTAAATGGAACATTATTTTGTGTTTGTCCCACAGGTCAAACATTTATGCCTGAATGATTTCAGCTTATAAACTTTCTTGCTTTTTATCATCATAACACTTGGCATCACAGTATTCTTCAAAGCAGCCATGAAGTAAGAGAGGGACCGACACTGAAAAAAATGAACTCTGGGAGGATACTGTAGGCACTGGTCTATCACTTTAGAAGTCTGAGTTATCTCCTAAATATTTCTAGTCATGAGATGTCCCCAAGGAGAAAGGGACCTGTGATTCTAGATAGATTAGTTTATTTGACAAGGACAGTGCAATAAACATAGACAATTAATCAATGACAATCAATCTGATGTGTTGCACAAAGAGTGTATAGCTATTAGCTAATTTGCAACTCTTGTCCCTGGATGGGCTTTAGAAAAGAGAATCAAATAAAAAAAAAAAAAAAAAAAAAAGGAAAGGAAAAGATAAAAAAAAGAAAACAGAATACACAATAACCACATACATCAATGCAAAAAAAGATTATAAATACATTATAAATACACAATTATAAATATTATAAATACACAAATATAACAACCTGACTCACATTTGCCTATTTCAGGCCTCCCTCCCTTCGTCACTCACTATAAACAAACACATTCATTCCTTCCCTTCATTCACTCTCACCCTGCAATCATTTCATACATGGGTACATTCTTGTTTATTTTTCAGCTAGTTTTTAACCTTTGTAGTTAATGTTTTAAAGTCCGTTATTATTTTAATTTCATTTGGCATTGTGTTCCAGATGTGACTGCCTTTTATAGAGAAAGCTGTTTGTCCAAATGTGGTTCTGCAGTGGAATATTTTACAGTTATTGTTAACAGAACTCCTGGTGGTTCTGCTGCTGTCCTGTCTTTGGATGAAACCAGCAAGTGGCTCGGGTGCTGATTTATGGAAACATTTGAAAGTTAATTTCAGAAAATAGAGGTCAATGAAACTCTCAAAACTCAATAGGTTGTATTTTTTTTAAAATATTATAGTGATGCCACCTAATGGGCTTTTTGTCCAAGATTTTTAGGGTTTGATTATATAATGAACCTATATGTCTTATTACCTCCGCCAAGAGGAGGAGGTTATGTGATCATCAGCGTTGGTTTGTCTGTTTGTTTGTCTGTTGGTTTGTCTGTTTGTCTGTCTGTTAGCAAGATAACTCAAAAACTTATGGACGGATTTTCATTAAATTTTCACACATTGTCAGAAATGGGGTATCCTACAGATGATTACATTTTGGTGCTGATCCGGATCACCGGCCACAAGAAAACTGCCATTACGGAAAAGGCCATTTTCAAGAATAACAACTGAACCACTAATCCTATCATTGTCAATCCAATTGCTAGTCATATGTTTTCATGGTCAAGGAATCTGAAAACGTACACACAAACACTGTATGGGGGGAACTGTGGCCGCCATTACGGAAAATGCCATTTTCGTGAATAACTACTGAACCACTAATCCTATCATTGTCAATCAAATTGCTACTCATATGTTTTCATGGTCAAGGAATCTGAAAACGTACACACAAAAACTGTATGGGAGGAACTGTGGCCGCCATTATGGAAAATGCCATTTTCCAGAATAACTACTGAACCACTAATCCTATCATTCTCAATCCAATTGCTAGTCATATGTTTTCATGGTCAAGGAATCTGAAAACATACACTCAAACACTGTATGGGAGGAACTGTGGCCGCAATTACGGAAAAGGCCATTTTCAAGAATAACTACTGAACCACTAATCCTATCATTCTCAATCCAATTGCTAGTCATATGTTTTCATGGTCAAGGAATCTGAAAACGTACACACAAACACTGTATGGGGGGAACTGTGGCCGCAATTACGGAAAAGGCCATTTTCAAGAATAACTACTGAACCACTAATCCTATTATTGTCAATCCAATTGCTAGTCATATGTTTTCATGGTCAAGGAATCTGAAAACGTACACACAAACACTGTATGGGGGGAACTGTGGCCGCCATTACGGAAAATGCCATTTTCGTGAATAACTACTGAACCACTAATCCTATCATTGTCAATCCAATTGCTACTCATATGTTTTCATGGTCAAGGAATCTGAAAACGTACACACAAAAACTGTATGGGAGGAACTGTGGCCGCCATTATGGAAAATGCCATTTTCCAGAATAACTACTGAACCACTAATCCTATCATTCTCAATCCAATTGCTAGTCATATGTTTTCATGGTCAAGGAATCTGAAAACATACACTCAAACACTGTATGGGAGGAACTGTGGCCGCCATTACGGAAAATGCCATTTTCGTGAATAACTACTGAACCACTGCTTGTCATATGTTTTCATGATCAAGGAATCTGAAGACTGTATGGGCGGAACTGCGGCGCTTGGCGGAGGTCTGCGCTCTCCGAGTGCTTTTCTAGTTGTGGAAGGGGCTGCTTGAGCCCAGACTGTCAAACAGTATGATATATGAGAAAAAACCATAGAATGCATATACAGTACAGCTGCTTCGTAAGGTATGTAATATCTAATTAATTTAAAGCAGTTCAGATTTTTTTTTACTGTTTTTGAAATTTTCTTTATATGAAGATTAAATTTGAGTTGAGGACCTAATACAATGCCAAGGTATTTGAATTCTGTAACTAAACTGATGTCTTGATCATGTATATTAACTTTAAAATGTTGCAGGTTACATTTTTTGATTGAAAAGCACATTGAGACCGTTTTCTGAAGGTTCAGCAATAGATGGTTCTGGAGGAGCCACTCTTGGACATCAACCATACTTGTAGACAGTACATCTGCAGCCTGTGCTGGAGTCTTGGCAGCTGTGTAAATAACTGCATCATCTGCATAAAGTTGGCATGTTGCAGCTGAGCAGTGTAGCGGCAAGTCATTAATAAAAATGCTGAAAAGTAAAGGACCAAGAATGGACCCTTGTGGGATACCCATGCGGTTGTTTAAAAATGAGGATTTATCCTGGTGAACTTTTACACACTGTTCTCTATTCTGGAGATAAGATGCAAACCATTCTAATGTATCTGGGGAGAAGTTAAAAGATACCATTTTGGATAAAAGCAAACTGTGGTTTACAGTATCAAAAGCCTTTCTGAGATCTAGAAAAACAGCTCCTACCACATTACCCCTGTCCAAGGACTGTTTGACATTTTCAATAAGGCAACAATTTGCTGTTTCTGTTGAGTATCCTGGTCTAAAACCAAATTGATGTGGATGAAGAAGTTGACTGTCTTGTAAATAGTCTATTGTTGCACATATGTTTGGTTCATATTTCCCACAAGAGTGTGGCACATATGTCTGGTTCATATCTCCCACAAATGTATGGTTTATGTGGATTGGGGCTTCACGTCTGGAGGAACAAGACTCTGGATCGACTGGGGCCGACAGGAGATGGCAAGGAGGTGTGAAGTCGGGCCCTCGTCTCAGAGAAGAGGCCCTGGGGGGTTTCCCGGAACACCAGAGAATAAGAGACAATGGTGAATCTTCAGAGACTTGCATTGTGATTGAATGTTTGCAGAAGCACCATGTGACTTGAGTTCTTAATCCCCCTGAGGTATAAGAGTGAGCTGTAACATTATTCTGCCTCTTCTTGCTTTTTGAGAATGTTGGAATGATTGTGTTCTGCAATAAAGCCGAACCTGAGAAATACACTCATGTCTCGTCATTGAACACATCTTCCACACTATCAGCTGTGTAGCAACAACTTTTTCAAGAACCTTAGACAGGACTGGTAAAATAGAGATTGGGCGGTAATTGCATATATCGTCTTTACTGCCTGATTTATGAACTGGTATGACGACAGCTTTTTTCCAGCCAGATGGAAATGTACTAGACCTAATGGAGAGATTAATGAGATGAGTCAGTGGTTTGATTAATATTTTGCTGTGCATTTTGAGAAAGGAGGTGCTCATATTGTAGATATCATTAGTTTTAGAGTTTGACAGTGTTTTAACAATACCAGCAATTAACTCCTCATTTACCTCATCGATGTGAAAAGAATCTGTTGGAAGTATGAAATTTGTGTTGTTGAGCATATTTGGCAGAACAAAGTTTTTTGTTAAGTCTTCAACAGAGCCCACAAAATATGAATTAAATTCATTTGCCAAAGTAGCCTTGTCACTGACGGTCTTGCCATTGATTCCATGTTCCTTTACCCCCTTCTGATCATTTTTTTTATTAGTTAAGTTTTTTAAATGCCTCCATAGGGAACTGTTGTTACCCTTTGCATGATCTATCAGTTTATTGTAATAAGATACTTTTGATTTTCGCAGCTCTTGTACCACTTTATTTCTTAAAGTTTTGTACACAAGGTGATCATTTTGTAGTTTAGAGGTTAATGATGTTTTCTATGCATAGTCTCGCCTCTTCATAAGTTTTCTTATTTCATTATTTAACCATGGTAGGTTAATCTTCTGTTGTCTGCCTTTAATTTGCTTTGTAAATTTTTCTATGGACTTTGTAATTGTTGCAGTTATAAAATTACAGCAATCATCTACTTCATTTATTGACATGAGCTGCTCCCAATTTTGATTCTCTAAGTAAAGTTCAAACTCCTCATTTTTTGATTTGGGAATAATAAAATTTGATTTGTCAATATCGATTCCCCCAAAATACTGTAGTCGCTTTTTAGTGAGTTTTCAGACAGCAAGAACCATGTTATGATCTGAGAGACCAGTTACAAGATTATAGGTTCTGGTTATTCGTTCTGGTTTATTAGCGAATACCATGTCAATAAGTGTTCTCGATTGTTTGGTTATCCTGGTGGGTCCTTTGATCATTTGTTGGTAATTAAATTTAGTCATGAGGCTTTTCAGTTTCTGTTTGTCCTTTTTATCAGACCAGTTGATATTGAAGTCACCATAAAATATGGTTTCTCTGCTCCTCTCAAGTTGTTTAACCAGAGCACTTAATTCATTATAAAAAGAAGAATTGTGTGACAGTGGGTTGTACAATACTGCAATGTTGAAATTCATTACCGGTGAGAGGCATACATTAACAGCTAAACATTCAAGTGAAGTATTGAAATCAACCAATTGACATTTAAATTTATCTTTGATGTAAATTAAAACACCTCCTCCCCTCCCTGCCTGCCTGTCTTTTCTAAGACACTGATAACCCACAATATCGATCATATTAGTGTCTATGTTACTGTGTAGCCAGCTTTCTGAGAGACAAAGATAGTCCAGATTTGAGTCAGACAGTAACACCGAAATCTCATCTCTTTTGGGGATTATGCTCCGTATGTTCAGATGTCCGCCGAGGATCCCCTTTAGTTTAGCCTTTGCATCCCAAAGAACTCGAGCATGATTAACAGTTTGGAAAAATAGATGTTGTTTTTGCTTTTGTACAGCTCGGTTTTCGGATCTCGCCTCATTTGCAATTTGTTTAACCACTCCTGTTTCCAAAAGTTTGGACGTAGTGCAGCTGTTTACAGCAGGATCAGACATGTGAGTCAGTTCAGTGCAATTCGACTCACCCGACTCGCTATGCCGGGCCGTAGATAGAAACAGCCAATCCGCCAGCTCAGATGTTTGTGCTAACCCAGTGGTCTGCTGTTTAATAGTGGCAGGTCCAGGGTTAAGGTGAATATCCCCTGCCAGAAGTAGCAGTGCTAACAGTACTTTAACTGTATAGCCTCTGCCATATTGCGATATTTGCTTACCCGTCATGTTTGCCTTGTTTTGGGAGCTTTTTCTCAGGGCTTTTGCAGACCAGATAGAGTACAGGGTGAAATGGCCATGTCCAAATCCATATAAATAAAACTTTTTAGCTTCACCTTTAGTTGAGTTGGCCGGAAAACCCTTCTTGTTGCAGTTCCAGACACACAAAGACAATAATAAGAATAAGTATATAGGCAGAAAGTGCAGGTAGACATGCAGGTATCACGTTCTGGCGGCTGTTAAGTAGACGCCAGAATAATTCCCGAAATTTGTCTGTTAATGGGGTCATTGAATGCAAATTTTTCCAATGTTGACTGCTCCCACAGGTTTTAAGTAAATGTTGTCCACATTATTTGGTCAAATATTCTTCAGTTTCTTAAATTATTGCAACATCATTGTAACTCCACCATCCCTCTTACTATTGACAATTTTAGCTGGCTAGCTCCTAGCTCAGATAACGAGCTTGAGCCAGCTAATGTAAATTTGTCTTAAAAAATGAATAAAATAATGTATCACTGGTGGTGGTTTCAGTGCTCAATAAGATATGACTGGTCCCTGGAGTTCAATAAACAGAGAAGCCTCCATGAATGGTCTCCCAAGGAGTCTAGCTGATAATTCAATTCAACTTTATTTATATAGCGCCATTTCACAACAACAGTCATCTCATAGCACTATCAACTGTAGGGGGAACCCCCACAGTTGCAGAAAGACCCCAGCAATCAGGCGATCCCCTGTGAGCAAGCACTTGGCGACGGTGGGGAGGAAAAACTCCCTTTTAACAGGAAGAAACCTCCAGCAGAACCAGGCTCAGGGAGGGGCAGTCATCTGCTGCGACTGGCTGGGGGGTGACGGGATAGAGAAGAAGAAAAGAACAGACATGTAGAGAGCAAACAGCGTGATGGGGACTCAATCTATGAGAGAGAACAAACAAATGTTAATGACCAGCAAAAAAAAATATTTCATTGAGAGTGAGGAAAGGAGTGAGGCCCAGTGCATTACTGGAGGTCCCCTGGCTGACTAAACCTATTAGCAGCATAGCTAAGGGAGGGTTCAGAAACACATGATCCCTCCCTAATTGTAGGCTATATCAAAAAGGTAGGTTTTAGCTCTATTCTTAAAAACAGAGATCGAGTCTGACTCCCGAATCCAGATTGGCAGCTGGTTCCACAGGAGAGGAGCTTGATAACTGAAGGCTTTGCCTCCCATTGTACTTTTGGAGATTCTAGGTATTACAAGTAATCCTGCATTTTGGGAACGTAGTGCTCTGTTAGGATAATACGGTAGTATCAGATCTTTTAAATAAAAGGGAGCCTGATTGTTTAGAGCTTTGTAAGTAAGAAGAAGGATTTTAAACTTAATTCTAAACTCTATGGGAAGCCAATGAAGGGAGGCCAGAACCGGAGAGATATGATCTCTCTTTCTACTGCCCGTTAAAACTCTTGCTGCAGCATTTTGGATCAACTGAAGACTTTTTAAAGATATTTTAGGACAGCCTGATAATAAAGAATTACAATAATCTAATCTCGAGCTAACAAAAGCGTGGATCAGTTTCTCAGCATCACTCTGAGACAAGATGCTCCTAATCTTGGCAATATTACGCAAATGATAGAAGGCAGTCTTAGAAACAAATTTAATATGTGAATTGAAGGACAGATCCTGATCAAAAATAATTCCAAGGTTCCTCACAGAGCTATTAAGAGAAAGAGTAACTGCATCCAAACTGAAAGTTTGATTTGGAAAGGAATTTCTGAAGTTTTTTGGACCAACAAGAATGACTTCAGTCTTATCTGAATTTAATAGCAGGAAATTACAAGTCATCCAAGCTTTGATTTCCTTAAGACAGGCTTCTAACTTGGCTAATTGATTACTATCATCTGGCTTCATTGACAGGTATAATTGTGTGTCATCTGCATAACAATGAAAATGTATACAGTGCTTTCTAATAATGTTGCCTAACGGAAGCATATACAGTGGTACCTCTACTTACGAACGTCTCTACATACGGAATTTTCAGGTTACGACACGCCTCAACGGGAAAATATTGCCTCTTGTTACGAACAAAATTTCAGGATACGAAAGGCAAAAAAGTACGCGCTCCTCGCAGCTCCCGTAGTTTACCGAACGTAAACATACCTGTAGCTGCTCTGCCATTGGCTATCGCCTAGCATCTTCCTGGTATCCCATTGGCCACAAAGTTTTTTTTTTTTCCAAAACTTTATTAAGAACAAGGTGAAAGTTTTACGTGTGTGTACAGTACAGAATTAACATTTATTCGCTATGGGCCCCAAGAAAGTGATGGAGATAAGTGGAAAAGGAGAAAAGAAGAAGTGAGTTTTTTTGTCCATACAAACAAAGAAGGAGATAATCGAAAGGTATGAAAAGGGGATGCGTTTGGTTGATATCGCCAAAGAATATGGCCGTAATACATCAACGATCAGCACGGTATTAAAACAAAAGGAAGCCCTTACAAGCCGACAAAAGCAAACGTCCTTGGATCAGAACATGAACCAAAGAAGGCAAAAGGTGACGACGTCGACGACGATAGCAGTTAAAAGGTAAATGAACATAATTTTTATTTTTCTCTTTTATTATTCTCTTTTATTATTCTCTCATTTTAAACTCTCATTTTATGTTTATTGTGCAGTAATCTAATTGTAACATGTATTTGTTACATGTTTTGATGCGTTTTTATGATTTATAAAAAATTTATGCCCGAATTTTGGGGGGCTTGGAACAGATTACGGCATTTACATGTAAAACGCGCCTCTACTTACGGAATTTTCACGTTACGAGAATACTTCCGGAACGAATTAATTTCGTAAGTAGAGGTACCACTGTATAAACTAAAAAGAGTAGGGCCTAGCACAGATCCCTGTGGAACTCCATGACTAAGCTTTGAGTTGAAATTATTTACATGAACAAACTGGAACCTATCAGATAAATAAGATCTAAACCACTGCAACGAAGTTCCATTAAGTCCAACATAGGGTTCTAATCTATCAAGTAGAATATTATGATCGATAGTATCAAAAGCTGCACTAAGGTCTAAAAGGACAAGTACAGAAACCAGTCCATTATCAGATGCGATGAGGAGGTCATTAGTGACCTTCGCTAAGGCTGTTTCAGTACTATGATGGATTCTAAACCCAGATTGAAACTCTTCAAGTAAACCATTTCCCTGCAGGTGGTCAAATAATTGCGTAGCAACAACTCTTTTTAAGATTTTTGAAATGAAAGGGAGATTAGAGATTGGTCTAAAATTAGCTAAAGCTCCTGGATCTAGCATTGGCTTTTTGAGTAAGGGTTTAATTACAGCCGTTTTAAAAGCCTGCGGTACATGGCCTAAAGTTAATGAAGAATTGATTATATGAAGAATAAAGCTACCAATAAGTGGGAAGACTTCTTTAAATAACCTGGTAGGAATAGCATCTAAAAGACAAGTTGAAGGTTTGGATGAGGAAACCATTTTGTCTAACTCACAAAGGTCGATTGGAGTAAACTCATCAAGACAGACATCAATAGAAGGAATACTAACTAGATGATGGCAAATGCCTAGCAAGGCTAGTGCTAATGAACTGATGTAGCATTCATGCAAAAATGTAACAAAATAAGCCAGAGTGACACACAATATATTATCTACCGAACCACCTGGTTAAAATAAAGGTTAAATAAATTTTTAAAAAGTCCTCTGTGGATTGGTAAACCAGGTGGACACAGGGATGTCTATTTGGGTGACTGAAATCTAAAGAAAATATTAACTGCACTTGGTAAGCTAACTCCCTAGCAGCACTGCTCCTTTGACTCCCCACTCATAGATGGATACCTAGGCTGGCCAATTATAAAGTAGTAGCAGGGGATCAAGGACGGGCTTATAGCTTTACTTGATGTACAGCAGGGGTGTCCAGTCGTGTGCCATGGAGGGCTAGGACCCTGCAGGTTTTCTCTTCTATCCAGTCTCCTCAGCAGGTGTTTTCACTGATCAGCAATCAGTGCGAAAATATTCAATGAAATCTGCTGTTGAAGACCCTGGTGGGAGGTAGGGCCTGTGGGGTTTTGGCTTTGCATGGCACATGATTGGACACCACTGATGTACAAGAACAAACCTGGAAGAGTTAAATGGCTTCTCAGACACAAAAATGATATAAAGGCTGTGTTGTTGTTGGTTTTTTTTGTTGTTGTTTTGTTTTTTCAAAGAGACGTGAGTGTTTTGATTTTTTTTTTTATGATTATATGACCAATAGACACATTTCAGATGGTTCCTACAAAAACAATTTTACCTGTAGGACTACTGAGTGGCAGAATACTTAGAGCAGCTGACCAACTGCAAGCTGCTTTGCAACCCACCTCCACCCCAGGTCCTCACTTTACCTTTGTTGACTATGTTTCACCAATTGACATTAATCCCTGCTCTGCTGTGTGCCAAGGATTTTATTTTTACCTTTTCCATATACTATATGTATGTTAGTGCTGCGTCGATTAGTCGACAAATTGATTTTATTTATTTGAACATTCCGACAAAAAGAAAAAAAGAATTTAAAACAAAAATCAAGCCAAAAAAATGTTCAAAAGCAGTGGGAAGAAGCCAACGCTTATATAGTCCCACCCCTTTTCCATACCAAACAAATTACAACATCACTCTTAATTCAATTCTGCTTTATTTATATGGCACTACATCACAACAGAGGCCGTCTCATGGCGCCAGAGTGCAGAGAAAAACCCCACAGTCTCAGAAAAACCCAGCAATCAGACGATCCCAGATGAGCAAGCACTAAGTGACAGTGGAGAGGAAAAACTCCCATTTGGCAGGAAGAAACCTCTAGCAGAACCAGGCTCAGGGAGGGGCAGTCATCTGCTGCGACTGGCTGGGGGTGAGGGGATAGGGAGGATGGAGAGGGCAGACATAAAAACATAACAGTAAGGTGCCAAGTACATTATTGGAGGTCAACCAGCAGTAATAACAGAACAAAAGTGGGAATAAAAGACACAAAATCCCTCCTTAAAGGTAAGCTATATTAAAAAAGAAGGATTTTTTTTTTTTGATTTTGTATACTTTATTGATCCCCAGAGGGGAAATTGAGGGCATCCACCTGGATGGATGAAGCAGCCATGGTACGGTGCTATCCCTTAACCATTCACACACACATTCGCACCTAGGGCCACTTTAGAGTCTCCAATTAACCTAACCTGCATGTTTTTGGCCTGTGGGAGGAAACCGGAGAAATCCCAGAGTAAACCCACGCAGATATGGGGAGAACATGCAAACGCCACACAGATCACTGTTGGTCAGGGGCTGGGATCGAACCAGGGATCCCATGGCCAAGGGTGAGTTGCTGTGCTGGTGCAGTGCTAACCACTGCGCCAACACACTGCCCATTTTACCCTGTTCTTAAAAACAGAGACCGAGTCTGGCTCCAGAGAGAAGGAGCTTGGTAGCAGAAGGCTCTGCCTCCCACCGTACTTTTGGAGATTCTGGGCACCACAAGTAAGCCAGCATTTTGGGAGCGTAATGCTCTATTAGGACGGTAAGGTAATATCAGATCTTTTATATATTGGGGGGGCCTGATTATTAAGAGCTTTGAAAGTAAGAAGGATTTTAAACTTGATTCTGTGTGGAGTTTGCATGTTCTCCCCGTGTCTCCGTGGGTTTACTCCGGGATTTCTCCGATTTCCTCCCACATGCCAAAAACATGCATGTTAGGTTAATTGGCATCAAAACTGGGGATTCTAAATTGTCCTTAGGTATGACTGTGAGAGTGAATGGTTGTCTGTCTCTCTGTGTTGGCCCTGCGATGGACTGGCGATCTGTTCAGCGTGTACCCTGCCTCTCGCGCAAAGATGCTGGGATAGGCTCCAGCCCCCCCGACCCGAAAAGGATTAAGCGGAAGAAGATGGATGGATGGGAAGCCAATGAAGGGAGGACAGAACCGGAGAGATATGATCTCTTTTTCAAGAGCCAGTTAAAACTCTAGCAGCAGCATTTTGAATCAACTGAAGATTTTTTAAGGATACTTTAGAACAACCAGATGATAACAAATTACAATAATCTAATCAAGAGCTGACAAAGGTGTGAATCAGTTTCTCAGCATCATTTAGAGACAAGATGCTCCTGATCTTGGCAATATTGCGCAGATGATAGAAGGCAGTCCTAGAAACAGTTTTAATATGTGAATTAAAGGACAAATCTTGATCAAAAATAACTCCAAGGTTCCTCACAGAACTATTCAAAGTGAGAGTGGCGGCATCTAAATTAAAGGCATAATTTGAGAAGGAATTTCTAAGATGTTTTGGGCCAACAAGAATGACTTCAGTCTTATCAGAGTTTAATAGTAGAAAATTACAAGTCATCCAAGCTTTGATGTCCTTAAGACAGGCATCTAACTTGGCTAATTGATTACAATCATCGGGCTTCATTGACAGGTATAGTTGTGTGTTGTCTGCGTAACGATGAAAATGTATACAGTGCTTTCTGATGATATTGTCTAACGGGAGCATATATACACTAAAAAGAGTAGGGCCCAACACAGACCCCTGTGGAACTCCCTGACTGAGCTTAGAGTTGGAAGAAACTTCATTGTTTATGTGAACAAACTGAAATCTATCGGACAAATAAGATCCAAACCACTGCAACGGAGTTCCATTTAGTCCAGCAAAGTGTTGTAATCTATCAAGTAGAATGGCATGATCGATGGTGTCAAAGGCTGCACTGAGATCCAAAAGAACAAGAACAGAGACAAATCCATTATCAGATGTGATCAGGAGGTCATTAGTGACCTTCACTAAGGCAGTTTCAATGCTGTGATTAGCTCTGAACCCAGATTGAAACACCTCAAACAAACCAACTCCCTGCAAATGGTCGGTTAGTTGCACAGCAACAACTCTTTACAAGATTTTTGAAATGAAAGGCAAATTAGAGATTGGTCGATAATTGGCCAAAACTCCTGGATTGAGCGTCGGTTTTTTGAGTAAGGGTTTAATTGCAGCAGTTTTAAAAGCCAGTGGTACATAACCCAGAGTTAAAGAAGAATTAATTATAAGAAGAATATGGCTACCAATAATTGGGAAGATGATTTTAAATAACCTAGAAGGAATAGAGTCTAAAAGGCAAGATGAAGACTTAGATGAGGAAATTATTTTATCCAACTCTAAGAGGTCGATTGGAGTAAACTTATCTAAGCAGATATCAATTGAGGGAGCTGTCGAAGTTAATGTACTTGAATTTACGGTAGGAAGAATTTGACTGACTTCATCTCTAATAGATACAATTTTAAGATTGAAAAAGTTCAGAAAGTCCTGACTAAAAAACTCGGGGGGGGGGGGATGCGAGGATTGATCGAGTCCTGGCTCTTTGTAAGCCTGGCTATAGTGTTGAAGAGAAACCTGGGGTTATTCATTTTTGCTTCTATTAATGCAGAATAATAGCTTGATATAGCTTTTCTAAGAGATTTTTTATAGATTTGGAAATGATTTCTCCACGCTAAGTAGAATTTATCTGAATTAGTTGCCATTTCCTTTCCAGTTGACGAGTTTTCTGTTTTAAGTCACGAGTTTCTAAGTTAAACCAAGGGGTTAGAAATCTCTGGTTAGACTTTTTCTTTTTTAAAGGGGCTACCAAATCTAGAGTCCGATGCAGAGAGGCTGTAACACTATCAACCATGCCATCAATCACGAATAGAGCAGAGTTTCTTGAGGAAACAAGTGATCAGAGATAATGAAATCAAAAATTAAGACAATGGTCAGACAGTACAGAATTATGAGGGGACACCAGATTTTTGATATCTATACCATAAGTCAGAACAAGGTCCAATGTATGGTGGAAATGATGGGTACAATTTTTTACTTTCTGGGAAAACCCCACTGAATCTAAAATTGAATTCAATGCCTTATTAAGAAAAACACTCTCTACATCAACATGTATATTAAAGTCCCCTAAAATAATTATTCAATCGGATTTCAGCACTAAATCAGCTAAAAATTCGGCAAATTAAGATAGAAACTCTGAATAGGCCAAGGGAGGACAATAAACTATGGCAAAGAGAACTGGGTTCAAGCCAAGATTGCCAACAGGCCCCACACTGGGGACCAAACCTTCAAAGGAAATAAAACATAATTTTTGCTTAACATTAACTAGTAATTTAGAATGAAAAATTTCCGCCACTCCACCACCACGACCAGAACCTCTGGAGTTATGACAGTTTAAATACCCAGAGGGAGTTGATTCATTCAGACCAACAAAATCATCTTGCCCAAGCCAATTCTCAGTGAGGGATAGTAGATCGATCTGATGATCGATTAATAGATCATGAACCACAAGAGACTTAGAAGTTAGAGACCTAATATTTAATAGACCACATTTAATATTTAAGTTTTGGGGAGGAACAGAGGCCAATTTATTAATTTTAGGAACCTGAGGTTGGATTTGAATTTTACCAACATTTTGTTTAATCAATTCGGGATGTTTATGCATTCTATTTTTATTAACTTTTTTATTAACTTTAGATGGAGCAGAAAAAGGTTCTCTAAGGGAGGAGATGGGCAAAGTTGAAGGGTGGTGGATGAGGAAGAGCTGCAGAAGTGTGTGTGTTTTTCAAATTATGTTGTATTTGTCCTGGGTTACAATATTTAGGGCAACGGGAGACAGACACAATCTCTGTAGGATTATAAATCAAAGGCTGATCCAAACTAACTAACTAACCTGCACTTATATAGCACTTTTCTAGTCACAAAGACCACTCAAAGCGCTTTTACTAGTACTAACCCTCTATTCTAAGGGCCTATAGGAAACAGATATCTAGGGACAATTTAGAACAACCAATTAACCTAACATGCATGTCTTTGGATTGTGGGAGGAAACCGGAGCCCCCGGAGTAAACCCACACAGCACAGGGAGAACATGCAAACTCCATACAGAAAGGTTCCAACCCCTGCCAGCATGGGGATTCGAACCAGGAACCTTCTAGCTGTAAGGCAACAGTGCTAACCACTGCACCACCGGGCTGCCCAAACGGTAAAGACCACCTGAATTAATGGGATCGATACAAGAAGTGGGAACAGAACCAGAAAAGGACAGTTTGGCAAACCCAGAAGCTTCAAAGAGAGTAAACACGCCAGGTCCCAGTCACTGTACTAAAAAACACCGAATGGAATAGAATAGATTGTCTCTTAAAACACATGCACCAAGTCTATTTGGGTGGATGCCATCAGGCCTCGTAAGTGATGGGCGGTTCCAAAATAAGTTAAAATTGTCAACAAAACCAATGTTAAAATAGGACAAGTAAAACACAGCCAAGTATCAAGACTGAGAGTTCTACTAAAACGATTGCAGCTTCGTCTGAGAGGTGCCTAAGGCCCAGAGATGAGCGCACGTCTGCCACAGTTCATAAGAGTGGCCAGAAGGCTCCTGAAGTCACTCTTTAAAATCTCCGACGCTTCATCTGGGATGTTATTGCATCCCACATGCACAACGACAGTTTGTACATGGGGGAAATTCATTTAGCAGGTCAAGGATAAGAGCCTCAATGTCAGAGACTCTAGCCCCGGGAAAAAAAATTATGTAATACAGTACCTGCTTCTGACATTCCTCACGATCGAGTCACCAATTACCAGCGTCGTCTGGCGGGTTTTTGGTCGGTGGATTCTGATGAGGAGAGTAATTTTGTAGAGGGTGATGTTGTTGCGAAGGCGGGGAGAAGCGCTCTCTTATCTGGAGCTAGTGTGTGAGTTGATACACCCAGGGTGGTCTTTATCCGGGGTTTGCGGACATGAGCAGCCGCTGAAAAAGAGGAGGGGGGACGAGGGGCGTCCAGGGGCGGACAGCCAGCATCCAGATGGGGAAAATCCTCCATAGAAAGAATATCAAATCTGTTATCCAGGGACACGGGAAGAGAAGTGGCGCAGCCCTTTCTGGTCGATCGACAATGGTTGTTAGCTGGTCGAACCAAGGTCCAGGGCGCACATGGAGGATGAGAGGGACCAACCGAAGGTTTGGGTTTAGCCCCGAGATGAAGCCAGTGTTTATTGCTTTGGTCATGAGCGTCTGCAGAGGCTGGAGCAGGTGTAGAGGTGGATGGAGAAGCGCTGAGCTCACCCAAGTAAGTAGCTGTCTCTGCCAACTGCGAGTCGGTAGCCGGAGCCAATGTATGCTCGAGAATGATGGTATCGAGGTGATCTTTGGCCTCCCGAATCTTATAAAGGTTGGAGAGCCTCGTTTCCAACTCAGAGACCTTACCATGGAGAGATAAACAGCGGGTACAAGTCGGAGACGGAGCCATGGTGTTCCAGGGGCTGAGATGGATAGTCCACTAATTAGCCAAAAACAGCTAAAATAGCTAAAAACAAGTTAGCTGAAAGTTAGCTAAAAACAGCTAAAAGGCTAAAAACAGGCTAGCAAGTAGGCTAGCCCAGTAAAAAGCAGCCAAGCTGGGGAGCGGACCTACTCGCGCATCCGAACGGGCTTTTAGGTGAGGCCAGTACCGAGCTAACAGCAAACACAGACTAGTATCATAAACAGAGGTAAAAAAATTAAAAATGAAATCGATAAAAACAAACAAAAGCGGAGAAAATAATACTGTGATGCTGTGGCGGGTCGGTTAACCCCCACAACAGACTAAGGACAGTCAGCTCGCCAATCCTGGTTTTTTCCGCTGCACTACTGAGATGTAATGTGCCATTCATGCATTGTGATGTTAATGTGCCATTCATGTATAGTGTTCATGAGTCCTGTCCTTACTGTGACCTAGAGACTGAGATCAATATGTAGATGTGCCTTGTAACCTCTTTGTCCTGCAGCTGGAGCAGAGGCTAGCAATCTGCCTATTGTTATGAATGTCTCTTTGATCAGACCAACTGCTGTGAATACTTTTATGTATTGTTGTAGTTAGGTGTATATATACTGCACTGAGATCTGCTCTCTCTCTCATTCTGACCACTGCCGCTGACACACACACTGCTGTGTCTCTTTGCACGAGAGCCTCCGGGCCCGCTCATGGAGTGAGCCCGTGACGGCGGTATGATTTAATAAACCTATTTAAAACTCAACACCAACGCTGCTTTATTTTCATGCCGCCGCAACGCGACCGAAGGCTGCACAGCTGCACCAATCATTCAGATATTGTCAAGTCGTTTTCAGACTGTTCCAATTGTCTTTAAGCCAGAGGAAACACTGGTTATATTTACTAGTTCAGCAAAAACGATTTGATTTAATAGATTTACTCCAAATTGCATGCAGGTATTCATTTTTTGAACCACCGTTCAGGCTTCAGGGTCAGCAGGACCTAAAAGAGAAGAAGCTCCAACCAGACCATCAGATGTTTCCACCAACACCAAAATCTCATCAAAGTTCTGTTGTATTGCTGCTGCATATCAGCAGACTATTCAGAACCAATCCTCTCCAGACGTACCTGACTCAGGTTCTCCGCTTCTTCCGCTGCAGTTTGGTTCACTGATGGAGGCTGAAAAACTCCACACTGATGACTTTCTGTTTGGCTCCTTGCATGTTGCCAGATATGGCAGAACTAAGCCTCTATCTGACCCCACACTTGGGCCAACTCAGCTCTTGATGGGGCCACAAGTGAGCAGACTGGCTGTCTTCTGCTGCCTCCATCTGTCTGCTGAAACCACAGGTGACATGGAGTCATTTGGTGTTTTAATAAAGGCCATCTTTTAATAAAGGCCATGGTCAGTCTTCAGCAGTTTATCAGCAGCTACAAACTGAGAGACAGAAATTAGGGACAAATCTGCAGGGATGAAGGTGCAGTGACATGATAAAAGATGAGACATTTTAAAAAAGAACAATTTAATTACACTGAATAAAAAGTAGTCAGTACACAGATGAGCATTGCACATTTACAAGAAAAAAGCTGAAACTTCTGTGAAAAAGTTACAAACTTGTTAGAATAAGAAATTTTTGAGGAAAAAGTTGCAAATGTACAAGAAAAAAGTCACAAATTAATGAGAAAAAAGTAGAAATTTTACAGAAAAAGGTTGTAAATGTATGATAAAAGTCAAAAAAATTTTGAGAAAAAAGTAAAAAATTTACAAGAAAAAGTTACAAATTTAATAGAAAAAATGATTTTTTTTAAGGAAAAAGTTACAAATTTAGAAGAAAAAAAGAACATTTACAGGAAAAAGTAAAAAAAAATGAAAAAATGTTAAACATTTACAAGAAAAAGGTTGCAAATTCATGAGAAAAAATAAAATTTTGAGAAGAAAATTTCAAGTCTAAAAGAAAGGCCCGTGGCTCTGAGAGAGATCCGTCGCTACCAGAAATCCACGGAGCTGCTCATCCGTAAGCTGCCCGTCCAGCGCCTGGTGAGGGAGATCGCTCAGGACTTCAAGACCGTCCTGCGTTTCCTGAGTTTCGCCGTCATGGCTCTGCAGGAGACCAGCGAGACCCACCTGGTGGTCTCTTCTTCGCTAAGGGGGTCACCATCATGCCCAAAGACTTCCAGCTGGCCCGCTGCATCCGCGGAGAGAGAGCTTAGACTTTCTGCTGCACATTCACCAGCCTTAATGCTCCGCACTGTGTGTCTATACTGTATATATACATTTATAGTAATATGGACATATGTTTACTAGATGTTGTTTTTTCTTGCCTTCTGATTGTTGCTCTGAGTGTTGCTATCCCTGTGCTGTTGCAATCCTGGAATTTCCCCATTGTGGGACTAATAAAGGCTTATCTTATCTTATCTTATCTTATCTTATCTTAAAATTAGAAAAAAGTTTCAGATTCATGAAGGGAAAAAATTAATTTACAGGAAAAAGTTGCAGATTTTTCAGGAAAATGCTGAAAGTTTACAAGGAAAAAAAGTCAAAATTTTGATGATAAAAGTTTCCAATCTTGAAGAAAAAAAATGCAAATGTGTCCCCCTTATTCCGAGCTCCCATGATGCCTTGTGTGAATTATGGGCACAACTTCCAGTACTAATTTAGGACGTGGTTGTCACAGAAACGGGACACTTTTCCTTGTTAAAAAACAAGGACTTCACCATCAAAAATGCAGGAGCGCGACCTTTTGCACCTCAGAAACAGGAATATAATCAGAGCGCTTCCCACAGCTGAAATTATCTGCCACTTGGCTGCAAAACAGGTATGTGGTCTATACATTAAAACTAATTGGAAAAACTTTTAAAAGTGCTATATCAAACGCTCCACTACTCCACTCTTGCTGACTGATTTAACACTTCAGCCCAAACCGGAAGTTGTCCCCATCATGGTTTCTGCAGCAGCCCTCAGGAATCAGGTGGATCTGATTAGTTTTTCATTTCTGCTTCAAACTGCTGCTTCAAAGTCATGATGTTCAGTTGTGGAACCTGATCTAGAAGATATTCTGCACAGCTGCAGAAGGAAATCCTAGAAATACGTCCCTGCTCAGTTTAAACTTTGTTTCATTGTTATTTTTCCCTGTGAAATAAAAAAGATTCTAAAACACACAAAGCAACTCAAATGTGACATTTTCAGAATAATAAATTTAACAGGGAAAACAGTTTTATGAATTTCTTTCTGTTCAGTCAAAAATAAATAAGTTGCATTTACTTTATAGTGAATTAGAGTTTACAGATAGAAAAGAGGAACAGAACAAATCTAAATGGATTTTTATCCTGGTGCCAATAGAAAAGCGTCTCCTGCTAGTCAGCAGATAAAGGAGCAGCAGAAGTCAGACTGTCTGATCGGAACTGGCAACCCAGCCTTCTCCCTCCCCTCTCCATTTAGAGGGAATCAGCTGGTGGTGGTGTCACGAGGGAGGGGCAAAATTACAAGAAAAAAAAAACGTCAATTTATAAAACAGAAGTCACAGCTTCAAGGGAAGTTTATGAGGGAAAAGTCACATGATGTAGCCCATGGTTACCGAGGTTCCCTAAAAATAGTTTTGTTTTGTTTTTTTGTATAAATTCATCTGTCGGCTTGATGTATCTAGAAATGAAATCATTCAAGTCATGTCTAGCATTAAGCTCAGTTCTATTCGCTGTCAGTCACAGTTTAGAAGGCACTGGTACAGTTGTCTTTTTAAGTCTTTCTAAAGTCTGTACAGTACTGTCTTTGTACTTCTCTTAGCAGTTGTGTCTTTGTGTTTTCTCTTTTTTCTCCTTTGAATTCTTGGATGGAATATGGGTGGGCAATATAAGCTGCGGCTTCAGCCATCACCCATTTCGGATAACTCACGTGGCATTGTATAGTAGAAGGAGTCTTTGTCTAATTTGACCTTGTTGTTATATTATACAGTTTCTTTTAACCTGTAATGTACTATCCGAAATAAATTCATTCATTCATTCATTCAGTGTTTTTTGTAACTTTTTGATTGTTTCAACTGTCTTGTTTTTACTTTTTTTACTTTTTTTGATGGACCTTGAGTCTGGAATAAAGTCTTTGATTGATTGATTGATTTTCAGTTCTATCTCTGCTGGTAGGAACGTTTCTGTTTGCTTCCAGCTGCTGTTTCTTCGGAGTCCTAGTGATGGGTAGATGAGGCGTCATGATGCGTTTCGACACATTGCACACATGAGTCTGGAATAAAGTTTTTGATTGATTGATTGATTGATTGATTGATTGACTGATTGCAAAACTGTATTGATACTGTGTTGATACTGTGTCACTGAATACTGACACCTGCTGGACCTTAAAAATCCCTACAGGCAACCTAGTTGACACTCAACTGACACTGATTTGATGACCTAGTATATACAATAATATACTGCTCCAAAAAATAAAGGGAACACTGTCCCTCAAACTGTCCACTTAGGAAGCAACACTGATTGACATCAATTTCACCTGCTGTTGTGTGATTTTGTTGTCAGCACATTCAACTATGTAAAGAACAAAGTATTTAATAAGAATATTTCATTCATTCAAATCTAGGATGTTTAGTGTTCCCTTTATTTTTTTGAGCAGTATATAATTTAAGTCATTGTATTTTATATTGTATTATTTCATATCTTCATTTTAATTTCAAATATCATTGATATTTTTAGATACAGTCAATAAATAATGTGAACATGTATCATAACGTGAAAATCTAAGTGAACGTGTTGTGAACGAAGATGCTTGTGGGCTGGGATTTTTTTTTTTTTTTTTACAAATTTTTATTAAAAAAAAATAAGCTTTTCCAACGTTTTGAAATTGAGTCTGTTACGCTTTTTTGATACAACTTCTCCAGCTGTAGAAACCACCCGCTCACACGGCACAGATGAGGCTGGAGTGCAGAGGAATTGTAAGGAAAGCTGAAAGAGGTTTGGATAGATGGTCTTTTGGTTGTCCCAGTATCTGAGAGGATCCTGGGACCTGGCAATATTGCCCTCTGCCAGGTATCTCTGCACCTCCTGGATGGCATCAGCTGTGGCACTTTTGGTCTTCCTGCCCACTTCGATGTTGAGATGTTGCCAAAGGTTATCTAAAAAACAACAAATTGGCATTTTAGTACATGATTTCCAAACAACAACAAACAAATAATGCTGAGTAACATGGCTGAAGTGGGTGCAGACAGCTGTTGTGAAGACGGTCCCGTCTAAATTGAGACTATGTGCAATGCAAACTGAGTGCTGAATTTGGAGCCGTCTAGTGGATGCAATCATGTTTGGTGCTGCGTCGATCACAAGACACTTTACTTTATTGGTTATGGCCCAGTCCTCCATCACGCCCCTTTTGACTTGGGCCAAATTGTCAGCAGTGTGACTTTGTGGAAAGTATTGCACTCCCAACACAGACGTACACAACTGCAAATTCTCATTAATGTAGTGACAGGTAAGAGCCAAGTAAGCCTCCATGTTCACAGATGTCCACATGTCAGCTGTTAGACTCACTGCTACAGCTTGCTGTACTTCCTTTTTCACTCGTTCCCGTTCCTCCTCGTACTTTTTGGCCACCATTTGTTTGATGGTCTGAAAATTACACCAAGTCAAACCAAAAGCAAATCCATATATTTAAATTAAAGATTAAATAAATTGGATATATCAACTACTACTTTAGATAATTTCTACACAAACCTTTCTGGTGGGCAAAACATATGAGGGCTGAAGGGCCTGAATCAGTTCCCTGAACCCTTCACTCTCCACAATGCTGAGGGGCTGCAGTTCTTCACCATGAAATTCAGCAGAGCCTCATCCAGCATCTGCTTCCTGGAAGCTTGATGGTTAAAAATGAAGTAAAGAATAAATTAAGAGGAATTAATTATCAGTAAAGAAACTGTGAGTCAGTAGTAGAATGGCTGTATACCTGAGTCTATCCTGGGTGTATCTGGGACTTCATTGTCATGCCTGCTGGTCCTAGAATGCCTCAGCATTGAGGCGCTTTTGTTTAACCTTCCTCCTGTGTAGCTTTCTGGTACCATCCCCGGTGTTAACGGGTCGGTTTCCACCCGTGTCTTAAATCAGCTTTAAAATACACTAAAAACAATAACCTATCATCCAATTTTTTTGTCATCTCTTGGTTACCTTGTTAGGCTTCCTTATCCATGAAAATGTTGGGTTTAATATTTTTGCTGTGGGTCTCTGGGCCTTTTTTTTATCAGTATACCTCTTGATTTCAATAAAAAAAAGAAAAATTAACCTCAAGAGGATCATATCAATAAATAAAAGGTTGTTGTGTTACCTGAATATTACTGAGGGGTATAGAACACATCTCTGAAATGAATTTGCTTGATTTTTTTTTTCATTTTGAAATTAATAACTATAGTAACATCTATGGTGTTCTGGGTCAGTTTCCACCCATATATATTTTCTTCAAGAAAATGCAAAAAAAAAAAAAATTGTCAGCAATAGAACTTTAATATAAACACATTGAAACACAGAACAGGTCAGAACACAAAATATTGATTTGCAAGTTCCAACAAACAGCAACCAATCCAGCAGACAAGCCGTCTTTGTGTTGTTGCAGCTGTACTGGACAGATGAGCCCCTGAAGCTCACAGGATCGGCAGAGGAGGAGGCTGTCAGTGTGGTGGCTGACAGCGCACTGGTGATTTCAATTTTGGCTCTAATTATTGCTTTATAAGCTTATTTTTATAACCGGGTTGAAACCGACCCTAACACCACAAAGGACGTAATTTCAACCAGAGCATTTTAGAATGGAGTGAAAATTGTTGTTTAATTTTGTTGAAATCAAGGTTCCTGACAAAGTCAAAAAGCCTTGGTGCAATAAACAAATTTTAAGTGATTCTTTTATGCATTTAAAAACTAAAACGGGTCGGTGCCGACCCTAACACAAGAGGAAGGTTAAATCTGAAAGTTCGGTCGAACAAATGCGACATTTAACCTGCAGAAAATAATATGAACAGTAAACTAAGAGTCACTTTGAAATGAATTTGAATTCAGACAGATCAAGTGGAAACTCTGAGAGGAACAGGATGAAACAAGGAAATTAAAACAAATACCTTATCTTCTGATATGAGGTCAAAATGGTGCCACACGGCGGAAACCTTTCTTTTAGCTTGATGCTACTCGTGCTCCATAATTCCTGAGGAATTTGCCGATGAACCGTCCGCAACACATCAGATTCTTTGGGTAGATGCATCCCGTTGACAGATGCGCTTCCTTATAAATGCTGGCACGTCAGTGTCAGTTCGAAACAGCGAAACAGTACCTGTATCGGTCACGTGACTTTCGTAAAGCGATACGCACACCAACACGGGGTTTTGCTCTATGAGGTCGACGCATGCGCCAAGACATCGGTGTTGCCGGACCCATCACTACTTGGCCGGGGGATCCTGGGTTCCATCCCAGCCCCCGACCAACAGTGATCTGTGTGGAGTTTGCATGTTCTCCCCGTGTCTGCGTGGGTTTACTCCGGGATTTCTCCGGTTTCCTCTCACATGCCAAAAACATGCAAGTTAGGTTAATTGGCATCAAAACTGGGGATTCTAAATTGTCCTTAGGTGTGACTGTGAGAGTGAATGGTTGTCTGTCTCTCTGTGTTGGCCCTGCGATGGACTGGCGATCTGTCCAGGGTGGACCCTGCCTCTCGCCCAAAGACGCTGGGATAGGCTCCAGACCCCCCGCGACCTGAAAAGAATTAAGCAGAAGAAGATGAATGAATGAGTGACGGAAGTGAAGTGGGGGGTGTTTTTGTCAATAGAACGTTGGGTGCAGCTATGGCTGGATATTAAAGTTATGGGAAGAGCTCAAATGGTCTCGTTCTTGTGGCAGAAGGACCAACCTTCAACTATCACCCACGCAAGCTTCCACTGGTGGCAGTGGTGTTGGTTTCTGAGGACTCTTCTCACCTCTAAGCCTGTTTAACATCCCACAGTTGGAGGCTAACTACCAGCTAAGCTAACAGCTGCGTACAGGGAGCTAGTTGCCGCCAATTCCGTTTCCTTGTTTGTAGCTCAGTGTTATTAGGCATCACGTACCTGTTGCTTTCTCCTTCTGGAGTGTTCACCACGCCACTATGTGTGACGGGGAGTCACCAGACACCAGGATCAGACAACGCAGCAGCAGTCTGCCCCGGTTTCACCTGCAGCAGTGCAGCATCCACCCAGAGGAATTTCGCTGCCCCGTCATTCTGCAATGACAGTCGGGACAGTCACTTCCGCCCTCTAGAGAGAGCAGTCGCTTTTTTCTTTGCAAATGTTCCCTGTCTCTCCCTCCCCAACTGACTGGATCCCAGCTTGCTATTGTCTGTGTCTGCGTGGTTCTCTACTGGTGATTCATCCTAACGAAATTATGGATTTAATAAGCTGGGCTTTGAACGTAATCGACACTGTCTTCTCAACAAGGAAATCGGGTCCGGGGGAGCCCATCTGTCCTGCAGGTACTGCTGCTGCGGGTTACATTAAAGATACATACAATTGGAAACTTATGTGTCTGTGCGATCTTTCAATTGAAGATATAGAAGATATATATCTATTTGGCGCTACGGTCTCAGGACTTCTACTGATCGGCTTTGGGATAGTCCTGGTGTATCCCCTGATGAAGCCCCCCAGGAGACAGCTAGCCACCAGGGCTGCTCGGAGAGGCGGTCCGGCCACCGGCAGAGTGAAAAGGCCTCGCCGTCACAGGCCCGTGGCTCTGAGAGAGATCCGTCGCTACCAGAAATCCACGGAGCTGCTCATCTATGGGCTGCCCTTCCAGCGCCTGGTGAGGGAGATCGCTCAGGACTTCAAGACCGTCCTGCGTTTCCTGAGCTTCGCCGTCATGGCTCTGCAGGAGACCAGCGAGGCCCACCTGGTGGTCTCTTCTTCGCCAAGAGGGTCACCATCATGCCCAAAGACTTCCAGCTGGCCCACCGCATCCGCGGAGAGAGAGCTTAGACTTTCTGCTGCACATTCACCAACCAACCATAATGCTCTGTACTGTGTGTCTATATATACATTTATAGTAATATGGACATATGTTTACTAGATATTGTTTTTTCTTGCTTTCTGATTGTTGCTCTGAGTGTTGCTATCCCTGTGCTGTTGCAATCCTGGAATTTCCCCATTGTGGGACTAATAAAGGCTTATCTTATCTTATCTTATCACAAATTGAAGAAGATGGACAGAGCTTATCAAAAAGCTGACCCTGCGAAGCTCTTTCATCAATTCGACCAGCTGGGGAGGACTCTGATAGCGGCTAATGGAGAACTGTACAGGAAGATTGAAAACATCACGGTGACGCTAAGAGCTCTCCAGGATATGATTTCAAAGCCTGGCAACAATGGAATTGGAGCACTGAATCCGTAAGAGAATGGAAAGTTTTTCTCTGAAGTCAGTGCTTATTCGACCTGTTTTCGGCGTCCTCAGCATTCAGTCCTCCTGATGAACAACAGTATAAATGTTGATTTTCCTCTTCATAAACATTTGGCGAACAGTATCTGGACTCTCAAGGACAGCCATGTGTCTGACTCAGAGAATTTCCATCTGCCGTGCTCAAGGACATGTGCCTCTGACTTTCAGACACTAGTCATAACATCTGCTGAGAGAGAGGTCTTTGCTGTTCACCAGTAACTGATAACTGCCACCCTTGCATCCAACACACACACGACTGACCCATTTATACTGATGAAAGACACACATTCACTGTTCTCTCTACTGTTGCTGTTTGTTAAGTGTGATTCATTGTCTGCTAATTGTGCATTGAGGGGTTTTTTTCTGGGTGATCATAATTCGGCTCACTTGAGCTTATTTGAGCTTACGAGCGTTATTTTGATTAACTATGTTTTTTTCTCTCTACCTATTGTTTTGTTCCCTGACCCTTGTCCTCTATTCCCCTCCTGTTGACAGGCGCCTCCATGGCTTGCCGCGTCATTGGGAAGCACCTATCAGGCGCGCCCAATGTCAAGTCAAATTCCTCGTATGTTTACTTGTTTACTTGTAAATGTGCTTGGCAATAAACTTTATTCTGATTCTGATTCTGATTCTGAGTCCTTCCAGTTATGGGCTCTCTGCTATGAGGTAATTCAGGCCGCCCGGTACAAGGATTGCAGTGTTGATTTGGGTGCAGTATTGGCATTGGAGCTGCCCACAAGACTGCAGCCTGAACTGGTTATTGTACGGGACGACCTGCCTTCCACCACACAGCGTTCCTATGCAGATACAAAGAAACATCTTCAGGCTGCTTTTGGTCAAAAGGACGCTATCGCTTCTTTTCAGACATTCCCAAATGCCCGCAGTAGGAAACCAAATGAGGCCATGGAGGTTTATGCTGCGAATGTGTGCAGACTTGTGAAGGAGGCTTTCCCTGGTTTTGAATGCAAGGCATCCCAGTACCTGAAAATGTCTCACTGCATTGCTGGGTTGGATCAGGAGCTCCAAATTAAGCGTCATGAGAGAGGAGTGAAAAGTTTTTAAGAGGCTGTGAAAGTAGCCACTCCAGCTGAGCTCACCAGGCTGCAAGGTTGGTGACTCCAGTCTGCCCACATAATGTCACTACCAGAGATGTTGGCAACACAACCCAGTCAGTTAATTCTGTGACTGACAATGACACGTATGTGAGAACAGCTGTCCAGGACCTCACAGCCACCGTCCAAAATTTAAGAAAGATCTTGTTGCACTGTAGATAAAACTGTTAGAGCAAAGCAGAACCTTTTTCAATAATAACATTTCATCCATCAGAGATAAAATCAATCAGATTCTTCCCACAGTTAACTTAAATACTGTAACTACTACAACTCCTTCTATTGATGTCTGTCTTGATGAGTTTACTCCAATCGACCTTTGTGAGTTAGACAAAATAGTTTCCTCATCCAAACCTTCAACTTGTCTTTTAGACCCTATTCCTACCAGGTTATTTAAAGAAGTCTTCCCACTTATTGGTAGCTTTATTCTTCATATAATCAATTCTTCATTAACTTTAGGCCATGTACCGCAGGCTTTTAAAACGGCTGTAATTAAACCCTTACTCAAAAAGCCAATGCTAGATCCAGGAGCTTTAGCTAACTATAGACCAATCTCTAATCTCCCTTTCATTTCAAAAATCTTAGAAAGAGTTGTTGCTATGCAATTATTTGACCACCTGCAGGGAAATGGTTTATTTGAGGAGTTTCAATCTGGGTTTAGAATCCATCATAGCACTGAAACAGCCTTAGCGAAGGTCACTAACGACCTCCTCATTGCATCTGATAATGGACTAGTTTCTGTACTTGTCCTTTTAGATCTTAGTGCAGCTTTTGATACTATTGATCATAATATTCTACTTGATAGATTAGAACACTATGTTGGACTTAATGGAACTTCGTTGCAGTGGTTTAGATCTTATTTATCTGATAGGTTCCAGTTTGTTCATGTAAATGATGAGTTTTCTCTCAGCTCAAAGCTTAGTCATGGAGTTCCACAGGGATCTGTGCTTGGCCCTACTCTTTTTAGTTTATATATGCTTCCATTAGGCAACATTATTAGAAAGCACTGTATACATTTTCACTGTTATGCAGATGACACACAATTATACCTGTCAATGAAGCCAGATGATACTAATCAATTAGCCAAGTTAGAAGCCTGTCTTAAGGAAATCAAAGTTTGGATGACTTGTAATTTCCTGCTATTAAATTCAGATAAGACTGAAGTCATTCTTGTTGGTCCAAAAAACCTTAGAAATTCCTTTCCAAATCAAACTTTCAGTTTGGATGCAGTTACTCTTTCTCTTAATAGCTCTGTGAGGAACCTTGGAGTTATTTTTGATCAGGATTTGTCCTTCAATTCACATATTAAATTTGTTTCTAAGACTGCCTTCTATCATTTGCGTAATATTGCCAAGATTAGGAGCATCTTGTCTCAGAGTGATGCTGAGAAGCTGATCCACGCTTTTGTTAGCTCGAGATTAGATTATTGTAATTCTTTATTATCAGGTTGTCCTAAAACATCTTTAAAAAGTCTTCAGCTGATCCAAAATGCTGCAGCAAGAGTTTTAACAGGTACTAGAAAGAGAGATCATATCTCTCCGGTTCTGGCCTCCCTTCATTGGCTTCCCATAGAGTTTAGAATTAAGTTTAAAATCCTTCTTCTTACTTACAAAGCTCTAAACAATCAGGCTCCTTTTTATTTAAAAGATCTGATACTACCGTATCATCCTAACAGAGCACTACGCTCCCAAAATGCAGGTTTACTTGTAATACCTAGAATCTCCAAAAGTACAATGGGAGGCAGAGCCTTCAGTTATCAAGCTCCTCTCCTGTGGAATCAGCTGCCAATCTGGATTCGGGAGTCAGACTCGATCTCTGTTTTTAAGAATAGGGCTAAAACCTACCTTTTTGATATAGCCTACAATTAGGGAGGGATCATGTGTTTTCTGAACCCTCCCTTAGTTATGCTGCTAATAGGTTTAGTCAGCCGGGGGACCTCCAGTAATGCACTGGGCCTCACTCCTTTCCTCACTCTCTATGAAATATTTTTTTTTTGCTGGTCATTAACATTTGTTTGTTCTCTCCCATAGATTGAGTCCCCATCGTGCTGTTTGCTCTCTACATGTCTGTTCTTTTCTTCTTCTCTATCCCCTCACCCCCCAGCCAGTCGCAGCAGATGACTGCCCCTCCCTGAGCCTGGTTCTGCTGGAGGTTTCTTCCTGTTAAAAGGGAGTTTTTCCTCTCCACCGTCGCCAAGTGCTTGCTCACAGGGGATCGCCTGATTGCTGGGGTCTTTCTGCAACTGTGGGGGTCCTCCCTACAGTTGATAGTGCTATGAGATGACTGTTGTTGTGAAATGGCGCTATATAAATAAAGTTGAATTGAATTGAATTGAATTGAACGTACC
>JAJAQF010000044.1:3486550-3726867 GCA_020510985.1 Pholidichthys leucotaenia
CAAGCTGCTCTACTTGACGGACGCACGCTCGGGGAGGCATTTCCTTGTGGACACCGGCGCCCAGAAGAGTTTCATCCAGCCGACCTATGCTGACCGGTTGGCAGGATCTAGCGGCCCCGAGATGGCAGCAGCAAACGGCTCGGAGATTAAGACCTTTGGTGAGAGGACTCTACTCTTGTCTCTACACGGCCGTACATTTGAGTGGACTTTTGTCATAGCAGCATTGAATTTCCATATACTGGGGGCTGATTTTCTGTGTGCACATGGTTTGTTGGTAGATGTCGCTAACAGACGCCTGGTTAATGCACTGTCCTTTGACTCTCTCCCCTGTATAGCTCGAGTGACCCGGCCAACAGCACAAGCCAACGTCACAGCTACATGCGGTAAGTTCCACACACTGCTCACTCAGTTCCCAGCACTCACTGTCCCAACGTTTTCGGCAGCCATCGCTAAACATGGGGTGGAGCATTTTATCACCACCACCGGGCTGTCCGTTTTTGCAAGACCTCGGCACTTGGACACAGCTAAACTGGCCATAGCGCGCGAGGAGTTCGCCAACCTGGAGAGGTTGGACATCATCAGGTGCTCAAACAGCCCATGGGCTTCCCCGCTACACATGGTCCCTAAAGCTGAGGGTTCATGGCGACCTTGCGGGGATTTCCGCAGGTTGAACAACGCCACAGTGCACGACCGCTACCCAATTCCTCACATTCAGGATTTTTCCATTCACCTTGCAGGAGCGCGTGTTTTTTCTAAAATAGACCTGGTCCGCGGTTACCACCAAGTCCCAGTGCGCGCTGAAGACATACCCAAAACAGCGGTGATAACTCCATTCGGTTTATTCGAGTTTTTGTGCATGCCATTTGGGCTTAAAGGGGCTGCACAGACATTCCAACGCATGATGGATGCAGTGCTGCACGATCTCCCTTTCGTGTTCGTCTACCTGGACAATATCTTAGTAGCCAGCGCGTCCAAAGACGAACACGAAACCCACCTCACGACGGTTTTCTGGAGGTTGGAGGAGCACGGGTTAATAATCAACCCAGCGAAATGTCAGTTCGGGGTGATGGGGATTGATTTTTTGGGGCACCGCATCTCTCCCGAAGGAGCGGTCCCGCTGCCTGACAAAATGCGTGCAGTGGCAGATTTTCCCCGGCCGCAAACGGTCAGGGCGCTACAAGAATTTTGGGGAATGGTGAACTTTTATAACTGTTTCCTTCCCCGCGCAGCGCATCTCATGCAACCACTCTACGCTGCGCTCAAAAAACAGAAACCCGCGGATATGGTCGAATGGAGCCCGGAGCGAAAGCGGGCGTTCTCGGAAGTCAAAGCAGCCCTGGAAAAAGCCGCATTGCTGGCACATCCAGACCCAACGGTCCGTATAGTGCTCACCACTGACACTTCAGATGTGGCCATGGGGCTGTCGTGGAGCAGCGCATTGTTGGGGCTTGGCAGCCGCTCGCCTTTTTCAGCAGGACTTTGCATGACAGTGAACGTAAATACAACGCGTTCGACAGAGAGTTGCCGGCTCTCCACCTGGCCATTCGCCACTTCCAGTTCTGGCTGGAAGGGAATCTTACGTGGATCTTTATTTTCTTTGGTTAGACATGCTCTGCTTTAATTTCTTTTTCCATTTCCATCTCAACATCAGAAATATTTTCTACACTTGCTAAATCCACCGTTCTTCTTCTCTTCCCCCAAGTACTTTTTCCCATCAGAAACACTCACTCAATTCTTTTCCAACCACTATCCATCTGTGTACAAGACTTCACCTTTCCCTGGACTAGCTGATGAAACATCTCACATCTATAATCTCTTTCAGTATTGGAACTTCCTTCTGTTCACTGTCCCGTCGTTCATACTACTGACTACTGTCCACAGCTAATGCTCCATGCAAGATCCTGCACATAAAAGTGATCGGTTTCATTCTGAAAAGTCAGCTTTATAAATAAACCAACATGGCTCAATTCAAAATTCTGTTTTGTGACAACACTCATCTCTTGATTTATACCCTGGCCTTGGATGCCTTTTAATTACTGACCTTTTGAATTTGTTTTGGAATTAAATAATGCCGCTGGGTCTGAACACCTGCCTTTCAAGGAATGTATTACACTAAGACGTCTGCTGATTATTATGAAAACTTAAGTTTAACAGACTCATCTGTATCTTGGTGTGGTGGAGTCTTCTGTCTTTTTTCTTCTGAACAGATAACCTCCAGATGAACTAACACTATGCCTACAAAACTATAACAATTTTAGATACAAAAATATAGAGCTTTCATTAGCCTCCAAAAACAATTCTAAATAACATTTAAATCAGGACTTAACCATGTGACACACAAACCATGCGGGTGTGAACCGCTAGTTTGTTTGTCAAGCTACACTGGTTGTCTTGTGTGTGCCAGAGCTGCAGATCTATGTGCACAGGACATTAAAGCCTTGTTCATGCTCCACCTCCGCTCTGTGCGTGCTCTATGATGATCCCTTGGATAGGGCTGGTGTGCACACAGCTATATGTATGTATATGCTTCATTCTTGAGTCTATTCGGCCGAGTGTTTGCTGTTTTTTACCCCAAATTATCTTCTTGTTTCTGTAGTCTACTCTGGTTGTGTTTGTTTTAATTCATCGTCTTCCATAATGCTTTTTACTCATCTCTGGATGATCCAAAACCATAACCCTTGTTACGCTGCCATCCCCCATCTCCATACAAAGTGTAAGGAAATCTGTAATGCTCCGCACCGTGTATTTATATTTATGTGTACATATGTATATTCACTGCTCTTATTTTCTTATCTTTTAAATTATTGCTCTAAGTGTTGTTATCCCTGTGCCATTGCA
Organism: Pholidichthys leucotaenia; assembly: GCA_020510985.1. Classification (NCBI taxonomy): domain Eukaryota; kingdom Metazoa; phylum Chordata; class Actinopteri; order Cichliformes; family Pholidichthyidae; genus Pholidichthys; species Pholidichthys leucotaenia. The sequence goes on from JAJAQF010000044.1 coordinate 3,489,389, forward strand.
ATCCTAGAATCTCCCCCACTGTGGGACCAATAAAGGCTCATCTTATTTTAATGTGGCTTTCATGTAAGCTTACAGCTTTTCTCAAATTTAAACACTTCCCTTCTAACTTTGCAACCTTTTCTCTTAATAGTTATTTTCTCCTAACAAATTTTAGATCTTTTCCTTGTAAATTTGCAAGTTCCTTTTCAGGAATTTGTGACATTTTGTAATATTTGGCAAATTTCCTCAATTGTGCAATTTCCTCCAAACCTTGCAGCTTTACCCTTATACCTTTTTGCATGAATTTTCAACCCTTGTCTTAACTTGTGATTGTAAATCAGCATTTTTATCATATTTTGCACCTCCATGCTCAAACCTTATGTTAAGCTTCTTAGATGGAGAATGGGTGGGCAATATAAGCTGCAGCCTCAGCCATCATGCTTTTTGGATAACTTATGTTGAATTGTGCAATCAGAGGAGTTATTGTTTAATTTGTCCCTGTTGGATTTTTCTTCCTTGATATATTGTTCTATTCCTTTCTTCTAATTTTCCAAAAAATAAAAATTCAACCCAACCTTGAATAACCACACCAACCTCTCCTATTATAAGACTTCAAGCCTTAATGGAGCCTTCAAACCTTAGTGGACTAGAAACTTTTCTATCTGTTCCTGTCTTGACCTCTCATCTTGACCTCTCCCCCCTTGAAACAGAACGGCTTAATATCAAAGCCGGTTCTTTTTCAACATCCTGTAGGGAAGGATACCTGTTGTGTTGCTAATTTTGGGGGACCCCTTGTGGGTGTTTGAGCTCAGTGGCCAAATTGCTTAACATAGGGAGTATTAGTCCCACGGGGGCCTCTGACTATTCTGACCTCCTGTGGTCATGCAGCCGATACTGACAGGTCAACTTAGATGGGGCATGGGTATGGCTTTTTTGAAGATTGGTCATGTATTGTGTCTGCTCAGTATGTGGTCTTGGCACATCCCTGATATGGAAGGCAACAATACTGTATAGCTAGGTCTCCCTGGTGGGGGGGCTGTTTTCACATCCTGCAAACATTCCTCTGTCCTGCATTTGTTTGACCCATCTGGCAAATTTCTCCCTTCCTTTCTTTTGATCTGTGATTGGGACCTTTGTCAACCTTCTAGCCCTTGTCTAGGATAGTGCCGACCCCAGGGAGCTGGGCTTACAGGCTAGAGACATTTCATATAGGTGTTAATCAGTCTCAACTGGTTATACAGGAATACAGTACAGATAGCAACTGAGTGATGAATCACCCCACATTTCACAAGTAGAGAACAACAACCTTAATTTTCTACCAGCCTCAGCAGCTTGATACATATACAGGAATACTATACAATATCAGATGTGTGAGGACTCACTCTGCTGGTGTGCTCAATTGTTCCTCTTTTGATCCATTGTGTTGCTTTCTTGACTGCTGGAGTGGGACAGCGAAGTGGAGGGAGGAGGGGGGTCACTGATGGCGTGAAGGAGGAGGCAGCTGCTGGGGGAGGGGTCGTCCACAGCCAACACTGTCTCAAATTTAATGGAGAGAAACAAGCTATTAAACAGCGTGTTTTTGTCCTTTTCTGTTATATCGTGTTTATTGATTATTTTGCATTTGTTCTCACCGTTGCAGCATAAGTCTCTCATTCTTACATTTTTTCTTCCTCCAATCGTTTCTCCATATTTTTTGTCTTGCGTCCTGCACAAAACTTCAACATTTCATCAGTTTTCAATTTTCTTCAAAAACAAATTTCCGTTTCCATATTCTGCCCACTCTCATCTCCACAACAAAAACTCCTATTTATTTTATTCATTCATATTTTCGTTTGTTGTATTTAATTATTTTTGTATTTATAATTTAATTCATTTATATATTTACTTATCTATACCAACCTGCAATTTTTCATTTAAATTCTCTCACCTTTATATAGTGTCCACCTAGGATTTCCTAGTTTTGTTGAGGAATAAATCTCCTTATTCTCCAGTTTTATTGTAAACCTCCTTCTGCCTAATTTAAAGTTAAACCTTTCATCTCTCCAAGCCGAACGGGTACGCTTTGCCTCATTATGGGCAAACCTGCATTCTAGCAGGTCCCTGAGGTCTTTTGTTTTTTCACCATGCATGGAATTTTTAAAGCCTTCCTTTCAACCAGAGAGATAAAGTTCCAGATTTATTCTTAAGGTTTTAAGTTTTGTTGGCAGTAATTTCGTGAAATAGTGCACTTCCTATATTTGGCCACACGATGGAGGCACTGTGCCACAGCTTGAAGGTGATTCAAAATGGCGCCCTCGCATGCGCAGTAAATGGGACACGTGCAAAATGGCCCCTGAGCCTATTGTTCACAAACCATGTGCTTTTTTTTTTTTTTTTTTTTTTAAGAAAAATGGAGCACTGCCTCCTTAATCCCAGCTATACACACACTAGCACACTAGAATAGCTTTACAACTTTAATTTAGCGCTTCATTTTAATGCTGTTACCTAAAATAATTCTCCTCTCAGTAACCTGTTTTACCAATTTCACCTCCACTCGGTGGTGGGGGGGCCATTACTTTTCTTTGTTCTTGACCACGCGGTCCGGAGCCCGCGCTCAGTGGTGGGGGTGCATACTTTTCCTTTGTTCTGACCACACGGTCTGGAGCCCGCCATTAGTTAAATCATTGTGGGAAAAAATTTTACTAAATATTCTCGGCTCCCGGTATTTCCCAACCCACACTCTTATCCCCTAAGGACACAAAATTTTACAGAGATCAGCTTGCACGATGTGGAGAGTTTGCCGCAGATTTGCATGTACTCATTTACTCATTACCTATAGCTTAACTTATATGTAGAGGATACTTTCATCGGAACCTCGTCAGGTAATCGATACAAGAGGTATCTTATCATAAAGATCAGTCTTATACTGATTTTAACAAGCTATTTTATTGTTTTATACTTATGAATGCACTCACTATTGTTGGAATAAGAGATTCTTATGCAATTCTGTAAGTTATTATTTTTATACTTATGAATGGTCACTCACTAAGGATGGAGAAAAGGTTCTTGTACCATTCTGCAAGTTATTTTTATGAGCAGACCCTCACTAAAGGTGGGAAAAAGATTCTTGCGGCTGCTTGCTACGTTACTCACTCATGATGTAGTCTGAGGTTCTTATAACGTATTAAGAGTACCTTTATATATGCTCACTATTGATCTAAAAAAGATTCTTGCATTGCAAATCTTCCTTATTCGTAAAAAAGCGGCTACTTGATCCTAGGACATTACCACTCTCCCTCGTGCAAGACCACGTGGTTCATGCTTTACATGTGACCGCAGACTTCCATCCCGCAAACAGTTTAAAATTTAGAAATCGGATATACCCCTTAATTAGACGACTGTAAATTTAGAATGGCCAAACTGCAGAAATTTGCGTAAAAAGGCTTTCTGCTTACCTTTTTGTTTCATTCAGGCGTCGCCACAGTCGACTAAAAAGGGTCCTTCCGATGTAGTTTTTTCGGCTCGTCTCGAAATACTTCAATCCGGGTCACCGGCACCAATTGTTAGAAAAATACCCGATTCTTTGATTGAAAGGTCCAAGAACAAACCGGAGATTTCTTCAATTTTAAGATGAAACATTTATTTAGAAGTCACATGTAAAGCAAGCAGCGCTGGGTGCAGCGTGACGCAGCTCCCTCTGGAGCGTGGTCAGACTGAACCCCGACTTCCGGGTGCAGGTTACAATTATCCCCTCGGGTTGGGCGAGCCAGTACAATGGGATGGGCTTGTACGCGACTATCTGATTGGCTAATCTACCTATGGCGGGAACAGGCCATCCACTGAACACGCCTCTTCATTCTAGAATGTGCTATCAACAGTGTGCGTGGGTGTTGGGTTTGGGTGTGTATCTAATGTTAAAGACCTGACTTAAAAGAGAGAGAGAAAAGACAGAGAGGGCTCTATACCTTTGTCTCATTCCTGTTATCAATATACCATAACATACTTGTTCATAAGCATGCAAACAGAATTTGTATGGAATATGTGTAGAGCATAATGGGAGATCACCTACAGAATTATTATTCTGGCACTAACTATACATTAACCCTTTCACTACTGTGGGTTTTATTGGGGTTACGTTCTGAACCTAAAGAGGATCTGGAAGCTTCCCTGGCAGAACTCGTTTTTGCGCAACCACTCCGGCTGCCCGGGGAGTTTCTGCCAGATAATCCCGCCCCGGACAGCTCCCCATCTCAGCTGTTGCAGCGTAGCATAGACACAAGCACGCTGCCGGGCCCTGCCCACCACAGTTCTCCTTGCGCTTTTGTGCCTAAAACTTTGAAAAACGCGGAGTTCGTGTTTGTCAGACACGACGCCCACCGCCCCCCACTGCGCCCACCCTATGATGGACCGTTCAGAGTGCTGGAAACAGGGGATAAGCATTTTTTGCTAGACTTGGGGGGTAGGAGGGAAAAGATTGGCATAGACAGACTCAAATCCGCTTTCGTTGTGGCGGACGAGCAGGTGCTGTTGGCGAGGGCCCCTTGGCGTGGAAGACCCCCACGGGGAGCTCCCCAGAGAAAGGATTCCCCAGAGCACCCACACAGACAGACAAAAAGTTTTCCCCCCCAAACATCAACCCCCCAGCATGACGGCGCTGCGGAGGCGGTGAACCCTGGTTACAGCAGATACGGGAGAAGACTGAAGCCCAAGCCACATGTGGACTGATGTTTAATGGTGATACGGACTGTTATTCTATTGTTATAGCCAAGATGCTCGGGGGGTGGTATGGCGGCACATGGGGAGAGCATAATTGTTTACCATCTTAGACAAGAACAAAGAGCAGAGGTTCCCTAGTGAGATAACAGGGAGGTGTGAAGAATGAATGAAGAGAATGCAATGTGACGCCTTTTGTGTGTTAGAAGCTTCTAGAGGAATGCCATGTTATTTAAGAGAAGAGTCTCTGCTGAGATGTCATTCTGTCTATGCTTCTTGTGTGAGTTGTGTAATAAATCGTCTGAACTAAATCCGCCTCTTTATTTACACGCTCCACAGTGTTTAAAATACTGGGAGATTCATGTAATACAACTAAAAAATGAATTAAAGACTTTTTTCAAATTTTCTGTAAAATATAATTCTAAACAAGTAGTGAGAAATAAATTAGGACACCCCCACATTCATTCCTACTAAAAATGGTGAAAATAAATGTTTAAAATGCAAATAAAAACAACAACAAGGCTAGACGTGGATATGTGAACATTTCTTAATAAAGACCTGAATATTTAAAAGGGTGTCCTAATTTTCAAAAAAATCATCAATGTTATAGGAAACATCTTGGGTGGGAAAGCAAGTTTAAAATAAAAAATTACAAAACTTACAAACTAAAACAATTTGGAAAATGGTCAAATTTACAGGAAATACTTCGCCATAATATTTGACTGTAGGGCACCACATCTGACTTTCTTCATTGCTGGTCCAACATTTTGTCCTGAGAAGGAGATTCATGAACAGATATGACTCCATTCTGAAGAATGGGGGGGGGGCACCATGACGTCCACTGGGAGGGCACCTCATCATTACAGCTAAACCTACAGTGGTGTGAAAAAGTGTTTGCTCCCTTCCCAATTTCTTATTGTTTTTTTCCACAATAATTTTATTGAACATTTTTGCAAACAAAACACAAACAATCAAACACTAAAATAATTTAAAAATAAATAAATTAAAAAAAAATACTAAAAACACCAACAACCACTAACTAAGGCAGGTCTTCAACAATGCTCCTCTATTTAGTCTTGGCAATCCATTACGTAAGTATACATACTATACATTCACCAATTTGGAATTTACAAGGTCCACACACATGATTCGTCACACATTGTTTTTGCAGCGCAATAGAAGGGCACGCTAGTTAGATTCCCTCCACTTTGAGGGCATCCATTGAGCCATATCCTCAAATATGGCTCATGTGGGGAGCGTGAAATAAAGAGACTGAATTATTTCTCAATTCAGGTTTAATGCAGATTTCACATCCCCAGCTTTCTCTCAAGACAAGAAGAGAGTGAGCTGCATAAAAACCCCCACATTTATACATGTCACATCAGAGGCAGAATCACACATTGTTGCCAAACCCCCCCATTGACAATAATTCCCCCCCCCCCCCCCCCGAGTCCCTTCGTCATCCGTCTGACTCCAGGAGGTCAGGAAGTCCTTTCAGAGTCTTATCACGGCACCTCCGTCCTCCTGCCATTATCCACAGGCGGTCCAGACGTATTGTTCCATCCCAGACGTGAGGTCAATCAACACATGCAATCCTAAGCATCTCACTCTTGTGCTTATACATATGTAGTCAAAAATATGTGAGCCACATAACCCGCCCCCCCCCCCAAACGTCGAAGAATGGACAATACATCATAGTCCACAAAACATGATAAAATCAACAGCATAGTCTACACAACATGATAAAATCAACAGCATAGTCTACACAACATGATAAAATCACACATCAGTCCGTACACCGTCTGGGCTTCAAACATCTTCCAAACTTGCTGTAAGCAGGCTTCGCAGCCCCTGTGGTGCCATCCTGCAGTGAATCTGCTAACTGAGGAAGAGAATGGTTATTTGATCCCTGCGGGGACTCCAGGACATGCTCCTTGGGGGGTCTGCCACGTTGAGGGGCCCTCGCCGCCGGTACAGACTCGTCGTTCATCACAAAAGCAGGCTTGAGTCTGTCAATACTAACCGTTTCCCTTCTGTCCCCCAAATCTAGCACAAAATGCTTATCACCTGTTTCCAGCACTCTAAATGGACCATCGTATGGCGGGCGCAGGCTTGGTCGCAGAGCCTCGTGCCTGACAAAAACAAACTCTGCATTTTTTAAAGCTTTGGGAACAAAAACATGCAGAAAAGTGTGATGAACGGGACCCGGGAGCATGTCTGCTCCCGTGCCGATCAGTGGCCCCAGAACCGGGGGGCGCCCCGGCACCGGATGCTCCGGTAGGAACTCACCTGGCAGCCTGAGAGGCTGCGCAAAGACCAACTCCGCTGGGGACACATTTAAGTCCTCCTTGGGCGCAGAACGCAACCCCAATAAAACCCATGGTAGTTTGTTTACCCAATCTGCATCCGTAAGCGACACTCTGAGGGCTGCCTTCAAAGACCTATGAAAACGCTCGCATAAACCATTAGCCTGGGGGTGGTAAGCGATAGTGCGGTGAATTGCCACCCCTAAGCTGCTGGCCATCGCTGACCAAAGTTCAGACACAAATTGAGGTCCTCTGTCAGACGTAATATCCGATGGAACCCCGAAACGCGCTATCCAGGCCGTCAAAGATGTGCGAGCCACCTCTGCAGCCGTGGTCGATGTTAGTGGGACCACTTCCGGCCAGCGTGTGGTTCGGTCCACCATCGTCAAAAGATGTGTGAACCCCTGCGATGACGGTAGGGGGCCCACGAGGTCGACATGCACATGATCAAATCTCTTGGCCGGGATGTGTAACGGTTCTAATGGGGCTTTTGTGTGCTTGTGAATTTTGGCCCGCTGGCAAGCCATGCAGGTTCTTGCCCACTCTTTCACGTGCTTGCGCAGGCTCGGCCAAACAAACTTCTCCGCTACCATTTTCACAGAAGCGCGCACCCCTGGGTGCGCCAGGGAGTAAACCGCGTCAAAAACGCGGCCGGTACCACCAGGCGCAGCCGCCCGGTAGGTACATCGCAGATTAGGGGGGGCATACCAGTTTGCAAACTCCTGCTCTCCAGACTTAACCCTGTTGGTCAAGACTGGAGCGCGCACACGTCCGCATCTCTACCCTGCTCCGCTGCCATAGCTGCATAATCTATCCCCACATGAACTGGGGCCGCGTGCGCTTCCGCGCTGCTATTTTGCCCTGCGGCTGCGGTAGTATAATCTACCTCTGCGCGGACTGGTGTTGTTACCGCGCGAGAGAGGCAGTCTGCCACTACATTGAGTTTACCCGCTACGTGCTGAATATCAGTAGTAAATTCCGAAATTGCAGCCAGCTGCCTCTGCTGCCGGCCCGACCAAGGTTCCGAAATTTTGGCCATCGCAAAAGTGAGCGGCTTGTGGTCGACAAACGCGGTGAAACGCCGACCTTCCAGCCAGAACTGGAAATGGCGAATGACTAAGTGGAGCGCTAACAGCTCCCTGTCAAATGCGCTGTATTTCCGCTCGGCTTCGCGCAAAGATCTGCTGAAAAAGGCCAGCGGCTGCCAAACCCCGGCAACATGCTGTTCCACAACCACCCCTATGGCCAAATCTGACGCGTCAGTGGTGAGCGCTATGCGGGCCGTTGGGTCTGGGTGAGCTAGCAGCGCAGCGTCTGCAAGGTCTTTTTTTTACCTCCGCGAATGCGCGCTCCCGCTCCGGGGACCAATCGATCGTATTGGAGGGTTTTTGCTTTTTAAGCGCGGCATATAATGGTTGCATGAGCTGCGCTGCGTGGGGTAGGAAACGGTTATAAAAATTTACCATTCCTAAAAACTCCTGTAATGCTTTGACCGTTTGTGGCCGGGGAAACTCTGCCACTGCGCGCACCTTGTCCGGTAGTGATTCCGCCCCTTCTGGGGAAACGCGGTGCCCCAAAAAAATCGATCTGCGCCACACCGAACTGGCACTTGGCTGGATTAATTATTAACCCGTGTTCTCCCAACCTCCGAAAAACTGCCGTGAGGTGTTTTTCGTGTTCCTCCTCGGATGTGCTGGCGACTAAAATGTCGTCGAGGTAGACGAACACAAAAGGGAGATCGCGTAACACAGCATCCATCATGCATTGGAAGGTTTGCGCAGTGCCTTTGAGGCCAAACGGCATGCGTAAAAACTCAAAAAGTCCGAACGGGGTTATTACCGCTGTTTTGGGAATGTCCTCGGCTCAGACCAGGACCTGATGATAGCCGTGGACCAGGTCTATTTTAGAAAAAATGCGCGCCCCTGCCAGATGCACCGAAAAATCCTGGATGTGTGGGATTGGGTAGCGGTCATGCGCTGTGGCGTTGTTCAACCTGCGGTAATCCCCACAAGGCCTCCACAATCCGTCAGCTTTAGGGACCATATGCAGTGGGGAGGCCCATGGGCTATTCGAACGGCGAATGATGCCCAGCCTTTCCAGGGTGGCGAACTCCTCGCGCGCTATGGAGAGTTTAGCTGCATCCAAACGCCGAGCTTTCGCGAAGATGGGGGGGGGCAGCTGTGGTGATAAAGTGCTCCACCCCGTGCTTCGCAACTGTTGCCGAGAATGTGGGAACTGTGAGCGCTGGAAACTGGGTGAGGAGTGTGTGAAACTTACTGCCTGCTGTGGCGACGTTGGTCTGAGCCGGTGGCGGGGACACTCGAGCTGCACAAGGAATGGAATAAAAAGAGAGTGCATTAACCAGCTGCCTATTGGTAAGATCAACTAACAAACCATGTGAGCACAGAAAATCAGCACCTAACATGTTGAAACTCACCGCCGCTATAATAAAAGTCCATTCATAAGTGCGGCCGTGCAAGGACAGAAGCAGAGTCCTTTCTCCGAAGGTCTTGATGCTCGAGCCGTTCGCCGCCGTTGCCCCGTCACCACGGGGGCCTGCCAACCGATCAGCATAGGTCGGGGTGATGAAACTCACTTGGGCTCCAGTGTCCACGAGGAAGTGCCGCCCGGAGCTCGCATCCATGAGGTAGAGCAGCTTGTTTTGTTCGCCGAGAGCCGAAGCTGCTAACGACTCCCGGTCTTGGCGTTTCCCGAGCTCTTGAAGTGGCACAGCGGCACACATCTGTGCGCCTTCTCTGCGAAACACCGATGGTAAAAGCAGAGGCCATCTCCTCCGCTGCGTCAGGGCCGTGCCGCTGCCATCGTTGGTGGGATTGATTCCGCTGTCTCTGGCCCTTCGCTGCTCTCGGTCGCCGCACCAAGGTCTGCCGCTGCCGCGGTGGCCGTCTGCTCACCGCAGGAGTCGAGGAGCCGCTGCGCCTCTCGGGCCAGCGCACGGAAGTCCCGCTGGGTCACACAACGCATGCTGGACAGGGTCGCCCTCATCTGCATCGGGAGGTTTCTCAGGAAGATGTGTTTGAACAGGAAATCGTCATTGTGTCCCTCAGCTGCAGCATGTCTTCCATCAGGTCGACTGGCCTGCGTCCTCCCCGGTCGTGCAGAGCCAGGAGCCTCCTAGCCCTCTCCTCCGCTGAGGGCGTGAAACACTGGATGAGGGCAGCCTTCAGCTCGCTGTATTTGTCGTCAGCGGGCGGCTGCTGTACCAGGCTCCGCACGCATCGAGCTGTGCGGTTGTCGAGCTTTGCGATGATGTGGTAGAATTTTGTGTCATCCGCCATTATTCCCCCGAGTGCGAACTGTGCTTCGGCCTGAAGGAACCACGAGTCCGGGTTGTCCTGCCAGAATTCTGGTAGCTTGATGGAGACGGCGCTCGCTCGGACGGTCTCCGACGAGTCTGGTTCGGGGGAATCGCTTCTAGGCATTTTCACGTCTTTATTTCACGCTCCCCACATTGGTGACCAAAGAGACTGAATTATTTCTCAATTCAGGTTTAATGCAGATTTCACATCCCCAGCTTTCTCTCAAGACAAGAAGAGAGTGAGCTGCATAAAACCCCCCACATTTATACATGTCACATCAGAGGCAGAATCACACATTGTTGCCAAACCCCCCATTGACAATAATTCTCCCCCCGAGTCCCTTCGTCGTCCGTCTGACTCCAGGAGGTCAGGAAGTCCTTTCAGAGTCTTATCACGGCACCTCCGTCCTCCTGCCATTATCCACAGGCGGTCCAGACGTATTGTTCCATCCCAGACGTGAGGTCAATCAACACATGCAATCCTAAGCATCTCACTCTTGTGCTTATACATATGCAGTCAAAAATATGTGAGCCACAGCTCATAGCTTTATGAGGCATGACCCAAATGTCTGAGGAGGGAGAAAAACTGTCCAGAGAGTCAGATAAAGTGAGAGTGAGCAGAGAGGAGGAGAAAGAGGAGCAGAGGGAGGAGGAGGAGGAGGAGGAGGAAGTGGAGCTGCAAAGGAACCAGAGCTCTGCTGCAGCTGTGGGAAACAGCAGCTCACTGTCCGGGTCTGAGCGCCGTTTCTCCCGGCGGGCATCTTCACCTCCTGCGTCAGGAGCAGCTCCTCCTCCGAATGGTTTCTGCAGCTGTGTGGGAGTTTCTTCACGGCTTTGATTTCACAGTCAGAGGAGAAGTTTGCATCGTTCCAGGAGGTGAAGAGCTGCGGAACAAAGGACCAATGTGGGGAATTTGGAGCCAAATTCTAAACCATGGAAAAGTTGGAAGTCCTCATTTTCTGTTGGGGATTTGCCAGAGCCAACGTGACAGGAGGATAAAAGAGCTGAACTGATTTCTCCTTTTGGCTTCCGTCTGGCCACTCTACCATACAGGCCTGATTGGTGGATTGCTGCAGAGATGGTTGTCCTTCTGGAAGGTTCTCCTCTCTCGACAGAGAAATCCTGGAGCTCTGACAGAGTGACCATCAGGTTCTTGTTCACCTCCCTGACTAAGGCCCTTCTCCCCCGATGTCTCAGTTTAGACGGCCAGCTCTAGGAAGAGTCCTAGTGGTTCCAAACTTCTTCCATTTACGGATGATGGAGGCCACTGTGCTCATTGGGACCTTAAAGCAGCAGAAATTTTTCTGTACTCTTCCCCAGATTTGTGCCTCCAGACAATCCTGTCTTGGAGGTCTACAGACAATTCCTTTGACTTCCTGCTTGGTTTGTGCTCTGACCTGCACTGTCACTGTGGACCTTCTATAGACAGGTGTGTGTCTTTCCACATCATGTCCAATCAGCTGAATTTACCACAGCTGGACTCCAGTTAAGCTGGAGAAACATCTCAAGGAGGATCAGAGGAAACAGGATGAACCTGAGCTCAATTTTGAGCTTCATGGTAAAGGCTGTGAATACTGATGTACATGTGATTTATTAGTTTTCTGTTTTTAATAAATTTGAAAAAAATGTCAAACTTTTTTCACGTTGTCATTATGGGGTTTTGTGTGTCGAATTTTGAGGAAAAAAATAAATTTAATCCCTTTTAGAATAAGGCTGTAACATAACAAAATGTGGAAAAAGTGAAGTTCTGAAGACTGTCTAGATCTACTGTATATTAATGTCTCCACTGTAATAAAGTCAGATGCATTTTGTTAAAAGATGTTGGACATAATCAGATTTCCCTCAGAGTAGACGTAGAATCCAGTCAGAGCCACAAAGAACCACAACAGCGTTCTTGGCTGTTTTAAAGTCGGGGTAGAACAGCTGCAGCCGTTTGTAGAGTAACCACCACCAGTCTGAGACATGCTAGCGATGCTAAGCTAAAGGGCATGCTACTCCACTGCCTCGGCATCGAGGAACATGTATCTTCTGAATGTTTGGGTCCGTGGACACCTACAATGACTACGATGAATGTGTTGGTTTCCTAGCCAAGCACTTCCATGTTCCAGAGAGCATGATGGCCAAAAGTCGTGTGTTTTACCGGCGCTGACAGCATGCGTGTGAGTCAACTTAATGTTATGCCATGGAGCTCTGAGCCTTAGCAAGCACGTGCACCTTTGGACCCGTAGAAGATGAGCTAATCCGTGACAAGCTAGCTGAAGAGCACAGCACAGAGAGTGAACACAGCACGGAGAGAGAGCAGCGACTAGACTGTCCTCAGATCCTCGACCAGCATCAGCCTCAGGGAGCCACTGTGGAGCTGCAGGAGAGGGAGCCCATGTCTATCGGGAATCCCGGGACACAACAACCCGGCATAGGTTCTACTAATGGTGACAGCAACACATCACCATGACCAGACTTCCCAGGAAAGGCGATGAAAAGGCCAGACTACTTCAGAATCCATGCCCAGCACCAGCCTCCAGGAGCCACCACTGAGCTGCAGGATGAAGAGTCCGTGACCCAACAGGATGCTGCAGAACCATCACAACCTGGTGGACGCCCCACAGCAGACGTGAGAGCAACGCCATCACAACCATGATGCTGAGTACAGCCAAACAGAGCGTCGCTCACAGTGATGGACTGGGTTCACGTCTGCAGATCCCAACACTCAGACCCACAGTTGGCCTCAACATCATCATCACCACAGACACCCATGAAGATCGCCGCGCAGCTGAGACCAGCCGCCGTCCAGATGGCTAATAGTTCGAGATGGCGAGCCGGCCATCTGCAAAAGGTAAGAGCAGCTGCTACGGATCAAGACGCAGTGTTGGAGCTGACCCAGCTGGTGTGGGAACCTGGCTGGACACTGCTGACGACACTGTGATGGACTGGTGATCTGTCCAGGGTGGACCCTGCCTCTCACCCAAAGATGCTGGGATAGGCTCCAGCCCCCCGAAAAAGGATTAAGTGGTAGCAGATAGATGGATGGATGGAAATATTTCACCATCCATCCAAATTCTATGGTAATACCAAGCAGCATATATGTGGAAGTTTTTTCACAGTGCAATGTTTGTTTAATTTTTTATTTATTATTTATTTTACACTATTATTCCAGACTTAAATAGTGTTTATTTAGTTTATTTTTCAAAATGCTGCTGCTTGGTGTCACCATAGAATGTGGATGAATGGTGGAACGTTTCAGAAGTCAAACTTCTTCTGCTCCCCGCGATGCTGCAGAGCTCACTCTGCTCTGCACCGCAGTAGTGAGAGCTGAGGCTGCAGTGCAGCAGGGAGTCTTCGGCTCTGACACCTGATAGGCTGCCATCATCAGCTGACATGGCAGACAATCTTTGAAACATTTCTGGGCTGGTTTTTCACACGTTTTCACACATACAGTGGTGTGAAAAAGTGTTTGCCCCCTTCAAGATTTCTCATTTTTTTAATGTTATGTGTTACACTTAAATGTTTCAGATCATCAAACAAATTTAAATATTAGACAAAGGTCCATCCATCCATCCATCCATCCATCCATCCATCCATCTTCTACCACTTTTCCGGAGGTCCGGGTCACGGAGGCAGCAGTTCAAGCAGAGAAGCCCAGACTTCCCTCTCCCCAGCCACCTGCTCCAGCTCTTCAGAGACGATACCAAGGCGTTCCCAGACCAGCTGGGAGACATAGTCTCTCTACCAAATCCTGAGTCTGCCCCGGGGTCTCCTCCCAGTGGGACGTGCCTGAAACACCTCAAGTGGGAGGCGTCCAGGAGGCATCCTAATCAGATGCCCATACCACCTCAACTGACTCCTTTCAATGTGGAGGAGCAGCGGTTCTACTCTGAGCCTCTCCCGGATGACTGAGTTCCTCACCCTATCTCTGAGGGTGAGTCCAACAATCCTACGGAGAAAGCTCATTTCAGCCACTTGTATCTGCGATCTTGTTCTTTCGGTCATTACCCAAAGCTCGTGACCATAGGTGAAAGTAGGAACGTAGATTGACTGGTAAATTGACAGCTTTGCCTTAGAACTCAGCTCCTTCTTCACCACAACAGACCGGTACAACGTCTGCATCACTGCAGATGCTGCTCCAATCCATCTATCAATCTCTCGCTCCTTTTTCCCCTCACTCATGAATAAGACCCCAAGATACATAAACTCCTCCACTTGGGGCAGGAGCCTGTCCCCAACCCAGAGAGGACAATCCACCTTTTTCCGGCTGAGGACCATGGACTCGGACTCGGAGGTGCTGATTCTCATCCCAGCCGCTTCACACTCAGCAGCAAACCGTCCCAGCAAGAGCTGTAGGTCATTGCTGGATGAAGCCAACAGGACAACATCATCTGCAAACAACAGAGATGAGATCCTGTGGTCACCAAGCATGACACCCTCCGTTCCCTGGCTGCACCTAGAAAACCTGTCCATAAAAATTATGAACAGGATTGGTGACAAAGGGCAGCCCTGGAGGAGTCCAACTCTCACTGGGAATGACTCCGACCGAGTGTTGGCAATACGAACCAAACTCTCACAACGGTCGTACAGAGACCGAATAGCTCGTAACAACAAGCCCGATACCCCAAACTCCTGAAGCACCCCCCACAAAAAACCGCGAGGGACGTGGTCAAATGCCTTCTCCAAGTCCACAAAACACATGTAAACTGGTTGGGCCAACTCCCAGGAACCCTCGAGAATTCTCGAGAGGGTAAAGAGCTGGTCTGATGTGCCACGGCCAGGACAAAAACCACGTTGCTCCTCCTGAATCCGAGGTTCGACCAACGGCCGGACTCTCCTCTCCAGTACCTTGGCATAGACCTTCCCAGGGAGGCTGAGGAGTGTGATCCCTCTAAAGTTGGAGCACACCCTCCGGTCCCCTTTCATGAAGAGAGGAACCACCACCCCAGTTTGCCATGCCAAAGGCACTGCCCCCAACCTCCCTGCAATGTTGCAGAGGCGTGTCAACCATGACAGCCCTACAACATCCAGGGCCTTGAGGTACTCAGGGCGAATCTCATCCACCCACGGGGCCCGGCCACCAAGGAGATTTTAAACCACCTTGGCGACCTCACCCCCTGTGATAGGCGAGTCATCCCCCTCATCCACAAACCCTGCTTCCTCTGTGGAAGGCGTATCAGTGGGATTGAGGAGATCCTCGAAGTATTCCTTCCACCGCCCGACAATATCCCCAGTCAAAGTCAACAGTGCCCCATCCGCACCATACACAGTGTGGACATGGAGTTGCTTCCCCTCCTGTGCCGCTGGACAGTTTGCCAGAATCCCTTCGAGGCCGACCGAAAGTCTTGTTCCATGGCCTCACTGAACTCCTCCCATTCCCGGGTTTTTGCTTCAGCAACTACCCGAGCTGCGCTCCGCTTGGCCTGCCGGTACACCTCAGCTGCTTCGCGAGTCCCACAAGCCAACCAAGCTTGATAGGACTCCTTCTTCAGCTTAATGGCCCCCCTCATCACTGGTGTCCACCTCTTGGTTCGGGGGTTGCCACCACGAGACGCACCGACCACCTTGCGGCCGCAGCTCTGGGCCGCCGCTTCAGCAACATGGAAAACATGGCCCATTCAGACTCCATGTCTCCAGACTCCCTCGGAATGTGGTTGAAGTTCTTCCGGAGGTGGGAGTTGAACACCTCCTGGACAGGGGCCTCAGCCAGACGTTCCCAGCACACCCTCACTATATGTTTGGGTTTACCAGGTCTGAATGGCTTCCTCCCCTGCCATCGGATCCAACTCACCACCAGGTGGTGGTCAGTTGATAGCTCTGCACCTCTCTTTACCCGGGTGTCCAAGACATACGGTCGCAGGTCTGATGACATGATAACAAAATCGATCATCGACCTGTGACCTAGGGAGTCCTAGTACCAGGTGCACATATGGACACCCTTATGCTTGAACATGGTGTTCGTTATGGACAAACTGAGGTTGTACAGAAGTCCAATAACTGAACACCACTCTGGTTCAGATCGGGCAGGCCGTTCCTCCCAATCACCCCCCTCCAGGTTTCACTGTCGTTGCCCACGTGTGCATTGAAATCACCCAGTAGGACAATGGAGTCTCCAAGAGAAGCACCCTCCAGCACCCCAGTCACAGACTCCAAAAAGGGTGGGTACTCTGAAACATCATTTGGTGCATAGGCACAAAAGATGGTCAGGACCCGTTTCCCAACCCGAAGGCGCTGGGAAGCAACCCTTTCGTCCACCGGGGAAAACTCCAATATAGAGGCAGCAAGGTGGGGCGATACAAGAATACCCACCCCTGCTCGTCGCCTCTTGCCCGGGGCAACTCCAGAAAAGGCCAAGCTCCAACCCCTCTCCAGGAGACTGGTTCCGGAACTGGAGCTGTGTGTTGAGGTGAGGCTGACTATATCTAGCCAGTATCTCTCAACCTCGTACATCAGCTCAGGCTCCTTCCCCACCAGAGAGGTGACATTCCACGTACCAAAAGCCAGTTTAGAAAGCTTGGGATCAGTCCGCCAAGGTCTCCGCCTTTGACCACCACCTAATCCACATAGCAGAATCAGAATCAGATTTATTGCCATTGTTCATGTAGTACACAAACTAGGAATTTGTCTCGGTGCAGTGCTGCAACATTAAACATGATAAAATAAAGAAATAAAAAACTATACATGCAATAAAGTGTAGAATAAGAATGAGTAATACTAGTCAAAGCAGTTTTTAAATATATTAGCAAGCAGCAGATATTGTGGAGTACCACATAGTGCAGTCGGTAATGCAAAAAGAAAACAGTGTTGATTGACATGAGTCTGGTTGAGCTGCTGTACATAGTGCACAAGAGTCAATAAGTCACTTAGTGTTAAGCAGTCTGATGGCAGAGGGGAAGAAGCTGTTCATGTGATGGGAGGTTTTAGTCTGAATGGACCGAAGTCTTCTACCTGAGGGGAGGGGGGCAAACAGTACATGACCAGGGTGTGAAGGATCGGCTATGATCCGGCCTGCACGCCTCCGGGTCCTGGAGATGTACAGGTCCTGGAGAGATGGGAGCTCGCAGCCGATCACCTTCTCAGCAGCGCGCATGACGCGCTGCAGCCTTAGTTTGTCCCTGGTAGTGGCTTCTGCGTACCACACGGTTATGGAGGTGGTGAGGATGGACTCGATGATGGCCATGTAGAACTGCACTAACATCTTGGTAGGTAGCTTGAGCTTCCTCAGCTGCCGCAGGAAGAACATCCTCTGCTGGGCCTTTTTGATGAGGGAGCTGATGGTCGGCTCCCACTTGAGGTCCCAGGTGATGGTGGTGCCCAGGAAGCGGAAGGAATCTGCAGTGGTGATGGGAGAGCCTGTGAGGGTGAGGGGGGGCAGAGGGGTTGTGACTTTCCTGAAGTCCACAATCATCTCCACTGTCTTCAGAGCGTTCAGCTGCAGGTTGTTGTGGCTGCACCAGGACGCCAGCTGGTCCACCTCTCTCCTGTAGACGGACTCGTCGCCGTTGGAGATGAGCCCGATGAGGGTGGTGTCGTCCGCAAACTTGATCAGCTTGACAGACTGGTGGCTGGAGGTGCAGGAGTTGGTATAAAGGGAGAAGAGTAGGGGGGAAAGTACACAGCCCTGGGGTTATCCGGTGCTGATGCTAACAGAGTCTGAGACAGTCTTTCCCAGCCGCACATGCTGCCTCCGGTCCGTCAGGAAGCTGGTGATCCACCTGCAGAGGGAGTCAGGCACGTTGAGCAGGGACAGCTTGTCCCGGAGCAGAGCGGGGCGGATGGTGTTGAATGCAGAGCTGAAGTCCACAAACAGGATCCTGGCGTAGGTTCCCGGGGAGTCCAGGTGCTGCAGGATGGAGTGGAGGGCCAGGTTGACTGCATCGTCCACAGACCTGTTGGCTCGGTAGGCAAACTGCAGCGGGTCCAGGAGGGGAGTGGTGATGGACTTGAGGTGGGGCAGGACCAGGCGCTCAAAGGACTTCATGACTACAGAGGTGAGCGCTACAGGTCTGTAGTCGTTAAGACCAGTGATCCATGGCTTCTTGGGGATAGGGATGATGGTGGAGGATTTGAGGCAGGTTGGCACGTGGCATAGCTTAAGGGAGGTGTTAAAAATGTCTGTGAAGACAGGAATCAGCTCTTTCGCACAGTGTCTCAGGGTGGAGGGAGACACGCCGTCAGGACCGGGGGCCTTGCGCGGGTTCAGTCTGGAGAACTGTCTGTGCACGTCTTGCTCACTGATGACAAGGGCAGGGGGGAGGAGGGGGGGCCGCCTTTGATGAGGTAGGGACCGTGGAGGCAGTGGAGGCAGTGGAGCTGGGGGGAGGGGGGGAGATGGACACAGCTGATGGGGTGTCAAAACGGGCATAATGTTGGGACAGTCTTTGACAAAGGGCTTTGTCATCCTGACCTTTAGAAGCCTGAGGCCGATAGTTGGTGATTTGCCTCAGTCCTCTCCACACAGAAGCAGAGTCATTAGCAGTGAACTGCTGCTGGAGCCTCTCAGAATACACAGATTTAGCTCTCCTCAGCTCTCTGTTAAACCGATATTTGACCTCCCTGTAGTAGTCCCTGTCTCCACTTTTCAACGCTGCTTCCTTCTCCTTCCTGATCTGTCTGAGCTTAGCAGTGAACCAGGGCTTATCATTAGAGTACCTCACCCTGGTGCGTGATGGAAGAATGCTCTCCTCACAAAAGTGGATATATGAGTTCACAGTGTCTGTGTACTCATTCAGATCATGCGTGGCTCCTTTAAACATGCCCCAGTCAGTTATTTCCATGCACGTGCTCAGCTTCTCCCCAGCTTCACTGGTCAATTTCCTCGTGGTGGTCACAACAGGTTTAGTGAGCTTTAGTCTCTGTCTGTATGTGGGAATGAGGTGGACCATCGCGTGATCAGATAGTCCGAGCGCAGCGCGGGGAACAGCGCGATACGCGTCCTTCACTGTAGTGTAACAGTGATCCAGTGTGTTCTCTCCTCTGGTTGGGCATTTAATAAACTGTTTGTATCGGGGGAGATTGTGGCTTAGGTTGCTCTGGTTAAAGTCGCCAACCACAATAACCAGAGAGTCCGTGAAAGTCCCCTCCATATGTTGGATGTGATCTGCGAGCGCGCGCTGAGCCTCGCGCGTCCGCGTCGGGCGGGACGTAAACAGCGGCGAGGATAAATGAAGTTAACTCCCGCGGTGAATAAAATGGCTTGCAGTTAATAAAAAGATATTCCAGCGCGGGAGAACAGTGTTGGGAAATTACCGTTACATCAGAGCACCAGCTGTTGTTAATGTAGAAGCAGACTCCTCCTCCAGAGGACTTACCGGAGAGCACTGTGTCACGATCAGAACGAAACAGCTGGAATCCATCGAGGTGGAGCGCGCTGTCTGGAATTGATTCATTAAGCCACGTCGCCGTAAAACAGAGGGTAGACGAGGAAGCGAGGTCCTTAAATCGCATCAGCAGTCTCAGTTCATCTACCTTGTTAGAGAGAGAATTGGCATTGGTGAGAAATATGCCAGGCAAGGCCGTGCGCGTGCCCCTCCTGCGAAGCCGTACGAGAGCGCCCGCTCGCCTTCCTCTCTTTCGCCGTCTCACTTTTTGAGTTAAACAATGAACCAGATCGGCGGCAGGAGCTAAAAAAAACTGGGAGTAGATCCGTGGGAGTGAAAGTCCTGATATTTAATAGCTCTTCACGGGTATAAGAGCAGGCAGACACACAACTGACAAACAAAAACATACAAAGAAGGTCGCAGCGAAGCACCATGGCAGCCGTTGTGGGCGCCATCTTGTCTATTCACTGGACCCCCATGATCCCTCCTCCAGGTGGTGAGCCCACTGGAGGGTGGACCTATGTAACTCCTTCGGGCTGAGCCCGGCCGGGTCCCATGGGTGGAAACCCCGCCGCCAGATGCTAGCCTTCGAGCCCCTCCCCCAGGCCTGGCTCCAGAGTGGGGCCCCGGTAACCCCATACCAGGTGGGGTACACTGAATCCTTGATATAGAATTTAATTTAGACAAAGGTAACACAAATAAACACAAAATGCAGTTTTTAAATGAAGGTGTTTATTATTAAGGGGAAAAAAATCCAAACCTACATGGCCCTGTGTGAAAAAGTGATTGCCCTCTAAACCTAATAACTGGTTGTGCCACCCTTAGCAGCAACAACTGCAATCAAGCGTTTGCAGTAACTGGCAATGAGTCTTTTACAGCACTGTGGAGGAATTCTGGTCCACTCATCTTAGCAGAATTGTTGTAATTCAGCCACATTGGAGGGTTTTCCAGCATGAACCGCCTTTTTAAGGTCATGCCACAGCATCTCAATCAGATTCAGGTCAGGACTTTGACTAAGCCAATCCAAAGTCTTTATTTTGTTTTTCTTAAGCCATTCAGAGGAGGACTTGCTGGTGTGTTTTGGATCATTGTCCTGCTGCAGAAACCAAGTGCACTTACCAACTTTACTACTCACTTTACCAACAAATGATCAAAGGACCCACCAGGATAACCAAACAATCCAGAACACTTATTGACATGGTATTTACTAATAAACCAGAACGAATAACCAGAACCTATAATCTTGTAACTGGTCTCTCAGATCATAACATGGTTCTTGCTGTCAGAAAACTTACTAAAAAGCGACTACAGTATTTTGGAGGAGTCGATATTGACAAATCAAATTTTATTATTCCCAAATCAAAAAATGAGGAGTTTGAACATTACTTAGAGAATCAAAATTGGGAGCAGCTCATGTCAACATATGAAGTAGATGATTGTTGTAATTTTATAACTGCAACAATCACAAAGTCTATAGAAAAATTTACAAAGCAAATTAAAAGTAGACAACAGAAGATTAGCCTACCATGGTTAAATAATGAAATAAGAAAACTTATGAAGAGGCGAGACTATGCATTGAAAACATCATTAACCTCTAAACTACAAAATGATCACCTTGTGTACAAAAGTTTAAGAAATAAAGTGGTACATGAGCTGCGAAAATCAAAAATATCTTATTACAATAAACTGATAGATCATGCAAAGGGTAACAACAGTTCCCTATGGAGGCATTTAAATAACTTAACTAATAAAAAAAACGATCAGAAGGGGGTAAAGGAACTTAGAATCAATGGCAAGACCGTCAGTGACAAGGCTACTTTGGCAAATGAATTTAATTCATACTTTGTGGGCTCTGTGGAAGACTTAACAAAAATTTTTGTGCTGCCAAATGTGCTCAACAACACAAATTCCATACTTCCAACAGATACTTTTCACATCGATGAGGTAAATGAGGAGTTAATTGCTGGTATTGTTAAAACACTGTCAAACTCAAAAACTAATGATATCTACAATATGAGCACCTCCTTTCTCAAAATGCACAGCAAAATATTAATCAAACCACTGACTCATCTCATTAATCTCTCCATTAGGTCTAGTACATTTCCATCTGGCTGGAAAAAAGCTGTCGTCATACCAGTTCATAAATCAGGCAGTAAAGACGATATATGCAATTACCGCCCAATCTCTATTTTACCAGTCCTATCTAAGGTTCTTGAAAAAGTTGTAGCTACACAGCTGATAGACTACTTACAAGACAGTCAACTTCTTCATCCACATCAATTTGGTTTTAGACCAGGATACTCAACAGAAACAGCAAATTGTTGCCTTATTGAAAACGTCAAACAGTCCTTGGACAGGGGTAATATGGTAGGAGCTGTTTTTCTAGATCTCAAAAAGGCTTTCGATACTGTAAACCACAGTTTGCTTTTATCCAAAATGGTATCTTTTAACTTCTCCCCAGATACATTAGAATGGTTTGCATCTTATCTCCAGAATAGAGAACAGTGTGTAAAAGTTCACCAGGATAAATCCTCATTTTTAAACAACCGCATGGGTATCCCACAAGGGTCCATTCTTGGTCCTTTACTTTTCAGCATTTTTATTAATGACTTGCCGTTACACTGCTCAGTTGCAACATGCCAACTTTATGCAGATGATGCAGTTATTTACACAGCTGCCAAGACTCCAGCACAGGCTGCAGATGTACTGTCTACAAGTATGGTTGATGTCCAAGAGTGGCTCCTCAAGAACCATCTATTGCTGAACCTTCAGAAAACAGTCTCAATGTGCTTTTCAATCAAAAAATGTAACCTGCAACGTTTTAAAGTTAATATACATGATCATGACATCAGTTTAGCTACAGAATTCAAATACCTTGGCATTGTACTAGATCCTCAACTCAAATTTAATCTTCATATAAAGAAAATTTCAAAAACAGTAAAAAAAAATCTGAACTGCTTTAAATTAATTAGATATTACATACCTTACGAAGCAGCTGCACTGTATATGCATTCTATGGTTTTTTCTCATATATCATACTGTTTGACAGTCTGGGCTCAAGCAGCCCCTTCCACAATAAGACATATAGGTTCATTATATAATCAAACCCTAAAAATCTTGGACAAAAAGCCCATTAGGTGGCATCACTGTAATGTTTTAAAAAAATACAACCTATTGAGTTTTGAGAGCTTCATTGACCTCTGTTTTCTGAAATTAACGTTCAAATGTTTCCATAAATCAGCACCCGAGCCACTTGCTGGTTTCGTCCAAAGACAGGACAGCAGCAGAGCCACCAGGAGTTCTGTTAACAATAACTGTAAAATATTCCACCGCAGAACCACATTTGGACAAACAGCTTTCTCTATAAAGGGCAGTCACATCTGGAACACAATGCCAAATGTAATTAAAATAATAACAGACTTTAAAACATTCACTAAAAAGGTTAAAAACTGGCTGAAAAATAAACAAGAATGTACTCATGTATGAATTAATTGTCTGCAAAGTGAGAGCGAATGAAGGGAAGGAATAAATGTGTTTGTTTATAGTGAGTGACGAAGGGAGGGAGGCCTGAAATAGGCAAATGTGAGTTGTGTTATATGTGTTAAATGTGAGTCAGGCTGTTATATTTGTGTATTTATAATATTTATAATATTTATGTTAAATGTGAGTCAGGCTGTTATATTTGTGTATTTATAATATTTATAATATTTATAATATTTATAATTGTGTATTTATAATCTTTCTGCATTGATGTATGTGGTTATTGTGTATTTTTTTTTTCCTTTACTTGATTCTCTTTTCTAAAGCCCATCCAGGGACAAGAGTTGCAAATTAGCTAATAGCTATACACTCTATGTGCAACACATCAGATTGATTGTCTTTGATTAATTGTCTATGTTTATTGCACTGTCCCTGTCAAATAAACTAATCTATCTATCTATCTAACTTCAGCTTGAGGTCACGAACAGATGGCTGGATATTCTCCTTCAGGATTTTTTGGTAGACAGCAGAATTCATGGTTCCATTTACCACAGCAAGTCTTCCAGGTCCTGAAGCAGAAAAACAGCCCCAGACCATTACACTACCACCACCATATTTTGCTGTTGGTATGATGTTCCTTTTCTGAAATGCTTTGTTTCTTTTACACCGGATGTAATGGGACGCACACCTTCCAAAAAGTTAAACTTTTGTCTCATCAGTCCACAAAGTATTTCCCCAAAATCTTGGGGATCATCAAGATGTTTTCTGGCAAATCTGAGACAAACCTTTGTGTTCTTTTTACTCAGCAGTGGTTTTCGTCTTGGAACTCTGCCATGCAGGCTTTTTTGCCCAGTCTCTTTCTTATAGTGGAGTCATGAACACTGAACTTAACTGAGACAAATGAGGCCTGCAGTTCTTTGGATGTTGTTGTGGAGTCTTTTGTGACCTCTTGGATGAGTCATCGCTGCGCTCTTGCGGTAATTTTGGTCGGCCGGCTTCTCCTGGGAAGGTTCACCACTGTTCAGTGTTTTTGCCATTTGTGGATAATGGCTCTCACTGTGGTTCACTGGAGTCCCAAAGCTTTAGAAATTGCTTTATAGATCTCAGTTACTTTGTTTCTCATTTGTTCCTGAATTTCTTTGGATCGCAGCATCCTTTTGAGGATCTTTTGGTCTACTTCACTTTGTCAGGCAGGTCTTATTTAAGTGATTTCTTGATTGAGAACAGTTTTGGCAGTAATCAGGCCTGGTTGTGGCTTGAGAAATTGAACTCTGCTTTCAAAAGTAGTGATAAACCACAGTTAATTTATGTTTTAACAGGGAAGGAGGGGGTGTTAGTTTTTCACAGAGGGCCATGTAGGTTTGACTTTTTTACCCTTAATAATGAACACTTTTGTTTAAAAACTGTATTTTATGTTTACTTGTGTTATCTTTGTCTAATATTTAAATTTGTTTGATGATCTGAAACATTTAAGTGTGACAAATACAAAAAAAAGAGAAATCAGGAAGGGGGCAAACACTTTTTCACACCACTGTAAATTTAATGCTATAAGCTCTCAGAAGTGAAAACAAATTGCACGTTTTGTATAAACACGATGGCATTGAGATACTGTATTTACGTATAAAAGTATCGACCAGCTGGTTTCGAAGTATCGATACTTGAGTATCGATACTCGAGTATTGATACGCCCATCCCTAAGACTGGGTGACGGTTGGCAGCCTGACAGCAGCAGCGTCTGGTTTCAGCCTCCAAAACAGTGTGCTGTGAGTAATTCATTGTCAGTTTCCTTGTGACCTTTCTCCAGAGGACTTGAAAATACTGGTGTCCATAGACTGGTAAGACCACGTCCTTGTCTAGACTCACAGAGCAGAAGGGGTGAGCTGCCTGTTTCTTTGTGTCTGGTTTTTCTCCTGTTTTTGTTAGTATGGGGAGTCAGGTGTAGGATTGTCTCTTTGTTCACTTTGTTTCACATAGGGACTAGGTACCACCAATCTGGGTAAAGATAGGTGGGTTTGGTTTGTTATTTTGGCCTTGGTTCACCCCGGAGTCACGCTTACTGGTTGGTAAAGAATTCACATGCAAATAAAGCTCACTGAGCTGGTTATTCATCTCTGGTTTTGGTTTTTGGGGACTGGAACGGGTTTTTTTCCCATTCATTTATGGTGCGCTCCTTTTCTCCTAGACAGGGGTGTAACAGTGGGACCACTGCAGGGAGACCCCTCCACCTGACTCAAGGACCACAAGCAAGGCTGCCTTAATGAACAAGCTAGGCTGGACTGAAGCCCAGGGGCCTACCAAGATCAGGGGCCTATCATGAGCTCATAAAAAAGATCACATTGTTGTTAATTGGTCAAATTCTATGTCCATCACTTGATATTCATGTGTGACCAGCTGCTGATTGGTCCAGTTTACATGTGGATCACATAGGTACCATGTAACAAGAGCCTATCAGAGGAATTGTTTTGACATGTGACTATGCAAGAACCAGTGAGAGGTAAGAAGTAATTAGCTTGGTCAAAATGTCTGGAAACAAGTTTGTGAGTGGCGCTTATTAAATTATTGAGCAGAAAAGAGCTTTGAGAAAATGAATTGTTCAAAAAAATCCAGAAGAGTAAAGGATTTTTCTAAGGAGGAGCAAAGAGTGGAGGCGGAGCTGCTGATTACTGCCCCGAGGAGACAGGGGGGCCATTAAAGCCCTCACCTGGAGGAGAAGACCACCAGATCCTGCTGAAAGAGAGCAGGCCAGGGGAGAAGGCAAGCTGAGAGATGGAGACCAGCACAAGAAAAGCCAGGTCTGATGTCAGGCCATCACTGCTTCCATCAGACAGCTGTGCGTGGGACAGTAGACTGGGAGCTTGGTGAAAGTAGACTAGATCAAGCCTGCTGCTGAAACAGACTGTGGAACCTCACACTGATGTCCATAGAGTATGACATCATTCTTGAGCTGGACTTAAAGGACCTAATGAAGGATTTTTCATTAAAGAAAGCCAGAAGAAAGCACTTCTAAAAAAAAAAAAAAAAAAAGGTAAGACATGCTATTTGCTTTCAAGCCACCTGTGCAGGTTTTTAATTACCTCCACCAAGGAGGTCATGTGATCGGGGTGGTTTGTTTGTTTTTCTGTTTATTAGCAGGATTATGGAAAAAAAATACTGCATGGATTTTGATGAGCTCTTCACCAGAGGTAGCCCTTGGGCCAAGGATGAACCCATTAAATTTTGGTGATGATCTGAGAGTGCATACCTCCACCAAGGACCTTGTTTGTATTTGTGCAGCAGGATTACACAAAAACTACTGGATGGATTTGGATGAAATTTTCACCAGAGGTCGTCCTTGGGCTAGACAGGAGCCCATTACATTTTGGTGATGATTGGAGAACACATACCTTCACCAAGGCTCTTCTCACAGTGTGTTAGTAAGAATCCTCCAGAACTACTGGATAGACTTTCATGCAATTTTAACCAGAACTGGCTCGTGGCCTACACACAAACCCATTACATTTTAGAAGTCATCCATGGGGGATGGAAGAAGCCTTGGTGGAGTTATGTGCTCTCTAAGTGCTTTTTCTAGTTGCTGCTGTTGCGCATTGTTTGAATCAGGAATACGGGACTGATATAACTTTGTGTTCTGCTGTCATCATTAGACTGTAATTGTTGATCAGTGTCATCCTCTGATACCTGGTGTTGTTTAGGCCATGGTGCCATGTGTGTCTGTGTCAGAGAGAGAGAGAGAGAGAGAGAGAGAGAGAGAGAGATCAGACTAACTTGTGTTTCTGCTGAAGTCAGCAGTATCTGTCAGTGTAAAAATGAAAATCTCACTAAGATAAAATATCTTAAATCAAGGCTTTATGCTTGTTTTTCTCTCACAAGATTGTTTTAAGGTAATTTTTACTTGTTTGAAGAAATTTAATCTTACTTTGTTGGCAGAGATTTGTTCTAATTTTAACTAAAATTATCTATTGCCAGAATTTTCTGCTTATTTTAAGTAAAATTATCTGCCAACAGAGCAAGAAATTTTGACTTATCAAATTGCTTCAAACCAGTTTCCAACTATCTTAACCATGGAAAATGTTCTCCCACATAAACTGCACAGCAAGAATAAATATCTTGTCAGACAAAAACCAGCAGAAACAGCCTGAATTTATTTCATTTTACTGATATTGACTTTTTGCAGTGTAGTTGTGTTTTCTAGCTCACAGCTTCATTATTTCTCAAAGAGAAACAAAAATGAGGCCGTAGTGGCTCAGGAGGTAGAGCAGGTGGCCCAATAACTGGAAGGTTGGCGGTTTGAATCCCGCTCCCCCCACCTTGCTGTTGTGTCCTTGGCCAAGACACATTACCCACCTTGCCTCCATTGTCTTCATGGTTCATGACACTGATGTATGAATGTGAATAAATGTTCAGTTGGCGTGGATTGGCAGCCATATTGTTGTCAGTCTGCCCCAGGGCAGCTGTGGCTACAGAAGTAGCTTACCTCTATCATTGTCTGTGGACTGAATGAAGAATAGACTCATTATAAAGTCTTGGGTGTCATGAAAAGTTCCATAGAAATGCAATCCATCATTAAAAACATAGTTATTACATATTTTAAACTGAGATTCTGTTGGGGGGGGGGCTACAGAACCTCTCAGCCCAAGGGCCTAATGGCAAGTTAAGGTGGTCCTGGCCACAAGACCAGATAGGGACGTGCTTCTGTCCAAACGGAACCAGTCCACACATGCAGCCAGCAGGGGGCGTCCTTCTCTTCCATCTGTGTAGACCCAGACCAGTGTGGTCCAAGTCAAACCTTCTCTGTGTCTGTCTGACCAAAAAGGTGAAGCTTTAAACATCTGAACTCTAACAAAGCTTTGCTGAACTTACTGATCCGCTTCAAGCAGAACAATTCAGTTCTAACAGTTGTGGCTCGGTGCTGCAGCCTGACAGCTGGAGGAGCAAAGTTCAAGTTCACATTCATCCACTAATATTTCAGCAGGTCAGTTAAAGTAGAAACTGATTCTTACTTTGAGTCTGAAGGTCCAGGTCCATCACTGAAGAACAGAGGTTCTCCTCTGGACCGATCACTCCTCAGAGACAGACATGTGGATCCTCCAGACTCTGCTCTGTCCTCCTCTTCCTCCATCTTGATGATGTCAGTCAGTCTGAGAAATAAACCACAAATCCTCAGTCAGTGTTGTTGTTCTGGACTGTGTTCCATGTGGTTCTGAGGTTCTCATGGTTGTTCCATGGACACTAGAACATTAGAAACACCTGTCAGTAGAAAACACACTAAAACCTCCTTAATAACCTGAACATCCCTGCTGTGTTAAGGTGGAATCCTTCCTCCTTCTGCCTGATCTGATCAGAGAAGTTCTCCAGAACAAACAGTTGCTGCTCCCAGCAGCTGTCTGGTGAAGTCAAAGCCTCCTGCAGAGAATCAAAGTGTTGAGTTGTGACTCTTCTTCTTCCCTCTACAGTCCTCAGGGACAAAACTGACTCAATGTCAGTGGAAAATGAACGAGCTCAGAATAAATAGTATATTAATATTTTTAAAGTGTATAAGTGAATAAAGTTCATTCATGGCACCTTTTACAGCAAAAGAAAATCAAGATGTTTTTAATAAACAATAAAAATAAAAAAGAAAGTGTAAATGAGAGGGAGTCGGGCATAATGTGAAAATGTAAGGAGCAGAGGCAGTGAAGGCAGATGAGTTTAAATACCTTGGGCTAACCATCCAAAGCAATAGCAACTGCACAAGAGAGGTGAAGAAGAGAGTGCAGGCAGGGTGGAGTGGGTGGAGACGAGTGTCAGGGGTGATTTGTGACAGAAAGGTAGCAGCAAGAGTGAAAGGGAAGATTTACAAGACGGTAGTGAGACCTGCTATGATGTATAGCTGGAAACAGTGGCGCTGACAAAAACACAGGAGACAGACCTGGAGGTGTCAGAGATGAAGCTGCTGAGATTCTCACTAGGAGGGACAGGAGGGCCAGTACTTATTGATTTTACTAGGACTAGGACTTTTTCCAGAGTACTGGGACTTCTCATGAACTGCTGGTACCCCCTCCGTTTCCAACGCTGAACACGTTCAAAAAAATTTGTGCAACAACTTTTCTCTCAAAACAGTCTCAGAGGTATCTCACGTGTCTCAAACCCATCTCGATCTCGTCTTGAGTGTTGGCCAGTCATTGTGGGACTGTCGTAAGTGCAAAAAAAAAAAGTTTGTCTAAATTTTGTCTCACGCATGTTGTGAGAATGTCCTGCAACACTTACATGACATGTATGCAAACACCCAGAGAACTTTGGCCAAAAAACACGAGGAGTTTGTGCAACATTATTGCAACATTTATGAGACAGTGTGATTTCAAACGAAAATTCTCACAAATTCTTGGATTTGTCTCATGTTTTTTAATCTCCAACTAGTTGCAAGCTGTCTCAGCACAGTGAGGTACTAAGATCAGGTAAACCTTTATTACTCCCACAATGGGGAAATTACTACCCTAAATATGTTTAAAATATGTTGAAATCATTCAAAAGTGCCGAGAATGAAAGTAGAGTGATGGGACCAACTGCCCACCAGGCCTGGATCGATTACATGGAATAGCTGCAGGAGAAGCACCAGCGGGGACTAGCACTAGTGGAGATGCAGACCACAGGGGAGGTTCCTGCAGAATTGGTTCTTGGTTGCTGTAGTGGAAACGGGGCTAAATAATGGACTCCAGGACCCAGGGCTGAACTTGGCCTCCTAATTCTACAGGCATTTCATGATGAGGAATTTTTGAAGTGCCACTCAGCTCCGAAAGAATTCCTGTTGCAGGTCAGGAGCAGCGTAGAAATTGTCCTGGAGTCAAAGTAGCGTTACCTTATGATCGGCTATTAATTCCTCAGGGACGAGTCGCCACTAAAAATCCTGCAGGAAATGCGAGAAAGGATCGACTGTCACATGAATCTGGGTCTTTGGAGTTTAAATTGACGACTTTTTCATGATCAAATCAAAACTTATTTCACAAACATTTGACATCTTCTGTCCTCATTTGTGTGTCTTTTGTAAAGTCTTGACATTTTTCTTCTACGTTTGAGGCATTATTCTCAAAAATGTTAAAGGAGTTTTGCTAATAAATGAGGCATTTTTCTTGTAAATGTAGAACTCCATGACTTCTTCACTTAAAATTGTTATGGTAGAGGCCTAGTCCACACACTCTCCTTGAGCGCCCTCTTGTGGCTTGGGAGTGTAACTGTTTTGCCTGTAAAAATAAATGGCTGCCAGCACTTCAACTGGAGCCTCTCAGTCTCCTTCCTTTAATATAGCTGCACTTACAACTACCAAGACATGGTGTCAGAAGTTGTCCAGGGAAGCAAGACATTAAAAGAAGAACTTGCCCTTGCTGTCCGGAGTGAACTTGGGTTTTAAGTTTGAAGAATCAAGCACAGTCAGTGCAGAGCTAACCGCAGCTAACAAAATAGCGGCGCCAGGTAGCATTGACCGCAAAACGCAATGGCGGCGGCAGCAGCAGCCCAGCGGCATTTCAAGTCGCACTGCCACCAAAAATTGACTGCAAAAAGCCGGAAGAGTGGCCAAAATGGATCAAATGGTTCCAACGATTCAGGATATCTTCTGGGCTCGAGCTACAGCCAGAAGAAAACCAGGTGAACACGCTGATCTATAGGATGGGAGAAGAAGCAGAGGACGTGCTGACGTCACTGAACATGACAGAAGAGGAGGCGAGTGATTACACTATGGCAGCCAAGTTGGAGGCACATTTTGTGGTGAGAAGAAACGTAATTTTTGAACGTGCAAAGTTTAACCAAAGACAACAAGAAATAGGAGAGACTGCAGACAGTTTTATTGCATCATTGTACGCCCTGGCAGAGCACTGTGGTTATGGCGCTGCACAGCGAAATGATCAGAGACAGACTCGTGGTCGGGATACGTGACAAGCGGCTCTCGGAGTCATTACAGATGGATGCGGAGCTCACACTGGATAAAGCCAACATGATCATTCGCCACAGCGAGCTCATGAAGAAACAGCAGGACCTTCTGAAAAACAACTTCAAGCAAGAAAAGCCCTGCAATGTGGACAGTGCCAAAGTTAAAACAAAGACTTTCACAAGAACATTCAACAAACCAGTGAAGACAATGAAACAAGCCCAAGAGAGAAACACAAAACGTGACACACAATGCAGCAGATGTGGTAAAGCACCCTCTCACAGCAAACACACTTGCCCAGCCAGAGATGGATTTTGCAGTCAGTGCAAGCGAAAAGGACACTACGCACGAGTGTGTAGGTCAGGAGCAGTAAGAGAAATGCAGGCTGCAGGTAATGACAGTGAGAGTGAAGTTGCATTTTCAGGCTCAGTGGCTTCAGATAAGTCAGATGATGCATGGGTTACTCCAGTTAAAGGAAACAACCTAGACTGTGTGCTCAAGATAGACACAGGAGCAGACGTTACTGTCCTCCCTGAACATGTGTGCAGTACTCTAGCACAGAGACCACAGCTGCAGCCAACTAAACTGAAACTGTATGGGGCAGGCATGTCACCTCTTGCGGTTAAAGGGAAGTTTACAGCTAACCAAAGCACAGCCAATAAGTCTACAGTACAGGCAGTGTATGTGGTAGCAGATCTGGTACAAGGATTACTCAGTCGCCCAGCAAGTGTAGCTCTCTGGTTGGTGGCTAGAGTGGAGGCAGTGTCACTCACATCAGTAGAGGCAGTCAAGCAGCGGTTCCCAGAACTGTTCAGTGGTTTAGGAAAAATGGAGGGAAATATAAAATTGAGCTCAAAGAAGATGCCAAGCCATTTGCTCTGACAACCCCCCGACACATCCCACTACCCCTATTGTAGAGGGTGCGTTCAAAGACGAGACTGAGTTTATTTCTCAGGGTCCATTTTATTGATAAAATGGACCATCTTGGCCATCTTTTCTTCAAGATGGCGCCCACAGTGGTCGCCATGGTGCTTCGTTGCGCCCTTTGTTTGTTTTTGTTTGTCAATTGTGTGTCTGCCTGCTCTTACACCCGTGAAGAGCTTCTAAATATCAGGACTTTCACTCCCACGGACCTACTCCCAGTTTTTTTAGCTCCTGCCGCCGATCTGGTTCATTGCTTGGCTCGAAAAGTGAGACGGCGAAAGACAGCAAGACGAGCGGGCGCTCTCGTTCGGCTCCGCAGGAGAGGCACGCGCATGGCTTTGCCTGGCATATTTCTGTCCAATGCCAATTCTCTCTCTAACAAGGTAGATGAACTGAGACTGCTGATGCATTTTAAGGACCTCTCTTCCTCGGCTGCCCTCTGTTTTACCGAGACCTGGCTCAGGGAAAATACACCGGACAGCGCGCTGCGCCTCGAGGGATTTCAGCTGTTTCGTGGTGATCGTGACACAGAGCTCTCCGGTAAGACCACAGGAGGAGGAGTCTGCTTTTACATCAACAGCAGCTGGTGCTCTGATGTAACGGTAATTTCCAAACACTGTTCTCCCGCCCTGGAATTTCTTTTTATTAGCTGCAAGCCATTTTATTCCCCGCGGGAGTTCGCTTCATTCATCCTCGCCGCTGTGTACGTCCCTCCCGACGCGGACGCGCGCGAAGCTCAGCGCGCGCTCGCGGATCACATCCAACATACGGAGCGGACTTTCCCGGACTCTCTGGTTATTGTGGTTGGCGACTTTAACCAGAGCAATCTGAGCCACGATCTCCCCCGCTACAAACAGTTTATTAAATGCCCCACCAGAGGAAAAAACACGCTGGATCACTGTTACACCACAGTGAAGGACGCGTATCGCGCTGTTCCCCGCGCTGTGCTCGGACTATCTGATCACATGATGGTCCACCTCATTCCCACTTACAGAGACTGAAGCTCACTAAACCTGTTGTGAGCACTACAAAGAAATGGACCAGTGAAGCTGAGGAAAGCTGGAAACGTGCATGGAAATAACTGATTGGGGCATGTTTAAAGGAGCCACGCATGATCTGGATGAGTACACGGACACTGTGAACTCATATATCCACTTTTGTGAGGAGAGCATTCTTCCATCACGCACCAGGGTGAGGTACTCCAATGACAAGCCCTGGTTCACTGCTAAGCTCAGACAGATCAGGAAGGAGAAGGAAGCAGCGTTGAAAAGTGGAGACAGGGACTGCTACAGGGAGGTTAAATATCGGTTTAACAGAGAGCTGAAGAGAGCTAAATCTGTGTATTCTGAGAGACTCCAGCAGCAGTTCACTGCTAACGACTCGGCTTCTGTGTGAAGAGGACTGAGGCAAATCACCAACTATCGGCCTCAGGCTCATAAGGGTCAGGATGACAAAGCCCTTTGTCAAAGACTGTCCCAACACTATGCCCGTTTTGACACCTCATCAGCTGTGTCCAACTCCCCCCTCCCTCCAGCTCCACAGCCTCCACGGTCCCTACTTCATCAAAGGCGGTCCCCCCCTCCTCCCCCCCTGCCCTTGTCATCAGTGAGCAGGACGTGCTCAAACAGTTCTCCAGACTGAACCCGCGCAAGGCCCCCGGTCCGGACGGCATGTCTCCCTCCACCCTGAGACACTGTGCGAAATTGCTGGCTCCTGTCTTCACAGACATTTTTAACACCTCCCTTAAGCTATGCCACGTGCCGACCTGCCTCAAATCCTCCACCATCATCCTTGTCCCCAAGAAGCCACGGATCACTGGACTTAACGACTACAGACCTGTAGCGCTCACCTCTGTAGTCATGAAGTCCTTTGAGCGCCTGGTCCTGCCCCACCTCAAGTCCATCACCACTCCCCTCCTGGACCCGCTGCAGTTTGCCTACCGAGTCAACAGGTCTGTAGACGACGCAGTCAACCTGGCCCTCCACTCCATCCTGCAGCACCTGGACACCCCGGGAACCTACGCCAGGATCCTGTTTGTGGACTTCAGCTCCGCATTCAACACCATCCGCCCCACTCTGCTCCGGGACAAGCTGTCCCTGCTCAAAGTGCCTGACTCCCTCTGCAGGTGGATCACCGACTTCCTGACGGACCGGAGGCAGCATGTGCGGCTGGGAAAGACTGTCTCAGACTCTGTTAGCATCAGCACCGGATCACCCCAGGGCTGTGTACTTTCCCCCCTACTCTTCTCCCTTTATACCAACTCCTGCACCTCCAGCCACCAGTCTGTCAAGCTGATCAAGTTTGCGGACGATACCACCCTCATCGGGCTCATCTCCAACAGCGACGAGTCCGCCTACAAGAGAGAGGTGGCCCAGCTGGCGTCCTGATGCAACAACAACAACTTGCAGCTGAACGCTCTGAAGACAGTGGAGATGATTGTGGACTTGAGGAAAGTCACAACCCCTCTGCCCCCCCCCTCACCCTCACAGGCTCTCCCATCACCACTGCAGATTCCTTCCGCTTCCTAGGCACCACCATCACCAGGGACCTCAAGTGGGAGCCGACAATCAGCTCCCTCATCAAAAAGGCCCAGCAGAGGATGTTCTTCCTGCGGCAGCTGAGGAAGCTCAAGCTACCCACCAAGATGTTGGTACAGTTCTACACAGCCATCATCGAGTCCATCCTCACCACCTCCATAACCGTGTGGTACGCAGGAGCCACTGCCAGGGACAGACTAAGGCTGCAGTGTGTCGTGCGCGCTGCTGAGAAGGTGATCGGCTGCAAGCTCCCATCTCTCCAGGATCTGTACATCTCCAGGACCCGGAGGCGTGCTGGCCGGATCATAGCCGATCCTTCACACCCTGGTCACGTACTGTTTGCCCCCCTCCCCTCAGGTAGAAGACTTCGGTCCATTCAGACTAAAACCTCCCGTCACATGAACAGCTTCTTCCCCTCTGCCATCAGACTGCTGAACACTAAGTGACTTACTGACTCTCGTGCACTATGTACAGCAGCTCAACCAGACTCATGTCAATCATCACTGTTTTCTTCTCGCATTACAGACTGCACTATATGGTTCTCCACATTATCTGCTGCTCACTAATATATTTAAACTGCTGACTAGTATTACTCATTCTTATTCTACAATTTATTGCATGTATAGTTTATTTCTTTTATTTTATCATGTTTAATGTTGCAACATTGCACCGAGACAAATTCCTAGTTTGTGTACTACATGAACAATGGCAATAAATCTGATTCTGATTCTGATAGAACACATCCTCTATCAATCTCTCAAAACAGAAGAGACAGAAGAGCTATGCCTCACAGTTCTTATACTCTGCAGAAGCCACACAACCTAGGTCACATGATACTTATGCAAACATACGATCTATGTACATAATCTCAATCACAATGCCTCTTTGATCTTCACCAAATGTCCATAATCACTCGATGTTCCGGGACTCCCCTTGGGGCATCTCCTCCTAGACAAAGGCCCGACTTCACACCTCCTCTCCTCTTCCTGCAGGTCCCTGCAGGTCCACATATCATAAAAAGCAGAAAATATCACAATCACTCACAACACCATCCCCAGTTGTTTGGGCTTAAATCTCCTGCCATATCTGCTGTGAGTGGGTTTTGCTCCCTCAGCAGCAGCTCCTCGTATCTGTGAATCAGAGTCATTAGTGCATCCCTGTGGTGATTTGAGACAATGCTTCTTTGGCGGCCTGCCACGGCGGGGTGCCCTGGCCGGCTGCATGCACTCGTCAGCTAAAACAAAGGTGGGTTTGAGTCTGTTAATGCAGACCAAGTCCTTCCTGTCTCCCAAATCAAGCAAAAAATGCTTTTCACCTGTTTCCAACACTCTGAACGGTCCATCATACGGTGGTCTTAAACCTGGCCTCTGAGCATCATGTCTAACAAAAACAAATTCTGCATTTTTTAAGGCGCTGGGTACAAAAACGCGCGGAAAGCTGTGATGAACTGGGCCAGGAAGGGTGTTTGATCCGGTGTCGCTCTGCAACAGCTGAGCGGGGGGGCAATTCGGTGCAGGGTTGTCCGGGAGAAATTCTCCTGGCAGCCGGAGGGGTTGAGCAAAAACTAGTTCGGCTGGGGAGGCTTGCAAATCCTCCTTAGGTGCAGAACGCAACCCCAATAAAACCCATGGAAGTTTATCTGCCCAATTTGTATCCGTGAGCGATGCCCTGAGGGCTGCCTTCAATGACCTGTGGAAACACTCGCACAAACCGTTAGCCTGAGGGTTATACGCGGTGGTGCGGTGAATTTTCGCACCTAGGCTGTGAGCCAGAGCTCGGAGACGAACTGGGGGCCCCTATCAGACGTTATGTCCGACGGGACTCCAAAACGCGCAACCCAAGCTGTTAAAAATGCGCGTGCAACGTCTGTTGCTGTAGTTGACACCAGAGGGACCACCTCTGGCCAGCGCATGGTGCGGTCCACCATTGTCAAGAGGTGTGTGAACCCCTGCGACAAAGGGAGGGGGCCGACCAGGTCGACGTGTACATGATCAAACCGTTTAGCCGGAATGTGAAACGGCTCTAATGAGGCTCTGGTATGTTTGTGAATTTTAGCCCGCTGACACGCTACGCAGGCTGCGGCCCACTCTTTGACCTGTTTACGCAACCCCGGCCAAACAAACTTTTCTCCCACCATTTTAATCGATGCACGCACTCCTGGGTGCGCCAGCGAATGTATTGCGTCAAAAACGCGGCATTGCCACGTGGTTGGAACTCGCCTCGTGGAGACATCGCAGATTAAAGGGGGCATACCTATTTGCTGCACCCTGTGCTCCAGCCTTAACCCTGTTGGTCCAGACTGGAGCGCGCGCACATCAGCGTCGTCAGCCTGCTCTGCGGCCATGGCTGCATAATCTAGACCTACGCAGACCGGGGCCGCGAGCGCTTCCGCGCCGCAAACCTGGCCTGCACCCACGGCCGCCGAGACTGCCCCCTGGGGATCCGGCGTTGCCACTGCACGTGAAAGACCATCTGCCACTACATTATGTTTGCCCGCGACATGCTGGATATCGGTGGTGAATTCTGAGATCGCGGCCAGCTGCCTTTGTTGCCGGGCTGACCAAGGCTCTGAAATCTTGGCCATCGCA
The DNA here is from genome assembly GCA_020510985.1 of Pholidichthys leucotaenia. Lineage (NCBI taxonomy): Eukaryota > Metazoa > Chordata > Actinopteri > Cichliformes > Pholidichthyidae > Pholidichthys > Pholidichthys leucotaenia. The sequence continues at coordinate 3,526,413 of JAJAQF010000044.1, forward strand.
AACGTTAACGGCTTATGATCCACGAACGCAGTGAAGCGGCGCCCTTCCAACCAGAACTGGAAGTGGCGGGTGGCCAAATGCAGGGCTAACAGCTCTCTATCGAACGCACTGTATTTCCGCTCATTATCGCGCAAGGTTTTGCTAAAAAATGCGAGAGATTGCCAGCTTCCTGCCACGAACTGCTCGACGACCGCCCCTATCGCTAAATCGGAAGCGTCCGTGGTAAGCACCATACGAGCCCTTGGCACTGGGTGTGCCAACAAAACAGCGTTCGCTAGGGCTGTTTTGACCTGGGCGAAAGCGCGCTCCCGGTCCGGGGACCACTCGATCTTATTTGCAGGTTTTTGTTTTTTAAGTGCCGCGTACAGTGGTTGCATGAGCCGCGACGCACTTGGAAGGAAGCAGTTGTAAAAATTGACCATTCCCCAAAATTCTTGCAGTGCTTTAACCGTTTGAGGTTGGGGAAACTCCGTTATTGCGCGCACTTTCTCGGGCAGCGGGACCGCTCCTTCTGGAGAGACCCGGTGCCCCAAAAAATCTATTTGCGCCACCCCGAATTGGCATTTCGCTGGATTAATTATTAACCCGTGCTCTGTTAACCTCTGAAAAACGGCTGTGAGGTGGCTTTCATGTTCGTCTTCGGATGTACTGGCCACCAAAATATCATCCAAATAGACGAACACGAAAGGAAGGCCGCACAAAACTGCATCCATCATGCGTTGGAACGTCTGCGTGGCACCCTTGAGTCCAAAAGGCATGCGCAAAAACTCAAAAAGGCCAAAAGGAGTTATTACCGCTGTTTTGGGTATGTCTTGAGCGCGGACTGGGACTTGGTGGTAACCGCGCACCAAATCTATTTTAGAAAAAATGCACGCCCCCGCTAAATGTGCCGAAAAATCTTGGATGTGCGGGATCGGGTAGCGGTCGTGTGCTGAGGTATTATTTAACCTGCGGAAATCACTGCAAGGACGCCATGAACCATCAGACTTGGGGACCATATGCAGTGGTGAGGACCAGGGGCTGTTAGAGCGCCTGATGATGCCCAGTTTTTCCAGGTTTGAAAACTCCTCACGCGCGATGGCCAGTTTTAGCTGGGTCCAAGCGCCGAGCTTTTGCAAAAACGGGGGGGCCAGTAGTGGTTATGAAATGTTCCACCCCGTGCTTAGTTACTGACGCTGAAAACGTTGGGACCGTGAGTGCTGGGAACTTAGTGAGTAATGCTTGGAACTTACCACCCGCAGCTGTGACAGTGGGATGTGCAGTCGGCGGGGCCACCCGAGCTGTGCAGGCAAAGGAATGAAAAGACAGTGCATTAATCATACGTCTATTAGTAAGATCGACCAATAAACTATTAGAGCACAGAAAATCAGCACCTAGCATGTTGTTGCTGACTGCAGCTACGATGAAGGTCCACTCAAATGTCCAACCATGAAAAGACAGGGTGAGGGTCTTCTCCCCGAAGGTCTTGATCGTTGAACCATTCGCCGCTAACACCAGAGGTCCGCTGGAGGGCGCCAGCCGGTCGGCGTAGGAAGGCATGATAAAACTCAGTTGGGAGCCTGTGTCCACCAGGAACTGCCTCCCTGACTTCGCATCGGTGATGAAGAGCAGCTTGTTCTTCGCGCCGAGAGCCGCAGCTGCTACCGACCCCCGGTCTTGACGTTTCCCGAGCGTTTGAACTGGCACGGTGGAATGCACTTGTGTGCCCTCTCTGCAAAACGTTGATGATAGAAGCAGAGAGGGCCGTCCGCTCCGCTTCTCCTGGTCTCCGCTGCTGCTGACGTCATCGGGTCCGATGCTGCAGCCCCTCCTCTCCTCTTCCTTCAGGTCCCTGCAGGTCCAGATGTTTCTTTGTTCTCCGAGACATGAAGCTCCAATGCATATAAGGTCATGCATATGTGGGGGATGAGAGTTCACTATCTATACCCCCACACTATTACCCAAAGTCAAAAAGGAACTAGCTCGCATGGAGGAGCTAGGGGTCATTTCAAGAGTGGAGCAGCCCACTGACTGGTGTGCCGGGATGGTCCCGATTCCAAAGCGGGCAGAAGACGAGGTACGTGTGTGTGTCGACCTAACAAAACTGAATGACTCTGTCAAACGAGAACAACACATGCTACCATCAGTGGAGCACACTCTGGGACAGCTTCAGGATGCAAAGATCTTCTCAAAACTTGACATAAATTCAGGATTCTGGCAAAATCCTTTGTCCAGGGAATCAGCACTCCTAACCACGTTCATCACACCATTCGGGAGATTCTCTTTTAACAGACTCTGTTTTGGCATCTCATCTGCTCCGGAACATTTTCAGAGAAGGATGTCACAGCTCTTGGAGGGGCTGGATGGTGTGGTCTGCCAGGTGGATGACATATTGGTGTATGCTGAAACGCAGACCCAACACAACACACGGCTGGAGGCAGTTCTGCAGTGGCTCGGAAAAACCGGAGTAATGCTGAAAGGTGAGAAGTGTGAGTTCTCCAAAACCTCCATCAAGTTTCTAGGACAGATCATCGACAGCACCAGAGTGAAAGCAGACCCGGAAAAAATGAAAGTAGTCAGCAACATGGAAGCACCCACAGATGTCGGTGGCGTGAGGCGGTTCCTAGGGATGGTTAATCATTTGGGAAAATACCTTCCTCACCTCGCAGAGAAAACACAGCCACTGAGGGACCTGCTGAGCACTAAGAACATGTGGTGCTGGGGTGAAGCGCAACAAAAAGTGTTTGACACAATCAAGTCAGAACTGAGCATGCCACCAAATTTGGCACTCTACAACCCCAAAGCACAGACAACAGTATCAGCCGACGCATCTTCCTTCAGACTCGGAGCAGTGCTGCTTCAAAAATAAGAAGATGGGGCAATAAAATCAGTCGCATTCGCATCAAGAGCACTCAGCCCGACAGAACAAAGGTCAAAGGCATCTTCCAGCAACTGAAGGACGATTACAACAAATCAGGGAAAAACAAGACAGAGACGAAATACTAAAACGAGTGAAACAACACTGTTGGAATGGCTGGCCGGACAAACACAACATACCAGGACCATGCGTCCCCTACCATCAACACGCATGTGACCTCACAGTTGAAAATGGCTGACTGTTAAAGGGGACACGCACAGTCATTCTTGAGTCACTGAAAAAGGACATTTTGGGCCGCCTGCACACAGGTCACCAGGGCATCACAAAATCCAGGGAGAGAGCAAAGCAGTCGGTATGGTGGCCGGGACTCAGTGCACAACTGCAGAAGTTAGTGTCAGAATGTGACACGTGTGCTAAGACGAGGCCACACCACAGAGAAACACTACTGCCCACAGAGTTCCCAACACATCCATGGCAGTTGGTTGGTGCTGATCTCTTTGAATGGAATAACAGCCAGTACCTGCTTTTAGTGGACTATTTCAGCAGATTCTTAGAAGTAGCCAAGCTCACACACACTACTTCTATTGCAGTGATTGAACACATGAGGTCCGTATTCGTGAGACACGGCATTCCTGTGGAGGTTTTGTTTTTTTGTTTTTGTTTTTTATTACTTATTTTGTACCCGTAGGTAGATTTGTTTTGCAGTCTGGTGACAAGCCACCAGCTGCCGGTCGCTGCATGCACTAGCGCCCCGTATCCCTAACCTGCATGTTTTTGGCATGTGGGAGGAAACCGGAGAAATCCCGGAGTAAACCCACACAACACGGGGAGAACATGCAAACTCCACACAGATCACTGTTGGTCGGGGGCAGGGATCGAACTCACGATCCCTGCAGTCCCTTGGCCGAGGGTAAACTGTGCTGCTACAGTGCAAACCACTGCGCCACTGTGCAGCCCAGTTCGGAGTGACAATGGCCCACAGTTCTCATCAGAGCACTTCCGAAAGTTCTCTTCAGAATGGTGCTTTGTTCCCACCACCTCTAGTTCAAGATTTCCCCAGAGCAATGGCGAGGCTGAACAAGCTGTGAGAACAGTGAAAAACCATCTGCAGAAAGAGAGAGACCCCTATCTTGTGCTCATGGCATACCATGCCACTCCACTTGCCAACAGCCACAGCTCTGCAGAGCTCCTGATGGGAAGGAAACTTGGCACTACAGTGCCCATCCAGCCATCCTGCCTCAAACCAGAGTGGACTGACATGACAACACGAAGAGAGAGAGAACGGAAGGAGAGAGATAAACAGTGGAAATGGTTCAATAGCAGACACCAAGCATGTGACCTTTCCAGACTTCTACCAGGAGATCAGGTTTGGATTACAGACATGAAAGAAAGTGGGACAGTTTCAGCCAGAGCCGATACACCACGGTCTTACCTGGTTCAGACTCCCAGAGGACTCCTGCGACGCAGCAGGAGTCATCTCGTCACACTCACAGGGACTAAAACTGAACCTGAGTGTCACAGCCCGCTCCCGCCCGTCATCCGCTCCAGCTGTGCGCACACCTGTACCTCATCAGGCCGCGCCTATTTAGCCTGCTCTGCCCAGGGCTTCGGCCTAGAGTCGTCAGCTCTCCTCCTCGTCAAGCTCTGTGTTTGCCTAACTCCCACGGCCAGCGCTCCTCTCGTCTTATGCACGTAAGGTCATTCTCTTACCTGTTCTCTGTTCGTCCCCTGTGCACAGGTGGATCCTCCTGGCGGCAGAACTCCTTCTTCATCGCCGTACCTCTTCAGTCTTCGTCCTGTGGTGCTGATCAGGGCGCTGTCTCCCAGGCGTGAGCCGGTCTTGCCAACGCCAGCCACCAAACCCCTGCAAGTAAGCCACACTCATACGTTCATCATATCCCTGTGTGTTCATCTCACCCTTGTCCTCTGCTCTGTCCTCAGGGTTGCCTGGCTGTACGGTGTTCTGTTCTGCCCTCGGTGCTCCTGTCCCCAACAAGATATCCACATCCCTCATTCACTCATTCATACACCTGTTTTCAATAAAGACTCTTAAATTTTACCTGAGCCTGCGTGCGTGTTCCCTGGGCTAGCCTAACATGTCACTGAGGACCCCATTGATCCTGTCCTGCCCGAGCATAACAACTCAACACCTGATGCACCTGCTGCTCCTCGGCTCCCTACATCTCCAAACAACCACGCTACGGAGAAGCGGTATCCAACCAGAGAGAGAAATCCTCCGAGGTACCTTAAGGACTTTGATCTAGGTAGAAGGTGCTCTGGAACACCTGAGTGACCAGCCCGGGGCAGAGTAATCCCCTCACTCAGCTGAAGGTTGGGACGTCTATCCCACCTTCACAGTTAGTCCATGGTTCAAGAAAAGAAATGTTTTCATCAATTGCTTTGAAATAACAGTTGTTCTGATACAAGTTCTATTTACAAAAAAAAAAAACAAAAAAAAAACGGTTTTATTACAGCCTGAAATACTTAACAGTACATACTATAAGATGCAATGGTTACCTTACTGCATTATATTGAAAATAATTTTGATCTAACATTATTGTTCATAATGTACTGTAGAGGCCTAGTCCATACACTCTCCTTGAGCGCCCTCTTGTGGCTTGGGAGTGTAACTGTTTGGCCTGTAAAAATAAATGGCTGCCAGCACTTCAACTGGAGCCCTCAGTCTCATTCCTTTAATATAGCCTGAACTTACAACTATCAAGACAAAAATCTCCAGCCAGCATCTCAAAAATATGCAACTTTTTGCTCATTTGTTTGCAGCTTTCTGTTTGTAAAGAGTTTTGTAGAGTTGTAGAGAGTTTCTACCTCCACCAAGGAGGTCATGTTTTCACCGCCGTTGGTTGGTTGGTTGGTTGGTTGGTTTGTCTGTTAACAACGTAGCTCAAAAGTTATGAACAGATTTTGATGAAATTTTCCCCAGAGATGGTTCTTGGGCTAGAGAGGAACCCATGACATTTTTTTTTTTTTTTTTTGTTACTTATTTGTACCCGTAGGTAGACTTGGTTTGCAGTCTGGTGACAAGCCACCGGCTGCTGGTCGCATTTTGGTGATGATCTGAGAGTGCATACCTCAGCCAAGGCTCTGATCCTCTCACAGAGTGTCAGCAACAATCCTCCAAAACTACTGGACAGACTTGGATGCAGTTTTCACCAGAAGTGGCTCTGGGCCGACACACAAACCCGTTACAGTTTGGAGGGGATCCATGAGGAACGGAAGGAGCCTTGGTGGAGGTATGCACTCTCTGAGTGTTTCTCTGGTCTTTTATATTTCTTAGTCTTAGAAAAATAAAATATGAACTACTGACATGAACCTTTCAATAGAATCCAGATCCTATAGACAAACAGTAAAAATGTCATATTTCCTGCACCAGAAAAACTAAAAAATTATAATAATTTCAGCTTTGATAATAAAAGTATAAATCAGCTAAAATGACTAAAGATCAACCATTTCTGGAATGAACAAATTGTTACCAGGACAGTTGTGGTCAGTTTCAGATCAGGGAAATCAAAGTAATAATCAGTCCACACAGATGTGTTTGAATCAAAGTTACAGCAGAAATCTGGTGCCAGTAGGAATCAAATCTCACTTCTTTACATCTGAATGTGAATCACACAGTTTGAACCTGAACTGATCAGTGTAAAAGCTTTGAAAATGTGAATCTGAACGGCCTCATTTGAAATTGAATCTGAATCTGCTGCTTTGAATGTGCGTTGCAGTAAAATTGAAACTACAGTTGTGTGAAAAAGTGTTTGCCCCTTCCTGATTTCTCATTTTTTTGTGTTTGTCACACTGAAATGTTTCAGATCATCAAACAAATTTAAATATTAGACAAAGAAAACACAAGTAAACACAAAATGCAGTTTTTAAATGAAGGTGTTTATTATTAAGGGAAAAGAATCCAAACCTACATGGCCCTGTGTGAAAAAGTGATTGCCCCCTAAACCTAATAACTGCTTGGGCCACAATTAGCAGCAACAACTGCAATCTGATATATAGGAGAACATATGTGCAGCAATAAATAAACTTCTATCCATTCACACAACTAAGGCTGGGGGGCTGGATAGACTGCCGCTCACAGCCATGTCAACAGAACAAAGCCGTGTGTCTTAAGTCAAAATGATCCCATGAAGACCACGACCCAGACATTACATACAAATCACAACATACACACACTACTGGCAGCCCCCACCCCAACACCCACCCATGACAGACACACACAGACAAACAGACAGTGTTGGGCATTCCAAATCTACGTAACCAATTAATCGTTCAGCACTAAACAGCAGGACTTCAGGCCCACCACCATCCTGGACATTAAAATTCAACATGGAAACACTCAACTCAGGATCACAGCAACACTTTTTAACTCGCCTTCATACTCCCTCCCTTTTTCTTCTCTTTTTGAATAAATTTACCACAGCACCAAACAGTAAAACCACACATTTATTCACATCAGCAAAATAAAATATCAGGAAACCCCAACGTCTCTGGGTAGCCACCATCCAGAGAACTGCCTCGGAGGCCCTGGGAACCCCCACAATATAAACCCCCCTCCCTGGTGAACATGACTTTATGCCGCCAAAATCTTCTATACAGCCACGGAGGGCCTGGGCATCCCCACGACATCCGTAAGTCCGGCCGCTGCCAACCCCCAAGGTCGAAACACTCCTCTCTGGCCAACATGTCTCTAACCTTAAAAACTGTTTTTTCTTCTCTGGGCCAAACCCCGCCATCGACCCGCAGGGGAACCTTCCTGCTGGCTCCAGCCTTTATTCCATACTTGAGCCAGCAGGAACTGAATCTGAATTTTTATTATTTAAATCTGGGCTGTGCTCCTGCATTTCTGATGCCAAAGTCATTGTTTTTTAACAAGGAAAAGTGTCCAGTTTCAGTAACAACCACACGTTCTGAACTAGTACCAGAAGTTGCACCCATGATTCACGCAAGGCATCATGGGACCCAAGAATAAGGTGGATAAATAAATCAATAAATACACATGTAGTCCATGGTGTGTGACCAAAAAGCAAAACCGTAGTCCATGGTTCCAGAGCCCTCCGTAGGGTCTCCCTAAAAATAGTTAATTTTTTTTTCCATTTTATCTTTGTTGATAGGAACATTTCTTTTTGCTTCCAGCTGCTGTTTCTTCGGACCATTATTACTGACAGACAGAACCAACCCGTCAGTGCTCCCACTGTTGTAGGTTTTTTTTGTGTTTATATTTATTATAAAAGTTAAATATTTTCTGAGTTATATGTTTGAACTCATCAGTTTTCAATAAAAATGAAGTTTCGAGGGAAAATCGTCGATGTTTCCTGTTTGAACCATTTCATCCCTCAGTGTTGCCGCTGTTTGCCTTTAGTGACAATATTGTGACATTTGCGGGATTCACACAAAGAAGAGGAGCAAGTTGGTAGTGACGAACAGGCTTTATTTTACACCCCCCCCAACCCCAACTACTTCTGAGCACAGACAGGAGGGGAGGTCATTCTCCCAGACCCCCGTTTCAATCATGGTTACACACACATGATACATCTTGCCCTAATCCTGCCTATGAACACTGCTGTGTCATTATAACACAGTTATAATGACACAGCAGTTTAACTCAGTAATAACACATTTAATACACACACACACACAGTAACGTTTTCAACTGGCAAAGCATGCTGGGAAATCCCTGCCCCCCTTAACATGGCCCTGACGTTACACTGCCCTCCCCTGGACTGGTTTCTGTCCCCAGAAAATTCAAAGTCCACTTTCAGAAATCCAACGCGAGTCAGCCCGGTGCCAGGGCGGCACGCATGGGCCATCCAGTGTCCATCTGAGTCTCGGTCGGAGTATCTGGTTGGGGTAGGGTTCCGGTTTGGCCACCAGCGGGCGGATGGACACATCTGACAGCCTCTGTAGGACCACGCACAGTCCCTTCCCTGGCAGCGGGAGTCCCATGCCCGCTCCGGCTAACTCCCACCGCTGCCAGGTCTCCCAGGCGGCCGCTGGCCCGCGTCCATGCGTCCAGCCCTTGCCGCGCCTGGAAAATGGCCGGATCTTCGTCCTGCTCGCTCCACTGCTACGCGTTGCTGCTGCGCCGAGGGCCTCCGTGACGTCACCGAAAGGGGAAGCATCTGTGGGTGGTGGTAGGACTACGCACAGTTCCTCCCCTGGCAGCGGGAGTCACGACTCCCACCGATGCCAGGACCTCCCAGGCGGCCGCTGGCCCGCATCCAGGCGTCCAGCCCCTGCCGAGCCCGGGAAAAGACCGGATCTGTCCTGCTCGCTCCGCTGCTGCTGCGCTCCAAAGGCCTCTGTGACGTCACCGCCAGGGAAGCATCTGCAGGAGTCGGCCTTTCCCCGTCCATGCCACCTTGCTCTAATTTAACATCGGCGAGGGGCCAGTTTGTTGTGCGCTGCGTGCGGGGCAGTACTGTGTGATGTACCCTGGCTCTGCGCAGCGGAAGCCCCCCTTCCGTGGCTGTCTCCTCCGTGCACGCGCTGCCGTGGTCTGCCGTAGCTCCTCCTCCCACTCGCTCTCAGCATGGCGGTTTCCTCTGATGACCAGTCATTCAGTGCAGCAGCCAACTCGACCTGGGCCAGGTGGTCATCCAACAGGTTCTCGCCGTTGTAGCGGGGAATCTTGGCCCGCTGCCGGATGGATGGGACGGTCACCTCCCGGTCGATCGCCGCTCCTAATCGCTCTGGAATCGCCAGCCCGTCCTGCCCTGAAAAGGGCGGGAAACGGGGTTGGTTTGCTCTGCTCGGCCCGCTCTGCCTTGAAAAAGGCAGAGCAGTCCTGTCGGGTCCGCTGGTCCGTCCATCGCGGCGAGCCACTCCGGGGGCCGGCGTCTCAGCTCTACGCTCCGTTCCCAGCCGAGCAATGAACCGCCCCGGCTGCTGGACCTCCGCCTGGATCCTCATCTTGCTCCATCCCCACTCCTGACACCAGTGTGACGTTTGCGGGATTCACACAAAGAAAGAGGAGCTAGATGGTTGTGACGAACAGGCTTTATTCACACACCACCAACCCCAACTACTTCTGAGCACAGACAGGAGGGGAGGTTATTCTCCCAGACCTCCGTTTCAATCATGGTTACACACACATGATACATCTTGCCTATAACACTGCTGGGTCATTATAACGCAGTATAATAACTCAGTAATAATAATAATAAAATAATAATGCATCGGTTTTATATAGCGCTTTATCATATATACTCAAAGACGCTTTACAATTAGGTACATTATTCATTCACTCCAGACAGACAATGGTAGTGGCAAGCTACTTCTGCAGCCACAGCTGCAATGGGGCAGGCTGACGGAAACATGGCAGCCAATCTGCGCCAACGGCCTTTCCGGCCACCACCGAACATTTTATACATTTATACACATTCATACCCAGTGTTATGGGCACTGGAGGCAATGCGGGTGAAGTGTCTTGCCCAGGGACACAACGGCAGGATATCTGGGGAGAGCGGGATTCGAACCGCCAACCATCAGGTTATTAGACGACCTGCTCTACCTCCTGAGCCACTGCCGCCCCAAATAATAACACATTTGTTTCCTCATAAACTTGTACTTGTCAATATGTTACTCAGTTTTTTTAGATGGAGCAATAATTTCTTTCTTATCAAATTTTTATAAGATTTGTCTGTTTTATAATTTGTCAATTTTTTAATCCAGAAGAGTCTTCTTAACCTCTTGCACTCCGTTGTACCGTGGCCGGGCAAGTCTCTGCGTCCCAGAGCGCACGAGGGCGCTCTCGTGCGTCCTCGAGCGCATGAGGGCACACGATGGAGCTGCGGGAGCTGCATATCCGTTCTTCCACTGCAGACACAGCCGTGAACAGATTAGATCATCTGATTGACCTCTCATTTGACTAATAAGAGCCTTGAATTGGGTTTCTGAAACCTTGACAAACCAATGACTGAAAACCTAGCAAGAAGGGCCCACCTACCAACGCTGTGAATGCAGTGAGCCAATTGAAGCAGAGAAGTTCACGAGCTGTTTTTTTTAAGGCTGGGTGAAGAGAGACTGCTGCTGCAGAGAAAAAAAGGACCCGCAGGAAGAACCCCACAGACCCAGCAGCACGGAGGCCATCCACAAGTGCAACCTCTGTGACAGCGACTGACATTTGCGCATCGGCATGTTCGGCCAGGCGGTGCTTGTTTTGTTTTTGTCCCAGCAGAATAGACATTAGGATTGCCTTCTATGGTCATCATAGACCGACCGAGGCCAAAGACGAAGGCTGAGTGACACACATGCGTTTGCCAGTCTATTTTTAATTACTACTGTTATTTGTTTTGAAAAATTGTTCGCCAAAAACCGCAATCATGGAAGCGCAAAACCGCAATAATGGAATTATGTTTTGATCGGGTTGCAAGACCAGCGTCGCGTTCATCTGACAATGAGGAAGAAGCTCGCCAGCTCCGCTTCTGCTGTGAAGAGGTAAGCGTTCTAAGCTAAATTATCCTTTATCCCTGAAAATTGTAATCAAAATGACTTTTGACCGATCGGTAAATTACAGCTGTGCGTCATCGCTGCATGACGGACCGTGGCGCAACGGGCGATGTCTTTCCTCTGTAGAGGGGGGGGACAACCCCCCCCCCCCCACACACACACACAGAGCCCTGAGTGTGACCTTTCATTAGAGCCCAAAATGAAGCTTCTATATTGAAGCATTCAAAAGTTACAGACGTTTTTCCAAACTGTGCCATTTGGCACAGTTCCAAAACGCCTGGGAACTACCTGAGAAAAAAGCTGTGTAATATATTCATTTTTTGTGGTATTGTTACAAAATTTGGACCTCAGCTGGATAACACTTGGTTTGTGGAGTGTGTAATTGACGAGGCATGTTTGTCTCAAGGCAGTTTATTACACGTCTCCAACATGAGCATTGTAGAAAGAGGACATCTCAGAAAAAACTCGTCCCTTATATACCCAGGTCTCCCCACAGCTCACAAGTCACATTGCATTCACATCAAAGGTAACTTTGCATTTCGTCTTAAATCCCTTAGCATCCCCCTCACAGTCTTTGGCCCACAAAGGATCCTCCAAGCAGTCTCTTGCATATAAAAGATTACACTTTCACAGCTTCCTATTATCTCCAAGGAAACTCTGCACTTTGTTCTTATCTAAGATGTGAGGCATTATGCAAGGCATTAAGTAAGTCACGTGTGGCTACACCACCACCCCAAACATTTTAGACCGAACAAAAGAATAACAGTCTGCATGCTGTGATAGAATCATTACACATCAATCCCCATGCTGCTTGGGCTTAAGTCTTCTCCCGTATCTGCTGTAACCAGGATTTGCCGCCTCAGTGGCGCTGTCATGCTGGGGAGCTGCTGTCTGGGGGTGAAGACCTTTTGTCAGTCCCTGCGGGTGTTCTGGGGAAATTTTACTCTGGGAAGCTCCTCGTGGGGGTCTTCCGTGCCGAGGGGCCCTCGCCAACAGCACTTGCTCGTCCGCCACCACAAAAGCGGGTTTGAGTCAGTTTAAGCCAACCTTTTCCCTCCTACCCCCCAAATCTAGCAAAAAATGCTTGTCCCCTGTTTCCAGCACTCTGAACGGTCCATCATAAGTCGGTCGCAATGGGGGGTGATGTGCATTGTGTCTGACAAAAACAAACTCCGCGTTTTTCAAAGTTTTAGGTACAAAAACGCGCAGAAAACTGTGGTGGGCAGGGCCCGGCAGCGTGCCTGTGTCGATGCTACGCTGCAAAAGCCGAGATGGGGAGCTGCCCAGCGCAGGATTATCTGGGAGAAACTCCCCGGGCAACCGAAGTGGCTGCGCAAAAACGAGTTCGGCTGGGGAAGCCTCTAAGTCCTCTTTAGGCGCACAACGTAACCCCAATAAAACCCACGGTAGCTTGTCTACCCAATTTGCATCCGTCAGTGACGCTCTGAGAGCTGCTTTCAATGACCTGTGAAAACGTTCGCATAACCCATTAGCCTGTGGATTGTATGCGGTTGTACGGTGAATTGTGACGCCTAGGCCGCGGGCCATTGTTGACCAAAGTTCGGAAACAAATTGACTCCAAAACGCGCCACCCATGCTGTTACAAACGCGCGCGCCACCTCCTCGGCTGTGGTTGACGCTAAAGGAACCACCTCCGGCCAGCGCGTGGTGCGGTCTACCATTGTCAGAAGGTGCGTGCACCCCTGTGATGGTGGAAGAGGACCCACGAGGTCCACGTGAACGTGGTCAAACCTCTTAGCCGGAATGTGAAATGGCTCCAAGGGAGCTCTCGTGTGTCTGTGTACCTTGGCTCGTTGGCATGCCATGCAGGCTGCCGCCCACTCTTTAACTTGTTTGCGGAGGCCCGGCCACACAAATTTCTCTGCTACCATTTTGACCAACGCGTGCACCCCCGGGTGCGCCAAAGAATGAATCGAGTCAAAAACGTGGCGGCGCCACGCTGCCAGTACCACAGGACGCGGTCTCCCCATGGAGACATCACAGATTAGAGGGGGCATACCGTCCTGCAGCACCCTGCTCTCCAGCCTTAACCCTGTTGGTCCAGACTGGAGCGCGCGCACATCCGCGTCACTAACCTGCTCCGCGGCCATGGCTGTGTAATCTATCCCCACGCGGATGGGGGCAGCCACAGTGCGCGAGAGGCAGTCTGCCACTACATTCAGTTTACCCGACACGTGCTGAATATCGGTGGTAAACTCTGAGATCGCGGCTAGCTGCCTCTGCTGCCGGCCCGACCACGGTTCTGAAACTTTGGCCATCACGAATGTTAGTGGCTTGTGGTCAATGGACGCGGTGAAACAGTGCCCTTCTAGCCAGAACTGGAAGTGGCAAATGGCCAAATGGAGAGCCAGCAACTCCCTGTCAATCGCGCTGTATTTACGTTCACTACCGCGCAAGGTCCTGCTGAAAAAGGCGAGTGGCTGCCAAGCCCCGGCTACATGCTGCTCCACGACCGCCCCTATGGCCACATCTGAGGCATCAGTGGTGAGCGCTATGCGGGCCGTTGGGTCTGGATGTGCCAACAACACAGCGTTTGCCAGGGCTGCTTTGACTTCCGCGAATGCTAGCTCCCGCTCCGGGGACCACTCGATCTTATTCGCGGGTTTCTGTTTTTTGAGCGCGGCATACAGCGGTTACATGAGTTGCGCTGCACGGGGGAGGAAACGGTTATAAAAATTCACCATTCCTAAAAACTCCTGTAACGCCCTGACCGTCTGCGGCCGGTGGAAGTCTGCTACTGCGTGCACTTTGTCAGGTAGCGGAACCACTCCTTCGGGGGAGACGCGGTGTCCTAAAAAATCGATCTGCGCCACCCCGAACTGACACTTCGCTGGGTTGATTATTAACCTGTGCTCTCCCAACCTCCGGAAAACTGCTGCGAGGTGGCTTTCGTGTTCGTCTTCGGACACGCTGGCTACCAAGATATCGTCTAAGTAGACGAACACAAAAGGGAGATCGCGCAGCACCGCGTCCATCATGCGTTGGAACGTCTGTGCAGCCCCTTTAAGCCCGAATGCCATGCGCAAAAACTCGAATAGACCAAATGGAGTTATCACCGCTGTTTTGGGTATGTCCTCAACGCGCACTGGGACTTGGTGGTAACCGCAGACCAAGTCTATTTTAGAAAAAACGCGCGCCCCTGCCAAATGAACGGAAAAATCTTGGATATGAGGGATTGGGTAGCGGTCATGCGCTGTGGCGTTGTTCAACCTGCGGAAATCCCCGCAAGGTCGCCACGAACCGTCAGCTTTCAGGACCATGTGTAGCGGGAAAGCCCATGGGCTGTTCGAACGCCTGATGATGCCCAACCTCTCCAGGTTGGCGAACTCCTTGCGCGCTATGGCCAGTTTAGCTGCATCCAAGCGCCGAGGTTTTGCAAAAACAGGCGGCCCGGTGGTGGTAATAAAATGTCCCACCCCGTGCTTAGCGACGGCTGCCGAAAATGTGGGGACCGTGAGTGCTGGGAACTGAGTGAGCAGTGTGTGGAACTTACCACTTGCAGCTGTGACGTTGGCTTGTGCTGTTGGCCGGGACGCTCGAGCTGTACAGGGAATAGAATCAAAAGACAGTGCATTAACCAGGCACCTGTTAGCGACATCAACCAACAAACCATGTGAGCACAAAAAGTCAGCCCCCAATATATTGAAATTCAATGCTGCTATGACAAAAGTCCACTCAAATGTACGGCCGTGTAGAGACAGGAGTAGAGTCCTCTCACCAAAGGTTTTAATGTCCGAGCCGTTTGCTGCTGCCATCTGGGGGCCGCTAGAACCTGCCAGCCGGTCGGTGTAGGACGGCATGATGAAACTCAGCTGGACGCCGGTGTCCACAAGGAAATGTCTCCTGGAGTGTGCGTCCGTCAAGTAGAGCAGCTTGTTCTCCTCCCCAATGGTCGCAGCTGCTACCGACCCCTGGTCTTGGCGTTTTCCTGAGAGCTTGAACTGGCATGGTGGTATACATTTGCATGCCTTCTCTACAAAGCAGCGGTGATAGAAACAAAGGATGTCTCCTCTGCGTCCCTTGGCGCCCGCCGCCGCTGTCATCGGCGATTCTGCTACCGCCGTCAATGGCTCCTCGCCCTCTCCGGCCGTCGCGCCGAGCTCTGTCGCTGCCGCTGTGGCCGTGCGCTCTCTGCTGGCCATGACCATCCGATTCGCCTCCCGGGCCAGCGCATGGTAGTCCCGCTTGGCCAACAACGGCGAACTGGCCAGGGCCGCTCTTGTCGCTGACGGCAGGTTCCTGAGGAAGAGGTGGGTAAAGATGAAGTGGTCATCGTCGGAGCCTTTCAACCTCAGCATCTTCTCCATCAGGTCAATGGGCGTGCAATCTCCCGACCCGGTCAGCGCCAGGAGTCTCTCTGCTCTCTCCTCCACCGAGAGTGTGTAGTGCTGGATGAGTGCAGCCTTCAACGTGCCGTATTTGTCGCTGGCTGGTGGCTGCTCCAGAAGGCTTTCCACATGCTGAGCCGTGTGGCTGTCGAGCTTTGCGATCACATGGTAGAATTTCGTGTTGTCTACTGATATTCCCCGGAGGGCGAACTGTGCCTCAACCAGGTGGAACCAGGAGCGCGGGTTGTGCTGCCAAAAGTCTGGTAGCTGGACCGTAACGGCATACGCTTGGCTTGGGGCTCCCAACGCGGCTGGCCCCGGGGAATTCTCTTCTTGCTGCATGCTACATCTTGGGTCACCAGTGTGGGGTGTGTAATTGACGAGGCATGTTTGTCTCAAGGCAGTTTATTACACGTCTCCAACATGAGCATTGTAGAAAGAGGACATCTCAGAAAAAACTCGTCCCTTATATACCCAGGTCTCCCCACAGCTCACAAGTCACATTGCATTCACATCAAAGGTAACTTTGCATTTCGTCTTAAATCCCTTAGCATCCCCCTCACAGTCTTTGGCCCACAAAGGATCCTCCAAGCAGTCTCTTGCATATAAAAGATTATACTTTCACAGCTTCCTATTATCTCCAAGGAAACTCTGCACTTTGTTCTTATCTAAGATGTGAGGCATTATGCAAGGCATTAAGTAAGTCACATGTGTGGCTACGGGTTCTACATTTCTGTTGCATTTTCCAGCACGGATATGAAGCTGTGTGTTATTTGCAAGCATTTGTATCCAAAAAAACACCCAGGCCAAATTTATTTTCTTCAAGTTCACTATGTTTAGATGACTGTAACTCAGTGGCCAGAGCACTTAGAGAAATTATGACTGTTTTGCCAAAAAATTCAAAGTGTTTTCTTTTAAATGAGACCAACCCCATGAAGATGCTGCAAAGGGTTGAAAAACAGCTTTGGATTTAATTTGGGCATGTTATTTTTAGGCGTTTTTAGGGAAATTGACCGGAGTGCAAGGGGTTAAAGTAATACATTTTCTCTTGTGAATGTGACGTTGATTCCAATGTGAAATCTACTGTCTGGGTCTAATTTTATATTCTGTCTGGTAATGTAACTGTAGTGCTGTTGATCCCATCTAGCTGCAATGCTCCTGACCTGTGTATAGAAGTGTGTCCAGATGTGGATTTATTAACTGCTCTGGCTAACCAGTTCTGATCTTGTTATCTTATTAACTATTGCTGTGAGTGCTGCTACCCCTTTGCTGCTGCAATCCTGGAATTTCCCCCATTGTGGGACTAATAAAGGCTGATCTTGTCTCATCTTATCTTATAATATTTTGGTCGTTACCTGGTGCCAGAAATTTACTCCATGGAAATAAAACATTTTCTAACTCAAATTAATAAAGGAAAGGAAAAAGGTGAATAAAAGTTCAATGAAACTGATGTTCAAAGGTGATCTTGCCCCTCCCCAACTAAAAAAAAAATAAAAAAAAAAATCGGGCAACCAATGCTGGCAATGTGGATCCTGTGTCCGCTTTCAAGGTCTTGTTGACAGTCAGACTCCGGGTGGAGTTCTCTTACTATCAAATGGTGGACAATCTGGAGGCGTTCATCAATAGATGGGCTGTAGGGAATGTTTTGTGTTCAGTGGGTCAGGGGGATGAGTTATGTTTGCACTTTTGAGATGTGACACACTTGGACAACTGACATTGGTCTTTCTGCAATTTTGAAATGTGCAATAAAGCCTTTTTTTAAAAGTCAAAGTCTCTCTCTCACACACACACACACACACACACACACACACACACACACGTATCCGTGTTGCCTTCCAGGTGCAGATATCAGGCTCATGATCAGCCCTCGTCACAAGAACAAACAGTCTGTTGTTTGTTTCAGTTGTGAAAACCTGTTTTTCCTCCTTGTCCTGTTAAGCATCTCTGTGAGAAGAACAGAAATCTGCTTCCCTTTCTGTGCCAAACAGATTTACTTTGCCAAAAGAAGCTTTATACTGTACATATACTGTATATGCACTGTAAATTATTTATATACTCCTCTTGTAATAACTTTTAATTCTTTGTTTAAATATTTGTACCCATGACAGACCCGACAGGGTGGGAATGAGGAAAGGAGGAGTGGGGAGGAGGAAAGAAAAGAGAGATGAACAAACAGAGAAGACAAACAGACAAACACAACTGAAACTGTCATCACCCGCAGCTCACGGGCTTCCACCTCAGCTGCGCGCACACCTGCTCCTCGTTAGTGCGCAGCTATTTATTCCATCCTGCCCTGAGCTGTAGTAGTAGTAGTAGATTAGTTTATTTGACAGGGACAGTGCAATAAACATAGACAATTAATCAAAGACGATCAATCTGATGTGTTGCACATAGAGTGTATAGCTATTAGCTAATTTGCAACTCTTGTCCCTGGATGGGCTTTAGAAAAAAGAATCAAGTAAAAGATGAAAAAAAAATAAATATATATATATATACACAATAACCACATACATCAATGCAGAAAGATTATAAATACACAATTATAAATATTATAAATATTATAAATACACAAATATAACAGCCTGACTCACATTTAACACATATAACATAACTCACATTTGCCTATTTCAGGCCTCCCTCCCTTCGTCACTCACTATAAACAAACACATTTATTCCTTCCCTTCATTCACTCTCACTTTGCAGACAATTAATTCATACATGAGTACATTCTTGTTTATTTTTCAGCCAGTTTTTAACCTTTTTAGTGAATGTTTTAAAGTCCGTTATTATTTTAATTACATTTGGCATTGTGTTCCAGATGTGACCGCCCTTTATAGAGAAAGCTGTTTGTCCAAATGTGGTTCTGCGGTGGAATATTTTACAGTTATTGTTAACAGAACTCCTGGTGGCTCTGCTGCTGTCCTGTCTTTGGACGAAACCAGCAAGTGGCTCTGGTGCTGATTTATGGAAACATTTGAACGTTAATTTCAGAAAACAGAGGTCAATGAAACTCTCAAAACTCAATAGGTTGTATTTTTTTAAAACATTACAGTGATGCCACCTAATGGGCTTTTTGTCCAAGATTTTTAGGGTTTGATTATATAATGAACCTACAGTATATGTCTTATTGTGGAAGGGGCTGCTTGAGCCCAGACTGTCAAACAGTATGATATATGAGAAAAAAAACCATAGAATGCATATACAGTGCAGCTGCTTTGTAAGGTATGTAATATCTAATTAATTTAAAGCAGTTCAGATTTTTTTTTACTGTTTTTGAAATTTTCTTTATATGAAGATTAAATTTGAGTTGAGGATCTAGTACAGGGGTGGGCAATCATGTGCCATGGAGGGCCATTCTACTGCAGGTTTTCTGTTTCACCCAGTCTCTTCTGCAGGTGTTTTCAATGATTAGCAATCCTTGAAGCTGATCAGAGCACACACCTGCTGAAGAGACTGGGTGGAACAAAAAACCTGCAGTGGAATGGCCCTCACTGCCCACCCCTGATCTAGTACAATGCCAAGGTATTTGAATTCTGTAGCTAAACTGATGTCATGATCATGTATATTAACTTTAAAACGTTGCAGGTTACATTTTTTGATTGAAAAGCACATTGGAGCCGTCTGTCTCCCTGCGTACTCAACTCAGCAGCATCCTTTCCTCCAGGCCTGCTGACTACTCTCCTAGACCCGTAAGCTGTCTGTATTTGCCTTACCTTCTCCTGTCAGCCTTCCCCTGTGCGCAGGTGGATCTCTCGGCGGCGGACTCACTTCCCCTCGTCTCGCCGCTCCTCTACCTTGCTGCATCATCCCGGACGCACAGCAGGACGCTGCCTCCCAGGCTCGGGACCTTGCCAACGCCAGCCACCACGTCACTACGGCGTGCTGCTCTGTCCTGGCCTGCATCCTCCACCCACATCACACTCTCATCTCGCATACACGCATTCATACATGAAACACTGTTGTTAAATAAAGCTTTCAAATCTGCCTGAGCCTGCGTGCGTGTTTCCTGGGCCGAACAATATGTCAGAAACATACACAAGACAAACTGTTTCTTTTACTGAAAAGGTCTCATCACAAGTCTGGTATCTGCACCTGTGAAAGGAGAGACGTGTGTGTGTGTGTGTGTGAGAACACAACCAAAGCAAGTGTATGTGTGTGAGTGGTTTGACAGGAAACATACAAAGTGGGTGTCAAGTCACCCCCCCCCCCCCCAGGAAATGTCCCCACACAGCATATTTTATTGAAGGTGTGTGAATGTCAGTGTCAGAATAGAAGTTAGGAGATGACAAGGAAAACTCGCCCTCACACGGGACTGTAGCGTTGTGTGGTCAGTTAGGATTATCACATTTCTATTTGCTAAAGGCTTGAATAACCAAAGAGAGTTTTTTGAGAATTGTTTTATTATTTTCTTCAAAGTAAGAAGTGTACCTACATTTCCTTACTATAAGAAAATAATTAATTATTAATAATTATTCTAGCATTTAGCAACTAGAAATAATTTTGGTCATCCTGACAGAAAACAGGAAAAGTTCAGTTTGAGGCTGGGAAATACACAAATATATTTGTTACATTGATACATTCTGCTATGCACGATACATAAAATGCCTAGATACTTTATTTTAAACAAAAAAGTAAAACAAAAACAAAACAAATGACAAGTGTGATAAAGTGACAGTGTACAGTGCTCGAAGGGGAGAAGGAAGAAGTGAACACTTATTAACTCCAACTCCTCTTTTCCATAAATACAACCCACGTGAAATATATACAAATTACCACATTTAAGACCCCAAGTAAACAATTAACTATATTTTGTACATATCAACATCAACACCCATCCATCCCAACATACATACAGTCCATACATCGAAATCAGCCCCAAACAACACAAATATACACAGCACTGTCCCACCCACCATTCCATAGTGTCCCAGAGTGAGCATAGTGAATCGTACATATAAATATTACCCTTCTAACATATATTCTTTCAGCAAATAATGTTTATACCTCTTTTTTGAATTGATTTCTGTTTGTACATAGTTTCAGTTCCGGCTCCAGACTGTTCCACAAATCCACCCCACAGACAGATATGCACAGACTTTTCTTGGTTGTTCGTATCTTGGGTTTTGTAAAGTTTAAGTTTCCTCTCAAATTATAATCATTGTCTCTTTTTTAAATATTTTTTGTATATTAGTTGGGAGTTGATTATTAATTGCCCTGTACATGACTTGTGCTGTCTTAAAATTAACTAAATCCATGAACTTTATGACATGTGACTGTAAAAACAATGAGTTGGTATGGTCTCTATATCCTACATTATTTATTATCCTTATAGCCCTTTTTTGTAATGTGCATATTGACTGTAGGTTGGTCTTGTAGGTGTTTCCCCAGACTTCTACACAGTAGTTAAGATAAGGTAGAAACAGTGAATTGTACAGTAAGAACAATGATTTATAGTCCAAGATGTGTCTTGTCTTCCCCAGTATCCCTATACATTTTGGCAACTTGGCCCGGATGTGACTGATGTGAGGTTTCCAGCAGATTTTATTATCTAGCATCACCCCCAGAAACTTATTTTCCTGTACTGTTTCTATTCTGGTATCATCTATCGTTATCATTATTTCATGATTTATTTTATATTTTCCAAACAACATAATCTTTGTTTTTTTTCAAATTTAGAGATAATCTATTTTTGTTGAACCACTGCGTTAGCAGTGCTTTAAATTAATTAGATATTACATACCTTACGAAGCAGCTGTACTGTATATGCATTCTATGTTTTTTTCTCATATATCATACTGTTTGACAGTCTGGGCTCAAGCAGCCCCTTCCACAATTAGACATATAGGTTCATTATATAATCAAACCCTAAAAATCTTGGACAAAAAGCCCATTAGGTGGCATCACTGTAATATTTTAAAAAAATACAACCTATTGAGTTTTGAGAGTTTCATTGACCTCTGTTTACTGAAATTAACTTTCAAATGTTTCCATAAATCAGCACCTGAGCCACTTGCTGGTTTCATCCAAAGACAGGACAGCAGCAGAGCCACCAGGAGTTCTGTTAACAATAACTGTAAAATATTCCACCGCAGAACCACATTTGGACAAACAGCTTTCTCTATAAAGGGCAGTCACATCTGGAACACAATGGCAAATGAAATTAAAATAATAACGGACTTTAAAACATTCACTAAAAAGGTTAAAAACTGGCTGAAAAATAAACAAGAATGTACCCATGTATGAAATGATTGTCTGCAGGGTGAGAGTGAATGAAGGGAAGGAATGAATGTGTTTGTTTATAGTGAGTGATGAAGGGAGGGAGGCCTGGAATAGGCAAATGTGTGTCAGGTTGTTATATTTGTGTATTTATAATATTTATAATATTTATAATTGTGTATTTATAATGTATTTATGTTTTTTGCATTGATATATGTGGTTATTGTGTATTCCTTTTCTTTCCTTTTTTTTTTTTTTTTTTTACTTGTTTCTCCTTTCTAAAGCCCATCCAGGGACAAGAGTTGCAAATTAGCTAATAGCTATACACTCTGTGCAACACATCAGATTGATTGTCATTGATTAATTGTCTATGTTTATTGCACTGTCCCTGTCAAATAAACAAATCTATCTATCTATCTAACCTTTTCATTTCAGTTGTGACCACCTCTAAAACCTGCTGCAAATTCTCAACAGTGCAAAGGATATTTGTGTCATCTGCAAACAAAATAAATTTCAGAATTTTTGATACTTGGCATATGTCATTTATATACAAGATAAAGAGTTTGGGTCCCAAAACTGACCCCTGGGGAACACCACAAGTGATGTCCATGAAGGGTGATTTGTGCTCACCAATTTGTACAAATTGTTGTCTGTTACTTAAATAACTTTCCACCCAACTCAGTCCGACCCCTCTTATCCCATACCTTTCCAGTTTCCTCAGTAGAATTCTGTGGTCAATGGTGTCAAAAGCTTTCTTTAAATCTATAAATACTCCTACAGCAAACTTTTTTTTATCTATACAACTAGTAATTTCTTCAATAAGTTTGTTCAGTGCCAAAGATGTCGATTTATCTGCTCTAAAACCATACTGGCTGTCTGTAAGGAGGTTGTGTTTTTCAATGAAATCATCCAGTCTCTAAGTGAAGATTTTTTTCAAGTATTTTAAAGTATTGTGAGAGTAAAGAGACCGGCCTGTAATTTGTGAAATAATGACTGTCTCCTGTTTTGTATAGTGGTATTACTTTTTCTATTTTCCTTTTGTTTGGAAATGTACCAGTTTGAAATGACAGGTTACAGATGTGGGTGAGTGGCTTAACAATTCCTTCAATTACTTTTTTCACTATTGTCATGTCAATTTCATTCCAGTCCGTTGATCTTTTGTTCTTAAATTTACTCACAGTCTCGATAATTTCCTTTTCAGTAACTGCACCCAAAAAGATTGTGTTTGGATTTCTATCTTCTATTTCATTTACAGAACCACTGTTGTTTGTTTCTGTTGTCACTATTGATTTTGCTAATTCAGGACCAACGTTTACAAAAAATTTATTGAAACCACTGACCACATCCTCCATATTATTTATCAAATTGCCATTTTCATTAAAATATTCTGGTGTAGGAGCATGCTCAAATAACGAGGCTGAGTTTCAGTCATAAACCAGCTTTATTTGACAGAACACAAGTTCCTAGCATTCTCAAAGCAGGAAAGAGAAAGAATCATACTTCAACCCCCTTTTATACATTTCCAGCATCAGAATTCAAGCCACATGGTGTCTTCAGTCAACATACAGTTACAAAGCATCCCTTTGAAGCTTCACCATTGTCTCTCATTTCTTGATGAACCGGAATACCCTCCGGGGCGTCTTCTGTGGGACAAAGAGACAAATCTCACACTTCCTTGTTACCTCCTGTAGATTCGAGTCCTTAGTCCTTGCAGACGTGACACTCCACAATACACATTCAGTCCTGTCTCTGTGGCAGCGTGAGCCCACAATGTGTGTCGGCCACACTACCCCCCCCCACACGTCTAGTAAGGCAAAATCTAAATGGCATAACAAAAAGAAAAACACAAAGCACTCCATACATCGCTAATCAATCCACCAACTGCCTAGGTTTTAATCTTCTGCCGAATCTGCTGCAACCTGGCTTGGCTGCACCTGCAACATCTCTCTGCACCTGTGGATTAAAGCCGTTAGCACCTCTCTGTGAAGACTTTGGAGAATGTCCCCTCGGCGGCCTGCCCCGGCGGGGGGGCCTCGCGAGCTGCACCTCCTCGTCAGCCAGAACAAAAGCGGGTTTGAGTCTGTTAATGCAAATCAGCTCCCGTCTGCCCCCTAAATCTAGCAGAAAATGCTTCTGCCCAGTCTCCAGCACTCGAAACGGTCCGTCGTAAAACGGCCGCAAACTTGGACGCTGAGCGTCATGTTTAACAAAAACGAACTCTGCATTTTTTAAAGCTTTGGGCACAAAAACGTGTGGGAAACTGTGATGGATTGGGCCAGGAAGTGTGTTCGCTCCTGAGCCGCTCTGCCACGGCTGAGCGGGGGGGCCACTAGGTGCGGGATTATCAGGAAGAAATTCCCCGGGCAAACGAAGCGGTTGGGCGAAAACTAATTCAGCCGGGGAAGCGTGCAAATCTTCCTTAGGTGCAGAACGCAACCCTAATAACACCCATGGAAGTTTGTCTACCCAATTTGTATCCGTTAGCGACGCTCTGAGGGCTGCTTTCAATGACCTGTGAAAGCGTTCGCATAAACCATTGGCCTGGGGGTTATACGCGGTGGTGCGATGAATCTTCACCCCCAAGCTGCGGGCCATCGATGACCATAGCTCGGAAATAAATTGGGGACCCCTGTCGGACGTTATGTCCGACGGTACACCAAAACGCGCAACCCATGCTGTTAAAAATGCTCGCGCAACTTCTTCCGCTGTGGTTGATGTCAGAGGAATCGCCTCTGGCCAGCGCGTGGTGCGGTCTACCATTGTCAAAAGATGTGTGTGCCCGTGTGATAACGGAAGCGGGCCGACCAGGTCAACATGCACATGATCAAAATGCTTAGCGGGGATGTGGAAAGGTTCTAACGGGGCCTTAGTGTGTCTGTGTATTTTAGCTCGCTGACACGCTACGCAGGCTGCTGCCCATTCCTTGACCTGTTTGCGCAACCCGGGCCAAACAAATTTCTCCCCCACCAATTTGATCGATGCGCGCACCCCCGGGTGCGCGAGAGAATGGACCAAGTCAAAAACACGGCGACGCCACGCGGTTGGCACCACAGGGCGGGGCCGTCCCGTGGAGACATCGCAGATCAGCGGGGGCATACCGCTTTGTTGCACCCTGTGCTCCAGCCTTAACCCTGTTGGTCCAGACTGGAGCGCGCGCACGTCCGCGTCGTTAACCTGCTCCGCAGCCATAGCTGCATAATCTAACCCAACACAGACCGGGGCTGCGCGCGCTCCCGCGTCGCTGCCCGGGCCCGCGGCCATGGCTACAGAGTCTGCCCCTATAGGGCTTGGCGGTGCTATTGCACGCGAGAGGCAGTCTGCTACAACATTGTGTTTACCCGCGACATGCTGAATATCAGTAGTAAACTCCGATATTGCGGCTAGTTGCCTTTGTTGCCGGCCTGACCAGGGTTCTGAAATTTTGGCCATCGCAAACGTTAGCGGTTTATGATCCACAAAAGCGGTGAAACGTCGCCCCTCTAACCAGAACTGAAAATGAGGGATGGCCAAGTGTAGGGCCAAAAGCTCCCTGTCAAATGCGCTGTATTTCCGTTCACTATCGCGCAAGGTCCTGCTGAAAAACGCGAGGGGTTGCCAGGTACCTGCCACAAACTGTTCAACTACCGCCCCCACCGCTACATCGGAAGCGTCAGTGGTGAGCGCCATGCGGGCCGTTGGAACTGGGTGCGCTAACAAAACTGCATTTGCCAGGGCTGATTTGACCTGGGCAAAAGCGCGCTCCCGCTCCGGAGACCATTCGACTTTATTTGCGGGCTTTTGTTTTTTTAACGCAGTGTACAATGGCTGCATGAGTCGTGCTGCGCTTGGGAGGAAACGGTTGTAAAAATTAACCATCCCTAGAAACTCCTGAAGCGCCTTAACCGTTTGAGGTTGCGGAAAATCTGTTATGGCACGCACTTTATTTGGAAGGGGAACTGCTCCCTCTGCCGAAACGCGATGTCCCAAAAAATCAATCTGCGCCACCCCAAACTGGCATTTCGCTGGGTTCACTATTAACCCGTGCTCTGCCAACCTCTGGAAAACTGCTGTGAGGTGTTTTTCATGTTCGCCTTCGGACGTGCTGGCTACCAAAATATCGTCCAAATAAACGAACACGAAAGGCAGGTCGCGTAAAACTGCATCCATCATGCGTTGGAAAGTCTGCGCGGCCCCCTTGAGGCCAAAAGGCATGCGCAAGAACTCAAAAAGGCCGAAAGGAGTTATGACCGCTGTTTTGGGTACATCCTGCGCGCGCACTGGAACCTGGTGATAGCCGCGCACCAAGTCTATTTTAGAAAAAATGCGCGCCCCCGCCAAATGAACAGAAAAATCCTGAATGTGCGGAATCGGGTAGCGGTCATGAGCTGAAACGTTGTTCAACCTGCGGAAATCGCCGCAAGGCCGCCACGAGCCGTCAGCCTTTGGGACCATGTGTAACGGCGAAGCCCAAGCGCTCTTGGAGCGTCTAACGATGCCTAGTTTTTCCAGATTAGTGAACTCCTCGCGCGCGATGGCCAGTTTAGCTGGGTCCAAACGCCGAGCCTTTGCAAAAACGGGAGGGCCTGTGGTTGTTATGAAATGTTCTACCCCATGTTTGGCCACCGTTGCTGAAAAAGTGGGGACTGTGAGTGCTGGAAACTGAGCAAGCAGAGTGTGAAACTTACCACCCGCGGCTGAGACGCTGGCATGTGCAGTTGGCGGGGCCACCCGAGCTGTGCAGGGAATAGAATGAAAGGACAGTGCATTAATCAGACGTCTATTAGCAAGATCAACCAATAAACCATGTGAGCACAAAAAATCAGCCCCTAACATGTTGAAACTGACTGCTGCTACAATAAATGTTCACTCAAATGAACGGCCTTGTAAGGACAGAAGCATGGTCCTCTCACCAAACGTTTTAATTGTGGAGCCGTTCGCTGCTGACACTGACACCCAGGGGGCTTTAGAAGGCGACAGCCGTTCCGCGTAGGTGGGCGTGACGAAGCTCAGCTGCGAGCCCGTGTCCACGAGGAACTGTTTCCCCGAGCGTGCATCCGTCAGGTAAAGCAGCCTGTTCTCATTGCCGAGAGTCGCGGCTGCTACCGGCCCTCGGTCCTGGCGTTTAAAATTGCACGGTGGGACGCACCTGTGCGCTCTCTCTGCAAAACGGCGGTGGTAGAAGCACGAGCCGTTCTCCGCTCCGCGTCGTCTGGCTCCGGTTGCCGCCGTTGTTGGTGCGTCTGGTGCCGCTGGACCCAAGCAGTCTCCGGACGCCGTTCCCGAACTAGCCGCCGTGGCCGAAACCGCGTTCTGCTTGTGGGCGTCGACCAACTTCTGCGCCTCCTTGCTCAACCCATGGTAGTCTCGCTTGGCCAATCGGGGTGACTCTGCCAGGGCCACTCTCACTGCTGGTGGCAGGGTTCGAAGGAATAGGTGGGCGAAAATGAATTCGCCATCCTCGGAGGCTTTGAGCTGCAGCATCTTCACCATCAGGTCCGCAGGTCTATCGTTCTCTGCCTCCGTCAGCGCCAGGAGCCCCTCTGCTCTTTGTTGGACTGAGGGGGTGAAATGGCTGATCAGCGCGTCTTTCAATGCGCTGTACTTGTCGCTGTCTGGTGGATGATTAACCAAATCCTCCACTCTCTGGACCGTGTCGCTGTCCAGTTTCGCTACCACGTGGTAGAATCTTGTGTCGTCGTTGGAGATTCTCCGGAGGTTGAACTGCGCCTCGATTGCGCTAAACCATGAGCGCGGGCTGTGCTGCCAGAAATCGGGCAGCCGGAGCGTGGAGGCGGCCATCAGGCTGGCTTCCACCGAGCCCGGTTCGGAAGAATTCTCATTGCTCATTCTCCGTCGTAGGTCACCAGTGTAGGAGCATGCTCAAATAACGAGGCTGAGTTTCAGTCATAAACCAGCTTTATTTGACAGAACACAAGCTCCTAGCATTCTCAAAGCAGGAAAGAGAAAGAATCATACTTCAACCCCCTTTTATACATTTCCAGCATCAGAATTCAAGCCACATGGTGTCTTCAGTCAACATACAGTTACAAAGCATCCCTTTGAAGCTTCACCATTGTCTCTCATTTCTTGATGAACCGGAATACCCTCCGGGGCGTCTTCTGTGGGACAAAGAGACAAATCTCACACTTCCTTGTTACCTCCTGTAGATTCGAGTCCTTAGTCCTTGCAGACTTGACACTCCACAATACACATTCAGTCCTGTCTCTGTCGGCCACACTGGATAATTAGCATTCTTAGGTCGATTACTAATAATCCCATTGAGTACTTGCCATATTCCTCTTAAGTTATTTTTATTATCCTCTAATATTCTGTTGTAGTATTTTTTCTTACAAGTCCTCATTATATTAGTAAGCTTATTTTTATATCTTTTATATTTGATCTCAGCCTCCACCGTTCTGCACTTAATGAATTGTTTATATAATGTATTCTTCTTTTTACATGCATTTATTAACCCCTTGGTGAGCCAAGGAATATTTTTGTTTTGTTGTCTGTCACTGTATTGTTTTATAGGACAGTTTTTATTGTACAATGATTGAAATATTTGTAAAAATTTATCATATGCTTTATTTATATCATTTTCATCATAAACTATCTTCCAGTATTGTATTAATAATTCCTTTGCCAGTAAATACATAGATTCTTCAGTTCTAATTCTTTTATTTTTAATATTTTTGGTATACTTTTTCTTCCTATCGTCGTCGGCCTCCGTCGGTCTATGATGACCATGGAAGAGAATCCTAAACGTCTACTCTGCTGGAACAGCACCATCTGTGGCTGAACAGGCCGATGTGCACCGGTGTTCTACCTTCCAGTATTGGGCGTTGGTAGGATTCAAGCCTGGGCAGGAAGATATGGAGGACAAGATGTTACCCATGCAGCATGTCCCCCCTCTCCACGTCACTGATGAATCCAAAGGAACAGCAGGGCTGCTATAGTTTGGCACCAGCGCCATTGCAGGAACTGCCAGAACGATGTTGAGCACAACAAGAGTTGTGCTCAACATCCAGGGACAAGAGTTGCAAATTAGCTAATAGCTATACACTCTTTGTGCAACACATCAGATTGATTGTCATTTGATTAATTGTCTATGTTTATTGCACTGTCCCTGTCAAATAAACAAATAATCTAATCTAACAGAGAACTGCCTTAGGGGCTCCGACTCCGGATTTTTCCTCAGGGTTGACTCCCGAAGCCTTTCCCGTGACCGGGTGTGCCGCAAGGCAGCGGAGGTTTGAAATCAGGGTTTACCTTCCCCTAGATGGGCTACCTTCCCAGGTTGACGAGCCACCATCTACCCAAAGCATCTGGTTTTAAGGCGCCATAGATCCACCCTCACCCCTTCTCCTATTAGTAAAAGCAGTTCCGCCGGGCTTAGAGACTAAACCACATGGGCAGGCTAGGAGTTGGACTTAGTTGTCAGAGGCTTTTCGAGACGCACGCCGTAAGGAGCATTTTATGAGCACTGGGAGCTTAACCCCAGTACCGCTCCTGGCTATGACAACCTTGGAAACAAGGCAGACAACAAAAATCGGCAGGTGATCACTGATATCATTCAATAAAAGCCCACTCCTGATATTATTTTCCATAATGTTTGTGAATATGTTATCTATTAGTGTGGCACTGTGTGACGTGATTCTGCTAGGTCCGGTAATTGTTGGATGTAAGCCCATACTGTACATTGTGTTGATAAATTCTTCTGTCAAACTATGTTGTTTTGAATTCATCAGATCTATATTGAAATCCCCACAGATGAACATAACTTTATGAGTTAGTTTTGCATACATTTTTTTCCAACCAGTCCTTAAATAAGTCAGTGTTTGATCCAGGTGTTCTATATCCACAGCTCACTACTATATTCTTCACATTGTCCAGACAGATTTCTATTGTAATACATTCAGATAAATCATCCACAGTTACTGACAGATTTTCAACAACCTTGTATTTCAAGCTCTTGTCAACATAAATTGCAACTCCTCCTCCTTTTTTCACTTTTCTATTTATATATTTTAATTCATAGCCATCCATGGTCAAATCCACTCCTTTCTCTTCACTGAGCCACGTCTCTGATATTGCCACAATATTGAATGGCTCTTTAAACTGATGTAAATAATCTTTAATGTTATTAAAGTTGGCATCAAGACTTCTGCTGTTGAAGTGGATCATAGAAATATTGAAATCAGATGTGACCATTGTGTTAAACTGTTCATTCATGTAGTAACTAGAGTTATTATTATAGATATATATATTATAGAGTTATTATTATTATGGAGCTAAATAAATTATTATCAGGGTCTATGTTATATTCTACGTCCTGTGGGTTGTGATCTGTATATTCAAAAACTTTCAGTTCCTGTTGTTCCTGTTTGTTAATCTTTTGTTTCATGTTATTAAATGTCCTGTTGCAGATGAGTACAATCCTTCAGTGTCCTACAATTGTCTCTTGTTGCTGTCGACTCCAGTTCATAATATTTATTGATATTTGTCCAGTTCCATAATATTATGGATGTTAATGACCTTGGTTTCTTAAGGTGATCCATTTAATTTTATTTTTTTTTTTTTTTTTTTTTTTTGTTACTTATTTGTACCCGTAGGTAGATTTGGTTTGCAGTCTGGTGACAAGCCACCGGCTGCTGGTCACTGCGTGCGCGAGCGCCCTAAACCTACATGTTTTTGGTATGCGGGAGGAAACCGAAGAAATCCCGGAGTAAACCCACGCAACACGGGGAGAACATGCAAACTCCACACAGCTCACTGTTGGTCGGGGGCTGGGATCGAACCCACGATCTCATGATCCCCGCGATCCCCCGGCCGAGGGTAAACTGTGCTGCCACAGTGCTAAACCACTGCGCCACCGTGCAGCCCTTTTTTTATGTATATTTTACAGTTTGATGTCCAGGTGTTTTGAATCTTTTTCTGCTTTCTCAGGTATCTTGCTTTTCTGGCTATTTCTGCGTTTTCTTTTGTGAGGTGCTCATTTATGTAAATGTTTGTTCCTTTCAGTTTCCTACCTTGTTTTAGCAGCGCAGTCTTGTGTTTTCTATTCACAAACCTCATGATCACAGCCGGTTTGTCGCTGTTTTTCCTGGGCAGAGGGTGGCAGGCCTCAGTGGTGTTACAGTTCAGCTGGATTCCTTTGGACTACATGAAGGTCGCCACTTGTTCCGTGGATTCGTCTTCCAGCGCGTTGAGCCTGCCTCCGCTGTCCGCAGCCACTGCCCGAGTGTACGATCAGGGTTTAATGTGGAGCCCAGTGATGATCACATCGTTCACCCGAGTGTTCTGCTCTAGGTCCGACACTCTGCTCTCCAGATACGCCAGCCTCTTGTCCTTCTCGGCGTTCTGGATCCGCAGCGCTTTAACCTCCTCGAACAGTCCCAGGATGTTTTTTTGCTGCAGCTTAACAGCAGAAATCTCTTCAGCCAAGAAGTCGAGCAATCTTTTAATATCGTCCACCTCCTCAGTCTGCTGAGCTTTCTTGAGACCCATGATCCCCGCCAATGTACGTTGATTCAGGATCTGAGATCGTAGAAAAGAAAGCATGAGGGAAAAGTCCCTTTGTTCTTCCGGAGTGTGAGGGTACTGATGAATTGCTTCACCAGCCACTACAATATTAAGTTATGAGACTGGCAATTTCTCTCTTTTTTCGCACGAGCAGGCGTACCGTTTTTATTCTCCAGCGGCAGTGACAAAGCAACAGCTAAAAATGCTAGCCTAAACTGAGTTTTAAAGGAAGACAGCAAAAAACGAACTGGGAGCCTTTACCTGTGCGTCCTCACCTTACATGCCACAACCGGAGACGTGGTAATAATGTTGTCTAACGGAAGCATATATAAACTAAAAAGTGTATGGCTAGCACAGATCCCTGTGGAACTCCATGACTGAGCTTTGAGTTGAAAGAAAACTCATTACTGACATGAACAAATTGGAACCTTTCAGATAAATAAGATCTAAACCACTGCAACGGAGTTCCATTAAGTCCAACATAGTCTTCTAATCTATCAAGTAGAATATTATGATCGATAGTATCAAAAGCTGCACTAAGGTCTAAAAGGGCAATTACAGAAACAAGTACATTATCAGATGCGATCAGGAGGTCATTAGTGACCTTCACTAAGGCTGTTTCAGTACTATGATGGATTCTAAACCCAGATTGAAACCCTTCAAGAAAACCGTTTCCCTGCAGGTGGTCAAATAATTTCATAGCAACAACTCTAAGATTTTTTAAATGAAAGGAAGATTAGAGATTGGTCTGTAGTTAGCTAAAACTCCTGGATCCAGTGTTGGCTTTTTGAGTAAGGGTTTAATTACAGCCGTTTTAAAAGCCTGCAGTGCATCGCCTAAAGTTAATGAAGAATTGATTATTTGAAGAATAAAGCTACCAATAAATAGGAAGACTTCTTTAAATAACCTGGTAGGAATAGGGTCTAAAAGACAAGTTGAAGGCTTGGATGAGAAAACTATTTTGTCTAACTCACAAAGGTCGATTGGAGTAAACTCATCAAGACAGACATCAATTGAAGGAGTTGTAGTAGTTACTGTATTTAAGTTAATGGTGGGAAGAATCTGATTGATTTTATCTCTGATGGATGAAATTTTATTATTGAAAAAGTTCAAAAAGTCCTGACTGTCATGGCGGCCTCTGGGCCGTCATTAGTGTCATTAGCCCCAGCTGCGCACAGACCAACAGGTGTGAATCAACGGCTGTTAAAAGCCAGTGTCGCTGACAGCCCGGGACGGAGTCGTCTGTCTTCCTCAACGGAGAATGAACCTGCACTCCGCTCTCTGGTCTCGTCAAGAATATCTCTTGTCTCGTCTGGAACTTTGTCTGTCTCGTCAAGAACTTTGTCTGTCTCGTCAGGAACTTTGTCTGTCTCGTCTGGAACCTCGTTTGTCTCGTCAAGAGCTTCACTTGCTGCATCCAGGAACTCTTCCCAGCGTCAAGCAAGTAAGCGCACCATTTGCTACTCAACGCCAAACCTTTACCCCTGTGCACAGGTGGACCACTTTGGCGGCGGACCTGCGTCCCCAGCTGACGGGGTAACGCCATCACGTCTTCGTAGCGGCTCGCTACCACCACACCTACCGGTACGTCTTGCTCCTCAATTGCCAGAACTATTATTGTATCAATTACAGGAGCATTGGCCAACGTTATCGGTGGAATCACTGTCATCAGCATCAGCTGTGTCGTCATTGCCACTGTGTGTGGAGTCACTAACCTCGTCTTTGTCTGCATCATCATCTGTGTCATCGTCATCCCGGTCTGTGGAGTCACAGCCGGCGTCATCGTCAGGATCATCGTCGTCCAGGTCTGTGGAGTCACAGCCGGTGTCATCGTCAGGGCTGTCATTGTCACAGCCACGGGGAGTAACCCCAGCACGGTCACGGACGCCTTCACCTCCACGCTGCCCGGCCGCTGGAACTCAGCAGAGCGAAGCCAGTGCTGCTCTCAAGTAAGCCTTGTTATCTGCAGCTCTTTGCTAGTGTGGAGCATTAGTAATTTGTCTCTGCTTATCTGTTCCAGGGTTGCTGGGTCTCCGTCCAGGTCGCTCAGCTCCAGTGACCAGAACGATATCCTCGCACTTACACTCGCATTACACTCACTCACAATTAAATAAAGATTATTGTCACCATCTGCTCGTGTCAGTGTCTGTCTCCTGGGTCCTGAAACATGTCAGTACGACTCCATCACGAAGACCCAGCGGACAGTTCACTGTCGCGCCAAATCAACACTCTTAGCGCCCGGGTAGATTTATTTGCACACCAACAGACAGTAGTCTTAAATCAGTTAACTGCAATAAATGGTCGGCTGGATCGTCTGGAGGGACACCAGATGTTTCCCCCCACCGTAGACAGTTCTGCCTCTGTGGGCTTAGCATCTGGTCAAGCTAACATCTCCTCGTCTTCTCGCCTCACCCCTATTCCCACCCCTGCCCGGTTCAGCGGAAAACTCGGGGAAGCTCGTGGATTCATATTACAGTGTGAGTCAGTTTTTCTTCGTGTTCCGGGGGACTTTGCTCTTGATTCTAGCCGGATTGGCTACATTATAAATTTGTTAGCAGGAAGAGCTTTGGACTGGGCGTATTCCATTATGGCGAAACCAAGCTATTCCCTGCTCACTTACCAGGAATTTGTGAATTAATTTTTGTCTGTATTTGATCATACGGATAGAGGTGAGGTGTTGACAGAACGATTGCTGAGCTTACAACAGGGAAAGAGATCAGCTGCTGATTACGCCATTGACTTCCGGGTCCTGGCTGCAGAGATTGGGTGGGGGGAGCCATCATTATGTGGTATCTTTCTACGTAGTCTTAATGATGAGTTGAAGGATGAGTTAGCAACACGGGACAAACCGGATAATTTACGGGATTTGATTGCCCTAGCGGTTAGTCTTGATAGCAGATTAAGGGAGCGGGCGGCTGAACGGCGTTCTACTTCCCGGTCTGTGGAGTCACAGCCAGCGTCATCGTCAGGATCAACCACCACTCGTGTGGTTCCGCCGGACCGGCGGCGCCACACGAGTCGGCTGCCTGTTGCAACAGCCTTTTTTTTTTTTTTAATCTTCTTTCTACACCTTTCACTCTGTATATATATCACGGATGCACGGATCGCCCCGGGGGTCTCCCGGGTCGGCGGACGGAGCCACGGTTTGCAGCGGGAGACGTTACAGCGGGGAGGAGCTAGTGCTAGCTAGCACTTGGCCGCCGCCCGGTGCTAATGGGAAACAAGACATACCGGGAGCTGTAGCGAAAACAAAGTGGGTGCCGGGCTGGAGTTTAGGCGGCGTGAAAGAAATATAAGACAGAATAATAAAGAGCGATGGCAAGAACCAAGCAGACCGCCCGTAAAATCTACTGGAGGAAGAAGCCCCCCAGGAGACAGCTAGCCACAGGACTGCTCGGAGAGGCGCTCTGGCCACCGGCAGAGTGAAGAGGCCTCGCCGTCACAGGCCCGTGGCTCTGAGAGAGATCCGTCGCTACCAGAAATCCACGTAGCTGCTCATCCGTAAGCTGCCCGTCCAGCGCCTGGTGAGGGAGATCGCTCAGGACTTCAAGACCGTCCTGCGTTTCCTGAGTTTCGCCGTCATGGCTCTGCAGGAGACCAGCGAGACCCACCTGGTGGTCTCTTCTTCGCTAAGGGGGTCACCATCATGCCCAAAGACTTCCAGCTGGCCCGCTGCATCCGCGGAGAGAGAGCTTAGACTTTCTGCTGCACATCCACCAGCCATAATGCTCTGCACTGTGTGTCTATATATATACATTTATAGTAATATGGACATATGTTTACTAGATGTTTTTTCTTGCCTTCTGATTGTTGCTCTGAGTGTTGCTATCCCTATGCTGTTGCAATCCTGGAATTTCCCCATTGTGGGACTAATAAAGGCTTATCTTATCTTATCTTATCTTATCTTATCTTCCCGTTCGGTTAAACCCCACCCTCGCCGCCCCAACTCTCCTCCTCTCGCTCTATCTGCGTCAGAGGAACTTCCGGTTCAGCAAGCTATAATCAGTGGTCGGTCTAAAGTGTCAGCAGCAGAGAAACAACGCCGCAGGGATCAGGGCCTTTGTTTCTACTGTGGGAAAGAGTCACATAGGGTTTTTGAATGTCCCAATAAGTTAAAAAGGGAGGGCCCGTGGATCAGAGTAGGGGGATTCACGGGCAATAACTCTAAAGAGCCCCTTACTTGTTGTCGATTACCTCTTAGGCTCATCCATTTACATACAGAACACTCCACATTGGCGTAAGTAGATTCTGGAGCTGAGCAAAATTTTATTTCTAGAGACCTGGCAACCCGGATGGGTCTTAGCTGTCAGACTCTAGATCCCCCTGTCAAA
This sequence comes from Pholidichthys leucotaenia, assembly GCA_020510985.1. Lineage (NCBI taxonomy): Eukaryota > Metazoa > Chordata > Actinopteri > Cichliformes > Pholidichthyidae > Pholidichthys > Pholidichthys leucotaenia. The sequence goes on from JAJAQF010000044.1 coordinate 3,562,136, forward strand.
CTGATCACCTTGTCTAAAGCGTCGTTGACTACGATTGCTCATCAGACGGTTCCTGTGTCAGTTATTGTATCAGGAAATCACAGGGAGGAAATTCAGTTTTTTGTTCTGCCTGTTTCTTCTTCGCCCGTTATTCTGGGGTACCCCTGGCTGCGCCTACATAACCCCACTGTTGATTGGCAAGCTGGGAGAATAACGGCATGGAGTACGTTCTGCTTCAGTGCCTGCCTTCAATCGGCGGCATGCGCCCCATCCGTCAAGGTGCCTCTGCCTGATTCATCGCCACCGGACTTGTCCAAGGTGCCAGAGGTCTATCACGATTTGGGGCTAGTATTTTGCAAGTCTCGGGCATTGTCCTTACCCCCTCATCGCCCTTATGACTGCGCGATCAACCTTAAGGCTGGGGCCCCTCTACCTGCTAGCCGCCTGTACAGCCTGTCAGCCTGTCAGCCCCGGAGCGCGAGGCTATGGACACATATATTAAGGAGTCCTTGGCTTCTGGTATCATCCGCCCGTCGTCTTCGGCAGTAGGTGCTGGATTTTTTTTTGTTGAAAAGAAAGACGGTTCTCTACGCCCCTGCATCGATTTCCGGGGATTGAATGAAATAACTGTGAAAGACAATTATACCCTGCCTTTGAACACTGCTTTTGACTCCCTCCAGGGGGCGTCCTGGTTTACTAAATTGGACCTTAGGAATGCCTATCATCTTGTGCGCATAAGGGAAGGAGATGAGTGGAAGATGGCTTTTCGGACCTCCAGCGGACATTTTGAGTACCTGGTAATGCCGTTTGGGTTAACTAACGCTCCAGCCGTGTTCCAACGTCTGATAAATGATGTACTACGGGATTTCCTGAACTCGTTTGTTTTTGTTTGTCTCGACGATATTCTCATTTTCTCCCGCACACTAGAGGAGCATCGAGTGCATGTGCGCAGGGTACTGCAGCGCCTCCTGGAGAATCAACTGTTCGTGAAGGCTGGAAAATGTGAGTTCCACACTGATCAAACCTCCTTCCTTGGGTTTATTTTAGCTCGGAACCAGGTGCTCCCTGACCCGGCCAAGGTCAAGGCAGTTGTGGATTGGCCTGCACCCACCTCCAGAAAGCAGCTTCAGGGGTTCCTGGGGTTTGCTAATTTCTATAGGAGGTTCGTGCCTAATTTTGGCAATATGGCTCGTCCCCTGTCTGCTCTTACCTCCCCTAAGATCCCGTTTTGTTGGAGTAAGGAGGCAGCTGAAGCATTTGAAAGACTCAAGAGGGAGTTCGCCTCGGCCCGAGTCCTTACTCAGGTGGATCCAAAGCTGCAGTGCTTGGTGGAGGTGGACGCTTCTGATTCAGGAGTTGGAGCGGTACTCTCCCAACGGTCTCCCGAGGACGGTAAGATTCACCCTTGTGCTTATTTCTCTCATCGTCTCACTTCTGCAGAGAGGAATTACTGCATCGGAGACAGGGAGTTACTGGCAGTAGAACTCGCCTTGGAGGAATGGAGACATTGGCTGGAGGGGGCTGCTCAGCCGTTCGTGGTTTGGATGGATCATCGTAACCTGGAGTACCTCAGGACAGCGAAGCACCTGAATGCACGCCAGGCTCGCTGGTCCCTCTTCTTTGGCCGTTTTAACTTTTCTGTCATGTATCGGCCGGGAAGTAAGAACGGTAAGCCGGATGCTCTCTCTCGGCAGTTTGACATTCCATCCTCTGAGGACCAGGAGACCCCTATCCTGCCGCCTTCCTGCGTCGTGGGCGCCCTGTCCTGGGGAATCTGCAAGACGGTTCGCCAGGCTCAGAAGACAGAGCCGGACCCCGGGGGGGGGGGGGCGGGCCGCTTGTTTGTTCCACGCGCTATCCGGGGCAAGGTGATTGAGTGGGGTCACGCTTCCAAATGGGCCTGTCATCCTGGAGTGGGTCGGACCGTGGATCTCCTTCAAAGGACCTTCTGGTGGCCAGGGTTACGGAAGGACGTTGTTAATCACATCCGGGCCTGCGCTCAGTGCGCCACCAGGAGGACTACCCAATGTAATATCCAGGTGGCCAACCGGCATTGGAGACCCGCCCCGGACTTTAAGGTGGGTCAGAAGGTCTGGTTGTCAACCCGGAATATTTGTGTACCGGCCGAGGAACAGAAGCTCATGAAGTGCTTCATTGGCCCTTACACTATTAATCGTATTATTAACCCTGTGTCTGTGCGCTTGTCTCTCCCCTCTTCGATGCGTATCTGCCCCATTTTTCATGTCTCCCAGGTCAAACCATACGTCTTGGACCCCCTGTGTCCTGCTCCAGCGGTTCCCGCGCCCCCGAGGATGATCGATGGCCATCCGGCCTGGGGGGTGACTGCTGTCCTTGATGTCCACAGGCGGGGTCATGGTCTTCAGTATTTGGTGGACTGGGAGGGCTTTGGACCGGTGGATCGCTCTTGGATTCGCCCAGCGTTGATCTTGGATAAACAGCTGATTCGCGATTTTCATCGGGCGAATCCAGGTAGGATTGGGCAGCTTCCTGGAGGCACTGCTAGAGGGGGGAGTACTGTCATGGCGGCCTCTGGGCCGTCATTAGTGTCATTAGCCCCAGCTGCGCACAGACCAACAGGTGTGAATCAACGGCTGTTAAAAGCCAGTGTCGCTGACAGCCCGGGACTGAGTCGTCTGTCTTCCTCAACGGAGAATGAACCTGCACTCCGCTCTCTGGTCTCATCAAGAATATCTCTTGTCTCGTCTGGAACTTTGTCTGTCTCGTCAAGAACTTTGTCTGTCTCGTCAGGAACTTTGTCTGTCTCGTCTGGAACCTCGTTTGTCTCGTCTGGAACCTCGTTTGTCTCGTCAAGAGCTTCACTTGCTGCATCCAGGAACTCTTCCCAGCGTCAAGCAAGTAAGCGCACCATTTGCTACTCAACGCCAAACCTTTACCCCTGTGCACAGGTGGACCACTTTGGCGGCGGACCTGCGTCCCCAGCTGATGGGGTAACGCCATCACGTCTTCGTAGCGGCTCGCTACCACCACGCCTACCGGTACGTCTTGCTCCTCAATTGCCAGAACTATTATTGTATCAATTACAGGAGCATTGGCCAACGTTATCGGTGGAATCACTGTCATCAGCATCAGCTGTGTCGTCATTGCCACTGTGTGTGGAGTCACTAACCTCGTCTTTGTCTGCATCATCATCTGTGTCATCGTCATCCCGGTCTGTGGAGTCACAGCCGGCGTCATCGTCAGGATCATCGTCATCCCGGTCTGTGGAGTCACAGCCGGTGTCATCGTCAGGGCTGTCATTGTCACAGCCACGGGGAGTAACCCCAGCACGGTCACGGACGCCTTCACCTCCACGCTGCCCGGCCGCTGGAACTCAGCAGAGCGAAGCCAGTGCTGCTCTCAAGTAAGCCTTGTTATCTGCAGCTCTTTGCTAGTGTGGAGCATTAGTAATTTGTCTCTGCTTATCTGTTCCAGGGTTGCCGGGTCTCCGTCCAGGTCGCTCAGCTCCAGTGACCAGAACGATATCCTCGCACTTACACTCACATTACACTCACTCACAATTAAATAAAGATTATTGTCACCATCTGCTCGTGTCAGTGTCTGTCTCCTGGGTCCTGAAACATGTCACTGACTAGTTCAATTCAACTTTATTTATATAGTGCCATTTCACAACAACAGTCATCTCATAGCACTATCAACTGTAGGGGGGACCCCCACAGTTGCAGAAAGACCCCAGCAATCAGGCGATCCCCTGTGAGCAAGCACTTGGCGACCGTGGAGAGGAAAAACTCCCTTTTAACAGGAAGAAACCTCCAGCAGAACCAGGCTCAGGGAGGGGCAGTCATTTGCTGCGACTGGCTGGGGGGTGAGGGGATAGAGAAGAAGAAAAGAACAGACATGTAGAGAGCAAACAGCACGATGGGGACTCAATCTATGGGAGAGAACAAACAAATGTTAATGACCAGCAAAAAAAATATTTCATAGAGAGTGAGGAAAGGAGTGAGGCCCAGTGCATTACTGGAGGGTCCCCCGGCTGACTAAACCTATTAGCAGCATAACTAAGGGAGGGTTCAGACACACATGATCCCTCCCTAATTGTAGGCTATATCAAAAAGGTAGGTTTTAGCCCTATTCTTAAAAACAGAGATCGAGTCTGACTCCCGAATCCAGATTGGCCGCTGATTCCACAGGAGAGGAGCTTGATAACTGAAGGCTCTGCCTCCCATTGTACTTTTGGAGATTCTAGGTATTACAAGTAATCCTGCATTTTGGGAGCGTAGTGCTCTGTTAGGATGATACGGTAGTATCAGATCTTTTAAATAAAAAGGAGCCTGATTGTTTAGAGCTTTGTAAGTAAGAAGAAGGATTTTAAACTTAATTCTAAACTCTATGGGAAGCCAATGAAGGGAGGCCAGAACCGGACAGATATGATCTCTCTTTCTAGTACCTGTTAAAACTCTTGCTGCAGCATTTTGGATCAGCTGAAGACTTTTTAAAGATGTTTTAGGACAGCCTGATAATAAAGAATTACAATAATCTAATCTCGAGCTAACAAAAGCGTGGATCAGCTTCTCAGCATCACTCTGAGACAAGATGCTCCTAATCTTGGCAATATTACGCAAATGATAGAAGGCAGTCTTAGAAACAAATTTAATATGTAAATTGAAGGACAAATCCTGATCAAAAATAACTCCAAGGTTCCTCACAGAGCTATTAAGAGAAAGAGTAACTGCATCCAAACTGAAAGTTTGATTTGGAAAGGAATTTCTAAGGTTTTTTGGACCAACAAGAATGACTTCAGTCTTATCTGAATTTAATAGCAGGAAATTACAAGTCATCCAAGCTTTGATTTCCTTAAGACAGGCTTCTAACTTAGCTAATTGATTAGTATCATCTGGCTTCATTGACAGGTATAATTGTGTGTCATCTGCATAACAATGAAAATGTATACAGTGCTTTCTAATAATGTTGCCTAACGGAAGCATATATAAACTAAAAAGAGTAAGGCCTAGCACAGATCCCTGTGGAACTCCATGACTAAGCTTTGAGCTGAAAGAAAACTCATCATTTACATGAACAAACTGGAACCTATCATATAAATAAGATCTAAACCACTGCAACGAAGTTCCATTAAGTCCAACATAGTGTTCTAATCTATCAAGTAGAATATTATGATCAATAGTATCAAAAGCTGCACTAAGATCTAAAAGGACAAGTACAGAAACTAGTCCATTATCAGATGCAATGAGGAGGTCGTTAGTGACCTTCGCTAAGGCTGTTTCAGTACTATGATGGATTCTAAACCCAGATTGAAACTCTTCAAGTAAACCATTTCCCTGCAGGTGGTCAAATAATTGCGTAGCAACAACTCTTTCTAAGATTTTTGAAATGAAAGGGAGATTAGAGATTGGTCTATAGTTAGCTAAAGCTCCTGGATCTAGCGTTGGCTTTTTGAGTAAGGGTTTAATTACAGCCGTTTTAAAAGCCTGCGGTACATGGCCTAAAGTTAATGAAGAATTGATTATATGAAGAATAAAGCTACCAATAAGTGGGAAGACTTCTTTAAATAACCTGGTAGGAATAGGGTCTAAAAGACAAGTTGAAGGTTTGGATGAGGAAACTATTTTGTCTAACTCACAAAGGTCGATTGGAGTAAACTCATCAAGACAGACATCAATAGAAGGAGTTGTAGTAGTTACAGTATTTAAGTTAACTGTGGGAAGAATCTGACTGATTTTATCTCTGATGGATGAAATTTTATTATTGAAAAAGTTCATAAAGTCCTGACTAGTAAGCTCTAAGGGGATGCTAGGATTGACAGAGTCCTGACTCTTTGTCAACCTGGCTACAGTACTGAAAAGAAACCTGGGATTATTCTTGTTCTCTTCTATTAATGCAGAGTAATAACTCGTTCTAGCTTTTCTAAGAGATTTTTTATAAATTAAAAGATGATTTCTCCAAGCTAAATAGATTTCATCTAAATTAGTAGAGCGCCATTTTCTTTCTAATTGACGAGTCTTCTGTTTTAAGCTACGAGTTTCTGTGTTGAACCAAGGAGTTAAAAATCTCTGATTAGACTTTTTCTTTTTTAAGGGGGCCACCAAGTCTAGAGCCTGATGCAGAGAAGCTGAAACACTATCCACCATGTTATCAATTACAGAAGGAGCAAGCTGTCTATAGCTTATTTCCGTTGTGTTGACACATGGCATAGAGGAAACAATCTGTATAAATTTGGAAACAGCATCATCTGAGAGGCATCTACTGTGATAATATTTTTCTTTACGAGCCAAATAGTCAGAAATAGTAAAATCAAAGGTTAACAGACAATGGTCTGACAGTACAGGGTTATGAGGAGACACTGCAAGATTTTCTATTTCTATGCCATATGTCAGAACAAGGTCCAATGTATGGTGGAGGTAATGAGTAGAATTTCCTACTTTCTGAGAAAACCCAATCGAGTCTAATATTGAATTAAAAGCCACATTAAGGCAGTCACTATCTACATCCACATGTATATTAAAGTCCCCTACTATAATTATTCTATCAGATTTCAGCACTAAATCAGCTAAGAAATCAGCAAATTCGGATAAAAATTCTGAATAGGTTGATGGGGGACGATAAACTATGGCAAATAAAATTGGGTTTAACCTGAAATTGCTAAAGTGCCCAACACTGAGGACCAGGCCCTCAAAGGAATTATAACATGTTTTTTGCTTTACATTAACTAGTAATTTGGAATGGTAAATTGTTGCTACTCCTCCTCCACGACCAGAACTTCTGGGATTTTGACAGTTTAAATAACCAGAGGGAGTTGATTCATTTAAACCAACATAATCCTCTTGCCCTAACCAAGTCTCTGTAAGGGAAATTAAATCAATCTGATGATCAATTAACAGATCATGGACTAACAGAGACTTGGGAGTTAGAGACCTAATATTTAATAAGCCACATTTAATTTTTAAATTATGAGGAGGAACAGAGGCCAAATCATTCAATTTAGAGGCTTTATGTTTAATTTGAGTTTTACCAATATTTTGCTTTATCACTTTGGGATGCTTATACATTATATTTTTATTTACTTTGGAGGGAGCAGACAACGATTCTCTGATGGGGAAGACAGGGGCTAAGCTGAGGGGTGGCGGATGAAGAGGAGCTGCAGAGAGGCGTGTAAGACTGCGACTCTGCTTCCTGGTCCCAACTCTGAGTAGTCAGGGTTTTGGAAATTTGGATAAAAAAGATGCCAGATTGTTAGATAAATGAGAAGCACCATCCAAAGTGGGATGAATGCTGTCTCGTCTCATAAGACCAGGTTTTCCCCAAAAAGAGCTCCAATTGTCAATGTAGCCCACGTCATTTTTAGGACACCACACAGACAGCCAGCGGTTCAAGGATGACGAGCGGCTAAACATGTCATCACTGGTCAGATTGGGGAGGGGCCCAGAGAATACTACAGTGGCAGACATCGTTTTTGCAAACTCACACACCGATTCTATATAAAGTTTCGTGACTTCCGACTGCCGGAGACGGATGTCATTAATGCCGGCGTGAATAACAATTGTGGAGTATTTACAGTTACTTTTAGCCAGCATTTTCAAATTTGACTCAATGTCGCCTGCTCTGGCCCCAGGAATGCATGTGACTATGGCCGCTGGAGTCTCTAGGTTCACGTTTCTGACTACAGAGTCGCCAATGATCAGAGTTTTTTCCTCAGCGGGTGTGTCGCTGAGCGGGGAAAAACGATTAGAAACGTGAACAGGTTGGTGGTGAACCGGGGCTTTGTGACTAGGCTTCCTTCTCACCGTCACCCACCCAGTCTCCTCGCTGCTGAGGAGAGCCGGGGAACCGCTGACAGTGGGACCTAAGCTAGCTAGCTCCGCTGCAGCTAATGGGCGTCCGTCAAGATTAACTGGCGCAGACGGTGTTTCAATGCAGCGGAGCCGGGATTCCAAATCAGACAACCTGGCCTCGAGCGCCTCAAAAAAACAACATTTATTACATTTACCGTTATCACTAAAAGAGGCAGAGGTGTAGCTAAACATCTGACAGAGAGAGCACACCAGAGGAGGAGAGGAAAGAGAGGTAGTAGCCATAGCTAGTGGCTAGCTAGTGGCTGGAGAGCTGGAGAGCAAACCACACAGGCAGACAGCAAAACAGGAAGTGACGATACGTTACCACAAGGAAGTGACGATCTCAAGACATCAGCTAGTAAGCTCTAAGGGAATGCTAGGATTGAAAAATTGACAGCTAGGATTGACAGAGTGCTGACTCTTTGTCAGCCTGGCTACAGTACTGAAAAGAAACCTGGGATTATTCTTGTTCTCTTCTATTAATGCAGAATAATAACTCGTTCTAGCTTTTCTAAGAGATTTTTTTATAAATTAAAAGATGTTTTCTCCAAGCTAAATAGATTTCATCTAAATTATTGGGGCACCATTTTCTTTCTAATTGACGAGTCTTAAAGTTAAAGTTAAAGTTACGAGTTTCTGTGTTGAACCAAGGAGTTAGAAATCTCTGATTAGACTTTTTCTTTTTTAAAGTGGCTACCAAGTCTAGAGTCTGATGCAGAGAAGCTGTAACACTATCTACCATGCGATCAATTACAGAAGGAGCAAGCTGTCTTATAGCTTATTTCCGTTGTGTTGACACATGGCATAAAGGAAACAATCTGCATAAATTTGGTAACAACATCATCTGAGAGGCATCTACTGTAGTAATATTTTTCTTTAGGAGCCAAGTAGTCAGAAATAGTAAAATCAAAGGTTAACAGACAATGGTCTGACAGTACAGGGTTATGAGGAGACACTACAAGATTTTCTATTTCTATGCCATATGTCAGAACAAGGTCCAACGTATGGTGGAGACAATGAGTAGAATTTCCTACTTTCTGAGAAAACCCCCTCGAGTCTAATATTAAATGCCACATTAAGGCAATCATTATCTACATCTACATGTATATTAAAGTCCCCTACTATAATTATTCTATCTGATTTCAGCACTATACCTGCTAAGAATTCGGGAAATTCGGATAAAAACTCTGAGTAGGTTGATGGAGGACAATAAACTATGGCAAATAAAATTGGGTTTAACCTAAAATTGCTAAAGTGCCCAATACTGAGGACCAGGCCCTCAAAGGAATTATAACATGTTTTTTGCTTTACATTAACTAGTAATTTGGAATGGTAAATTGTTGCTACTCCTCCTCCACGATCTGAACTTCTGGGATTTTGACAGTTTAAATAACCAGAGGGAGTTGATTCATTTAAACCAACATAATTCTCTTGCCCTAACTAAGTCTCTGTAAGGGATATTAAATCAATCCGATGATTAACAGATCATGGACTAGCAGAGACTTGGGAGTTAGAGACCTAATATTTAACAAACTGCATTTAATTTTCAAATTATGAGGAGGAACAGAGGCCAAATCATTCAATTTAGAGGCTTCATGTTTAATTTGAGTTTGACCAACTTTTTGTTTAATCAATTTGTGATGCTTATACATTATATTTTTATTTAATCTGGAGGGAGCAGACAATGATTCTCTGATGGGGAAGGCAGGGGCTAAGTTGAGGGGTGGCAGATGAAGGGGAGCTGCAGTGAGGCGTGTAAGACTGCGACTTTGCTTCCTGGTCGCAACTCTGAGTTGTCAAGATTTTGGAAATTTGGATAAAAACGATGCCAGATTGTTAGATAAAAGAGACGCACCATCCAAAGTGGGATGGACGCCGTCGCGTCTAATAAGACCAGGTTTTCCCCAAAATGAGTTCTAATTGTCTATGTAGCCCACATTGTTTGCAGGACACCACACAGACAGTCAGCGGTAGAAGGATGACAAGTGGCTAAACATGTCATCACTGGTCAGATTGGGGAGGGGCCCAGAGAATACTACAGTGGCAGACAACGTTTTGGAAAAGTCACACACCGATTCTACATTAAATTTTGTGACTTCCGACTGCCGGAGTTGGATGTCATTAATGCCAGAGTGAATAACAATTGTTAACAATTATTATGTCCACTCTGAGTGGATCATCACTTCCTGTTTTGCTGTCTGCCTGTGTGGTTTGCTCTCCAGCTCTCCAGCCACTAGCTAGCCACTAGCTATGGCTACTAGCTCTCCTTCCTCTCCTCCTCTGGTGTGCTCTCTCTGTCAGATGTTTAGCTACACCTCTGCCTCTTTTAGTGATAACGGTAAATGTAATAAATGTTGTCTTTTTGAGGCGCTCGAGGCGAGGTTGTCTGATTTGGAATCCCGGCTCCGCTGCATTGAAACACCGTCTGCGCCAGTTAATCTCGACGGACGCCCATTAGCTGCAGCGGAGCTAGCTAGCTTAGGTCCCACTGTCAGCGGTCCCTCGGCTCTCCTCAGCAGCGAGGAGACTGGGTGGGTGACGGTGAGAAGGAAGCCTAGTCGCAAAGCCCCGGTTCACCACCAACCTGTTCACGTTTCTAATCGTTTTTCCCCGCTCAGAGACACACCCGCTGAGGAAAAAACTCTGATCATTGGCGACTCTGTAGTCAGAAACGTGAACCTAGAGACTCCAGCGGTCATAGTCCAATGCATTCCTGGGGCCAGAGCAGGCGACATTGAGTCAAATTTGAAAATGCTGGCTAAAAGTAACTGTAAATATTCCACAATTGTTATTCATGCCGGCATTAATGACATCCGTCTCCGGCAGTCGGAAGTCACAAAACTTAATGTAGAATCGGTGTGTGAGTTTGCAAAAACGATGTCTGCCACTGTAGTATTCTCTGGGCCCCTCCCCAATCTGACCAGTGATGACATGTTTAGTCGCTCGTCATCCTTGAACCGCTGGCTGTCTGTGTGGTGTCCTAAAAATGGCGTGGGCTACATTGACAATTGGAGCTCTTTTTGGGGAAAACCTGGTCTTATGAGACGAGACAGCATTCATCCCACTTTGGATGGTGCTTCTCATTTATCTAACAATCTGGCATCTTTTTTATCCAAATTTCCAAAACCGTGACTACTCAGAGTTGGGACCAGGAAGCAGAGTCGCAGTCTTACACGCCTCTCTGCAGCTCCTCTTCACCCACCACCCCTCAGCTTAGCCCCTGTCTTCCCCATCAGAGAATCGTTGTCTGCTCCCTCCAAAGTAAATAAAAATATAATGTATAAGCATCCCAAAGTGATAAAGCAAAATATTGGTAAAACTCAAATTAAACATAAAGCCTCTAAATTGAATGATTTGGCCTCTGTTCCTCCTCATAATTTAAAAATTAAATGTGGTTTATTAAATATTAGGTCTCTAACTCCCAAGTCTCTGTTAGTCCATGATCTGTTAATTGATCATCAGATTGATTTAATTTCCCTTACAGAGACTTGGTTAGGGCAAGAGGATTATGTTGGTTTAAATGAATCAACTCCCTCTGGTTATTTAAACTATCAAAATCCCAGAAGTTCTGGTCGTGGAGGAGGAGTAGCAACAATTTACCATTCCAAATTACTAGTTAATGTAAAGCAAAAAACATGTTATAATTGCTTTGAGGGCCTGGTCTTCAGTATTGGGCACTTTAGCAATTTCAGGTTAAACCCAATTTTATTTGCCATAGTTTATTGTCCCCCATCAACCTATTCAGAATTTTTATCCGAATTTGCTGATTGCTTAGCTGATTTAGTGCTGAAATCTGATAGAATAATTATAGTAGGGGACTTTAATATACATGTGGATGTAGATAGTGACTGCCTTAATGTGGCTTTTAATTCAATATTAGACTCGATTGGGTTTTCTCAGAAAGTTGGAAATTCTACTCATTACCTCCATCATACATTGGACCTTGTTCTGACATATGGCATAGAAATAGAAAATCTTGCAGTGTCTCCTCATAACCCTGTACTGTCAGACCATTGTCTGTTAACCTTTGATTTTACTATTTCTGACTATTTGGCTCGTAAAGAAAAATATTATCACAGTAGATGCCTCTCAGATGATGCTGTTTCCAAATTTATGCAGATTGTTTCCTCTATGCCATGTGTCAACACAACGGAAATAAGCTATAGACAGCTTGCTCCTTCTGTAATTGATAACATGGTGGATAGTGTTTCAGCTTCTCTGCATCAGGCTCTAGACTTGGTGGCCCCCTTAAAAAAGAAAAAATCTAATCAGAGATTTTTAACTCCTTGGTTCAACACAGAAACTCGTAGCTTAAAACAGAAGACTCGTCAATTAGAAAGAAAATGGCGCTCTACTAATTTAGATGAAATCTATTTAGCTTGGAGAAATCATCTTTTAATTTATAAAAAAATCTCTTAGAAAAGCTAGAACGAGTTATTACTCTGCATTAATAGAAGAGAACAAGAATAATCCCAGGTGTGGTATATATTACTCATATATTCCATACCTGCATATGTTAGAGCATGTGGAAATGTTTGGGACAACATATGCAAAGGAACTTCACACCTCCGAAAGGACAAAGGAATCTCACCGTCGTGTGAAGACCAATGACGTCACAGGACGCGGCGGCGACAGACTTGACACCTTCACCCCCTAAGGCGAGGAGAGGTTTTCCCATCACCTCCCAAGACGAAGGGAGGAGTTAACAGGACAATGGGGGGATTAAGATAACGGGGGATGTCGGCTTGTGTTTTGCATGTCTTTGATGTGTGCCTGTATTTAACCAGCGAGCTGGGCAGAAATCTTCCTCTTTGCCTTCTGCCAAGCTCTGCACCAGATGAGACAAGATAGGAGAGCTGTTCATTAAAGACTCTGTTTTTAATACAAAATCGCCTCATCATTTCCAGCTCCTCTACACTGGTGACCTTGACGCGAGTATGGACCGGAGGCGTTCTTCAAGCGACTCATCCGTGGCGACTCTGACATACGCCAGCAACGATGCAGACGAGGGAACAGACAGACAGCTATCCCCTCCGGCAGAAGGAATTGAGAGGGCTCAACCGAGCTCCAGCACCGCTGTGAGAGCCGAGGCAAGGCACTCTCACCCGGCGGGCACAACAGTGATGGTGTGCACGAACGCCGTCGCTGTCCAGCTGCCAGACTTCTGGCGAGAAGACCCCGCCTCTTGGTTTCTACAAGCTGAAGCCCAGTTCATACTGGCGGGCATCACAGCAGACGATACAAAATTCTACCATATCGTCTCCAAACTCGACTCCGCCACTTCGAAGTGTGTGCGGAGCTTGATCCGGCGACCACCGGCCCGAGACAAGTATGAGACGCTCAAGGCGACCATCGTGGCGAACTATGTCCCACCAGCGGAGGAAAGAGCCGAGAGGATCCTGGCGGTCTACGGCCACAGAGGGGGCAATCCGAAGGCCCTCATGGAGGATTTGCTGCAGCTTAAGGAGGAGGACAACGACAATTTCCTTTTCCAGTTTATTCTCCTCAGCACGCTTCCACCGCACATGAGAGGGACACTCGCCAATACGAAGTGCAACACCCACCAAGACTTCCGCACACTGGCCAGCGAGGCTTATCGGCTCGTCAACGCCTGCAAGGAGCGGACACCTACAGTGGCATCCGCGGACCTCAAAACTGTCGCCCCGAGCCAGGGAGAGCCACAACCCACGGAGCAGACCCAGCCCACGGTGACAGCGGCGCGGCCCAAGCGTAACAAACAGATCGACGTCTGTTATTATCACCACCACTTCGCCGAGAAAGCCCACAAATGCGTTCCCCCCTGCAAGTTCACGATGTCGGGAAAACGCCAAAGCCAAGGGCCGTTAACAGCAGCGGTTCTCGGCGAGAAAAATAAGCTGTTATACGTGACAGATGGACACACAGGCAAGCAGTTCCTCATCGACACGGGAGCTCAGCTGAGTTTCGTCATGCCCTCCCACGCAGATCGAGCCATGGGCACCCGGGGCAACAGAGCTGTGGCAGCCAACGGTTCTGACATCGACACGTTCGGGGAAAAGAGCCTGCACCTCCTCATTCACGGCCGCAGCTACAGATGGACATTTGTTGTAGCGGCGGTGAGTTTTAACTTGTTAGGCGCAGATTTTCTGTGTGCACACGGGTTATTAGTGGATCTAGCAAATAGGCGCCTGGTTAATGCACTATCTTTTGCTTCTATTCCATGCTCAGCTCGAGTTTCTCCACCACCTGTGCAGGCCAGCGTCACCACGGCAGGAGGTAAGTTTGAGCAACTCCTCACCCAATTTCCAGCACTCACAACCCCCAAATTCTCAGCCACTGTAGCCAAACACGGGGTTAAACACTTCATTCCGACAACGGGACCTCCCGTTTTTGCCAAAGCTCGCCGCTTAGATAAGATAAGATAACCCTTTATTAGTCCCACAATGGGGAAATTCCAGGATTGCAACAGCATAGGGATAGCAACACTCAGAGCAACAATCAGAAGGCAAGAAAAAACAACATCTAGTAAACATATGTCCATATTACTATAAATGTATATATATAGACACACAGTGCAGAGCATTATGGCTGGTGGATGTGCAGCAGAAAGTCTAAGCTCTCTCTTCGCGGATGCAGCGGGCCAGCTGGAAGTCTTTGGGCATGATGGTGACCCCCTTAGCGAAGAAGAGACCACCAGGTGGGTCTCGCTGGTCTCCTGCAGAGCCATGACGGCGAAGCTCAGGAAACGCAGGACGGTCTTGAAGTCCTGAGCGATCTCCCTCACCAGGCGCTGACCAGATGCGGCCAAGCTCAACATAGCACGGGACGAGTTTACAACTCTCGAAAAATTGGGCATTGTTAGACGTTCGAAGAGCCCCTGGGCTTCACCACTTCACATGGTTCCGAAATCCGACGGTTCTTGGAGACCGTGCGGGGATTACTGTAGATTAAACAACGCTACAGCGCATGACCGCTACCCCATCCCTCACATTCAGGACTTTTCACTGCATCTAGCGGGTGCGCGCATTTTTTCAAAGATAGACTTAGTCCGCGGTTATCACCAAGTCCCAGTCCGAGCTGAAGACATTCCTAAAACGGCGGTTATAACCCCTTTTGGCCTTTTTGAGTTCCTGCGAATGCCTTTCGGCCTCAAAGGCGCTGCCCAAACTTTTCAACGTATGATGGACGCAGTCCTACGCGACCTCCCCTTTGTTTTCGTCTACCTCGACGACATGCTGGTAGCCAGCCCGTCCGAGGAAGAGCATGAGCAGCACCTCACTACCGTTTTTCAGAGGCTGGAAGAGCATGGACTAATAATCAATCCAGCCAAATGCACATTCGGCGTATCGCAAATTGATTTTTTGGGACATAAAGTCTCCCTGAAGGGGGCAGTTCCGCTTCCAGACAAAGTTCATGCGATAGTAGGTTTTCCACGGCCCCAAAGGGTCAAATCGCTACAGGAATTTTTGGGGATGGTTAATTTTTACAACCGCTTCCTCCCCCACGCAGCTCAGCTCATGCAGCCCCTATATGACGCGCTTAAAAAAAAGAAAGCTTCCAACGCGGTCGAATGGACCCCGGAGCGCGAACGCGCTTTCGCGGAAGTAAAAAACACCCTAGCTAACGCCACAATGTTAGTCCACCCAGATCCCGCGGCCCGCATTGCACTAACCACAGATGCTTCAGACCTGGCCATAGGGGCAGTTGTAGAACAACTTGTCAGCGGGGTCTGGCAACCTTTAGCATTCTTTAGCAAATCGCTAAACCCAACTGAACGCAAATACAGCACTTTTGACAGAGAGCTGCTGGCGCTTCATTTGTCCATCCGCCACTTCCAGTTTTGGTTAGAAGGGCGGAGTTTCACGGCTTTTGTGGACCATAAGCCGCTCACTTTTGCTATGGCTAAAATTTCAGAACCATGGTCAGGCAGACAACAAAGACAGCTAGCTGCGATTTCAGAGTTCACCACAGACATTCAACACGTAGCAGGCAAACTTAACGTAGTAGCGGACTGTCTCTCTCGCGCTGTGGCACCGCCAGAGCGCGAGGAGACAGATTACACTGCCTCAGCAGCGGAACTCTTCACTAACGCAGACACATACGCAGCACCTATCCATGAAGGGATAGATTATGCAGCCATGGCGGAAGAACAAAGCAGTGATGCAGACGTGCGCGCGCTCCTGTCTGGACCAACAGGGTTAAGGCTGGAGAAAAAAGGGTTGCGCAACGGCGTGCCCCCCCTAATATGCGATGTTTCAACCGGCCGACCTCGCCCGTTAGTACCAGCTGCTTGGCGCCGCCGCATTTTCGATGCAATTCACTCCCTCGCGCACCCAGGTGTGCGCACCTCGGTCAAAATGGTTGCCGAAAAGTTTGTGTGGCCAGGCCTGCGCAAAAACGTAAAAGAATGGGCAAAAACTTGCATTCCTTGTCAACGCGCCAAAATACACAGACACACAAAAGCCCCTCTGGAGCCTTTTCCAATCCCTGCTAGAAGGTTCGACCACATTCATGTCGACCTCGTGGGGCCACTACCTTCCTCCCAGGGTTTCACACACCTGCTAACAATGATAGACCGCACCACGCGCTGGCCAGAGGCAGTCCCTCTAGCGGCAACTACAACGGAGGAAGTCGCTCGCGTTTTTCTAACAAATTGGGTGGCACGTTTCGGCGTCCCATCAGACATCACGTCAGATAGGGGGCCTCAATTTGTCTCAGAGCTCTGGTCAGCCATGTCCAACAGTTTAGGGGCAACAATTCACCGTACCACCGCTTATCACCCTCAGGCTAATGGGTTATGCGAGCGTTTTCACAGGTCCTTAAAGGCCGCCCTCAGAGCCTCATTAACGGACACAAATTGGGTAAATAAACTTCCCTGGGTTTTATTGGGGTTGCGTGCGGCACCTAAAGAGGATTTAGACGCTTCCCCTGCAGAATTAGTCTTTGCTCAGCCTATCAGACTACCAGGTGAATTTTTACCAGAAAACCCGGAACCAGGGCACCTCCCAGTCCCAAGGTTTTTAGGCAGTAACGGACCGGACTCTCTCCACGGTCCAGCTCATCACTCCTTTCCACGAGTTTTTGTTCCTCAAACTTTAAAAAACGCTGAGTTTGTTTTTGTTAAGCATGAAGCTCTAAAACCAACGTTACGCCCAGTATATGATGGCCCGTACAGAGTGCTGGAAAATGGTGACAAACACTTTGTGCTTGATTATGGGGATAGAAATGAAATGGTCAGCATTGACAGACTCAAACCTGCCTTCTTGTTGAGAGACGAACCTGCACAGCTGGCTCGAGCACCTCGGCGAGGTAGACCCCCCAAGGAAAAAGTCTCAGCCCCCAGGCAGGGAACAAATAATCTCTCTCCTTCCCACACTGCAGATTCCTCACAACAAGGTCCCAGCAGGATGCCTAAACCAACCTACAGCAGCTTTGGGAGAAGATTAAAACCCAGACAGCACAGGGACTGATTCCACCACTCTGCAAATTTTCGCTAATTGTGCCGCAACAGTTTAGGACTGACTTATGATTATACTATGCTGTTATGTTTTCACTGAACTCTCTTAGGAGCATGGCTGCTGGAAAGTTTCTTCTGTGGCAACAGCTGTAACACGTAGTATGTCTTAATAATTACCCTAGACTGTGAATCTTTCTGTGTCCTTTCCTAGTTGTTTGGGGGGCCTGTGGTATATATTACTCATATATTCCATACCTGCATATGTTAGAGCATGTGGAAATGTTTGGGACAACATATGCAAAGGAACTTCACACCTCCGAAAGGACAAAGGAATCTCACCGCCGTGTGAAGACCAATGACGTCACAGGACGCGGCGGCGACAGACTTGACACCTTCACCCCCTAAGGCGAGGAGAGGTTTTCCCATCACCTCCCAAGACGAAGGGAGGAGTTAACAGGACAATGGGGGGATTAAGATAACGGGGGATGTCGGCTTGTGTTTTGCATGTCTTTGATGTGTGCCTGTATTTAACCGGCGAGCTGGGCAGAAATCTTCCTCTTTGCCTTCTGCCAAGCCCTGCACCAGATGAGACAAGATAGGAGAGCTGTTCATTAAAGACTCTGTTTTTAATACAAAATCGCCTCATCATTTCCAGCTCCTCTTCACCGGGTTTCTTTTCAGTACTGTAGCCAGGTTGACAAAGAGTCAGGACTCTGTCAATCCTAGCATCCCCTTAGAGCTTACTAGTCAGGACTTTATGAACTTTTTCAATAATAAAATTTCATCCATCAGAGATAAAATCAATCAGATTCTTCCCACAGTTAACTTAAATACTGTAACTACTACAACTCCTTCTATTGATGTCTGTCTTGATGAGTTTACTCCAATCGACCTTTGTGAGTTAGACAAAATAGTTTCCTCATCCAAACCTTCAACTTGTCTTTTAGACCCTATTCCTACCAGGTTATTTAAAGAAGTCTTCCCACTTATTGGTAGCTTTATTCTTCATATAATCAATTCTTCATTAACTTTAGGCCATGTACCGCAGGCTTTTAAAACGGCTGTAATTAAACCCTTACTCAAAAAGCCAACGCTAGATTTAGCTAACTATAGACCAATCTCTAATCTCCCTTTCATTTCAAAAATCTTAGAAAGAGTTGTTGTTACGCAATTATTTGACCACCTGCAGGGAAATGGTTTACTTGAAGAGTTTCAATCTGGGTTTAGAATCCATCATAGTACTGAAACAGCCTTAGCGAAGGTCACTAACGACCTCCTCATTGCATCTGATAATGGACTAGTTTCTGTACTTGTCCTTTTAGATCTTAGTGCAGCTTTTGATACTATTGATCATAATATTCTACTTGATAGATTAGAACACTATGTTGGACTTAATGGAACTTTGTTGCAGTGGTTTAGATCTTCATGTTCATGTAAATGAATGTAGATGTTCATGTAAAGGATGAGTTTTCTTTCAGCTCAAAGCTTAGTCATGGAGTTCCACAGGGATCTGTGCTAGGCCCTACTCTTTTTAGTTTATATATGCTTCCGTTAGGCAACATTATTAGAAAGCACTGTATACATTTTCATTGTTATGCAGATGACACACAATTATACCTGTCAATGAAGCCAGATGATACTAATCAATTAGCCAAGTTAGAAGCCTGTCTTAAGGAAATCAAAGCTTGGATGACTTGTAATTTCCTGCTATTAAATTCAGATAAGACTGAAGTCATTCTTGTTGGTCCAAAAAACCTTAGAAATTCCTTTCCAAATCAAACTTTCAGTTTGGATGCGGTTACTCTTTCTCTTAATAGCTCTGTGAGGAACCTTGGAGTTATTTTTGATCAGGATTTGTCCTTCAATTCACATATTAAATTTGTTTCTAAGACTGCCTTCTATCATTTGCGTAATATTGCCAAGATTAGGAGCATCTTGTCTCAGAGTGATGCTGAGAAGCTGATCCACGCTTTTGTTAGCTCGAGATTAGATTATTGTAATTCTTTATTATCAGGCTGTCCTAAAACATCTTTAAAAAGTCTTCAGCTGATCCAAAATGCTGCAGCAAGAGTTTTAACAGGTACTAGAAAGAGAGATCATATCTCTCCGGTTCTGGCCTCCCTTCATTGGCTTCCCATAGAGTTTAGAATTAAGTTTAAAATCCTTCTTCTTACTTACAAAGCTCTAAACAATCAGGCTCCTTTTTATTTAAAAGATCTGATACTACCGTATTATCCTAACAGAGCACTACGCTCCCAAAATGCAGGATTACTTGTAATACCTAGAATCTCCAAAAGTACAATGGGAGGCAGAGCCTTCAGTTATCAAGCTCCTCTCCTGTGGAATCAGCTGCCAATCTGGATTCGGGAGTCAGACTCGATCTCTGTTTTTAAGAATAGGGCTAAAACCTACCTTTTTGATATAGCCTACAATTAGGGAGGGATCATGTGTTTCTGAACCCTCCCTTAGTTATGCTGCTAATAGGTTTAGTCAGCCGGGGGACCTCCAGTAATGCACTGGGCCTCACTCCTTTCCTCACTCTCTATGAAATATTTTTTTTTTTTGCTGGTCATTAACATTTGTTTGTTCTCTCCCATAGATTGAGTCCCCATCGTGCTGTTTGCTCTCTACATGTCTGTTCTTTTCTTCTTCTCTATCCCCTCACCCCCCAGCCAGTCGCAGCAGATGACTGCCCCTCCCTGAGCCTGGTTCTGCTGGAGGTTTCTTCCTGTTAAAAGGGAGTTTTTCCTCTCCACGGTCGCCAAGTGCTTGCTCACAGGGGATCGCCTGATTGCTGGGGTCTTTCTGCAACTGTGGGGGTCCCCCCTACAGTTGATAGTGCTATGAGATGACTGTTGTTGTGAAATGGCGCTATATAAATAAAGTTGAATTGAATTGAATTGAATTGGAGTATTTACAGTTACTTTTAGCCAGCATTTTGAAATTTGACTCAATGCCGCCTGCTCTGGCCCCAGGAATGCATTTGACTATGGCCGCTGGAGTCTCTAGGTTCACGTTTCTGACTACAGAGTCGCCAATGATCAGAGTTTTTTCCTCAGCGGGTGTGTCGCTGAGCAGGGAAAAACGATTAGAAACGTGAACAG
Source organism: Pholidichthys leucotaenia (assembly GCA_020510985.1). Classification (NCBI taxonomy): domain Eukaryota; kingdom Metazoa; phylum Chordata; class Actinopteri; order Cichliformes; family Pholidichthyidae; genus Pholidichthys; species Pholidichthys leucotaenia. The sequence continues at coordinate 3,582,481 of JAJAQF010000044.1, forward strand.
GTTGGTGGCTAACCGGGGCTTTGCGACTAGGCTTCCTTCTCACCATCACCCACCTAATCTCCTCGCTGCTGAGGAGGACCGGAGGACCGCTAGCAGGTCGCCCTAAGCTAGCAAGCTCCGCTGCAGCTAAGGGACGTCCGTCAAGATTACCTGGCGCAGACGGTGTTTCAATGCAGTGGAGCCGGGATTCCAAATCACACAACCTCGCCTCGAGCGCCTCAAAAAGACAACATTTATTACATTTACCGTTATCACTAAAAGAGGCAGAGGTGTAGCTAAACATCTGACAGAGAGAGCACACCAGAGGAGGAGAGGAAGGAGAGCTAGTAGCCATAGCTAGTGGCTAACCCAAAGCTAACAAAAACACCAATGATAGGTGAACAGAAGGCTAAAGAGGGTGATTAGATGACACTGAGTGCGCACACAGGTGCAAGACGCTTGATAAACAGAAATGAGAACTAACGGTAGATGGAAAAAAGTGATTAAAATACAATTAAAAGCAAAATCCTCAGGAGAATGAGGAGAGCAAACCACACAGACAGCCAGCAATACAGGAAGCGACGATACGTTACCACAAGTGACGCCAATGTAAAATGTGTATATTTATTGCCTTCCCTGTGGACATTGGTCTGTTCTAACAGGCTAATTATCTCTCTGGGTAGATCAGCAGGTGATTTTCATTTGGTTGTTGCTGGGTGTTGGATGTTTTAGAGCGAAGTTGTTTGCCTGCACAGTGTCTGAAATAAATGGAAAAATGCTGGTTGCAAATTCTTGAAGTCCAGCTCTTCTGTGTCACGCGCCTTGACTGCTCGAGCCGTATGACACTCCCCCACACTCATTCACCCTTATCAATTGGGGCGGTCGCGGGGCAGATGTGGCGGGCACCAACGCGCACCAACGGCCAGCAGCGGCCGGGGAGACCGCCGGCGCGGACCAGCAGCCACACCCCACTAACCACATATCCACTCATCTAATTGTGCACACATGGATGCTTGTTCCTCGTGTGTCTCCTGTGTGTCCAATCATTTTCACATCATTATCAGTCTCCCAACATCACCTCTAAGTGGCACCAATGGACCAATAACAGTCGAAACGTACGTATGCCAGCCATGAAGTCGGCGTGGGGCTGCGCACATTTCCACAGTCATTCCATTCTTGATACATCTGAAATTTTCCATGGAAAAGGACGTCCGCCATGTTTTTGTGCGTAAGTACACTTTGTACATGAGGCCCCAGGTCTGCTGCATTAATTGGTGGTAAATGTGTCCAATAAAAGACTTGAAATATTATAATTGTTTGTGTGGTTTTAAGTTCACAACATTGTTTGTCTGAACTTGGCACTTAGCTGTAGATCTGATCACATTTATGACCAATTAATGCAGAAAACCAGGACGTTCCACAGGGTTCACATACTTTTTCTTGCCACTGGAATTCTCCTAAATGTCTAATTTTTTATTAAAAGTAAATCTTCATCTTTTCTCTGACTTTGTTGTCTTCCTTCTCCTTTTTCTGCTGGTCTTTTTCTGGTGTTTTGACATGATTTTTCCCATCATTCAGCAGTGCTGAGCACCGTCTCCAAGCTGACCAAGATGGCGGTCCTCAGATGAGCTCCTGATCATCTGTTCTTCGTCCTGTCGGCTAAAGTGGCCAACGGAGGCGTCAGAATGTGGGGTGAGCTCAGGGGGGAATTCTTTCACATCGATCAGAAATCCTTCACAGGAAATAAAGGAGAGACAGACAGACAGACAGAGGAGGATTGTTGCCTCGTCTGTCTGATTTCAGCTGAAAACTCTTCAACATCAGCAGCAATTTTCAGTTTTTTTCTCTTGTAAAGTCATGATATTTTTCTGATAAACATTTTTAGTTTTTGTGTAAAATTAGCAAATTTATTCTTGTAAATCTTTTCTTAAATTACAAATTTACTCTTAAATTTTATGGTTTTCTCCTATAAATTTGTCATTTTTTTCCCAGTAAATTTGACCTTTTTTTGTTTTTTTAAACACTTTATTGTCATAAATTTATACATTTTTCCAACATATTTCTGACCTTTCTCTTCATAGATTTGATGAAATTTGTGACTTTTCATCAAATAAAATTTGGACTTTTTCTCTCATAAATGTGTGAAAACTTTGTTTTAAATTTGTCTTTTAAAAAAAAAAAGTTGCTTTTTCTGCCCCGCCGGTCGCAGCACAAAGAGGCTGAAGACGCCTTTGGACGAAGACAGAAGGGGGATCGTGTTCTAGGTCCGTCCGTCCGTCCGTCTGTCTGTCCCACTTCTGTGACATCAAAGGGTTTGATCTCCGAGGGGAGGCTGGAACGTTCAGAGTGGTCACATCTGACCACGTGGGCTTTAGTTTTCAACCACAGGGATGCCAGCGCTGCAACACCGATGGAAGAAGTGTGTGGACTGAAGGGGAGACGATGCTGAAAAATTAATCACATTTGGTCAGATTGGAACACTATGAACTTTTCAGCCTCCCCTCGTCTCTCATCAATTCCACAACTATTCAGCATGTTACTAAGTCCCTCCTCTGACCTCTACCCTGGGCTTGTGCTACTGCTGCTCCGTCTCAGTGCAGGACTGGACTGGGGCCACAACCTGCACATTCAGCTCTGAGTAGTGGGCAGTTTGAAAGAGCAAAGCAACCGTGTGGCTCCACACTACAGCGGCAGCAACGCAAGTTCACCGATGGGAGATGAGGACGACAGGGTCTGAATCACGAAGCGTCTCTGTTCAGAGGTACATGGAGAGAAAGTCTGACAACCACACCTGAACAGAGAGAGCAGAGCTGGATTTGTTCTACAGAAAAAGTAGTTACAACATGCAGTTTCAACGGGTTTCTGGGGCAAGTTCAGCAATGAAATTACAAAGCCAGGATTTGTTTATACTTAGACAATTTTTAATATAAGGAGGCCTTATTATGAATAATATGGCATGATGAACAACATTTAAAATGAAACATTTTGTAGCTTGTGTCATTTATACCCCAGTTACCTCTATATCTTTGACTTTGAACAAGAAAAAAACGAATGTGGAACAGTTCATGCATCAGCCTCTCAGAATGTGACGCTCGTTACTGATTATGGGTCCATGGGATCTGATGGTGATTAATTAATCTAAACGTACTCAGACCTCGAGAGGCTTGATAATTGCTCCTGAACTGAAACATACTCCTGAACTTGAACACAACAGCCAACCCGTCCCTAACATGACTTTCAAGCTGTGAGGCTTCTCATTGGTCCTCATTGACCTGTGACAGGCTGCCCTGATGCTGACGGTACCTGTTAGCCTGTCTTTACTTGAAACTGTGAAAAACCTGCGACAATATGATTATGCAGCTAGAAACAAAAATATATATAGTATACAAAATGGCATGCTTAATATATGGTCAGATTAATTAGTGTTAGCTTGCTAGGGACATTCCTGTTCAGAACAGTTAGCTAGGATTAGCAGATGCATACGTACCCTTGTAGTCGTAAATGTAGGAGGAAGAATACAGCTGAAATCCCTTGTCCATTTCAGAGGCAGGTGCTTTAGATGCCAGCCTGCATATGCCATGAACATCGGTTAAGCTCAACGTTGGTAGCTCTGGAAGACGTCTTGACTAGAATAGCAACGTTTAACAGAAATACAGGGCAGGGAACCTGAGCTGGAAGTGAAGTGTCTTGTTTCACAGAATGCGGAAGTGTGTTGCGCATAACTCCTATTTTTTATATCCTGTCTGACCAGATTTGGAACCGCATTCTTAAATGCAGTTATGAAGTCCACCAGCAGAGGGAGTGCTAATGGAAACCGAGGTGCCGCTCTGTGAGTGGTGGAGCAAGAGTGAGGGATACGCCCGAGGAAACAGTCCAAGGACGGATCATTTTTTCATACATTAGGAGTTGTTCAGAACTCCTTATAAGAACTCCTTATATAAAGATATAGAGTGATGAGAACACAGGGTTACAAAAATAATTTTGTTGTAAGTTGTCTGTGTTTTTTCAACTGATTTAAGACAATTTTGCACCGCTGAATCTGAAAATGACATCCATTTCTCTTGATCAGGTTCTAAGTAAAAACCTGTACTTACTTAGAACTTACTTAGTCCTGTGCATGTACTGAACTTTATATAAAGGTTAGTACATGCAAATTGAATGTTACGTCATCATTGTTCAAAATTCAGAGAATTTCAAGACATAAAAAAGAATTTTGCATCATATAAAGCAAAAATACCCGTACATGTAAACAAAAATGTTTAAAACAACATGTGGCCATAATTCAAAAAGTTGACCTGACTGAGCAAAACCAAAGTGATGTTTGGATTCAGCACATCACAATTGTCCCAAATCAGCTGAAAAACCTGAGACAATAAATGTGGTGTTGACCAGTGTCATCAAGTCAGTGGCAGTAACGCACCTGTAGGCTGGTTGCCAACCGCCGGTCAAATCTAAAAGAAGAAGAGAGTGAGGGAGCCACAGACAGAGGGAGCAGTGTGCCCCAGAGTTTGTCTTTTAAGGCATGGATGTGTTGCCTGCTGAGACGCATTAATAGGCTGTGAACAGCAGGAAATGTACAGAGTAGCTGCTTTGAATTAAGCCACGATAAATGTTACAGCGCCTCACTGAGGAGGATTTACAGCAACAAGTTTCACTCTGAAAGGCAAATTTATAGAAGAAAAACTCACTAATTTAGAAAAAGTCCAGTACAACTAACAGTTATAAATTTTTAAATAAAATGATGCAAATTTATCAGTAGAAGCTTGAACATCTCAGACCAAAATATAGATTTGCAAAAACAGGCTAATTTAAACCAGAAATGCTGCAAATTTATCAGTAATTTTTTTTTTTTTTACATTGATCATTTTCTTCTAATATTTTAAAAACATTTTCCTTCATCGTCATCTTTTCTTTTCTTCTTGGCTTTTTTGTTAATTACCGTCATAATTTCTCTTTGATCATCATTTTGATGGAGTTTTAAAAATCAGGTCATGATTTCATTTGATCAGTGATTTTATTTCTAATATGATCAAACTGAGTAGCTTTGATTTTCATTTGTATTTTTAGTTTTAATTGTGAAACTTTGAAGAACCCCCCCCCCACACACACACACACACACACACCAAAGGTTTCCATGTAAATGTGGCCCTCAGGAAGTGAGGAACAACATTTGTGGCCCTCACTGCCACCAAAGTTGCCCATCCCTGTGTTGGGGGCAGCTGTGGCGCAGGTGTAGTGTGGCCGACTGCTGATGGGAGGGTCGGGGGTTCGATTCCTGCTCTGTCTGCAGTCTGCATGTGGAAGTGTCCTTGAGCGAGACCCTGAAGCCCCAGTTGGTCCTGGTGGGTGAGGCCAGCACCTGTGTGTGGCAGCTCTGCTCCCATCAGTGTGTGAATGTGTGGATGGTAGGATCTGCAGAGACCTTTGGTCATCTAGAGATGGAAAAAGCCCTGTAGAAGTGAAGCTCATTTACCATCCCTGGTTGAAATGAATCCACTCCCTCTGGTTATTGAAACTGTCAAAATCCCAGAAGTTCTGGTGGTGGAGGAGGAGCAGCAACAATTTACCATTCCACATTACTAGTTAATGTAAAGCAGAAACACCTTAGAATTCCTTTGAGGGCCTGGTCCTCAGTATTGGGCAGTTTAGCAGTTTTAGCTTCAACCCAGTTTTAGTCGCCATAGTTTATCGTCCTCCCACAGCTGGTGTATTTTCATGTGTTTTTTGCTAGGTATGTTTGCCTGTATGTATTGTGACATAGTGAGGGTTCACACAAGAAAGGAGAGATGACTGTGACGACAACAGGCTTTATTTATACACACCTCCTCAACACAGACAGGAGGTATGTATAAATAAACTGCCTGCTCTCCATGTTCTCCCTCCTGGGATAACACCGCCCCGATGCCCTGGTTGCTGGCATCCGTGTCCACGATGAAAGGGCGGTTTGGGTCAGGATACTGCAGGGTGGGGGCTCTGATGAGTGCTGAGCGAAGCTGGGTAAAAGCAGCAGCACAGCTCTCACTCCACTGAAACACACGACCCTTCTGTATCAGCTGATGCAGCAGGCTGGCGATGGTGGTGAAGTCTTTCACAAGTCTCCTATTATAGGAGGTCAGTCCCAGAAAACTCTGTAGCTCTCCCACATCACGCAGCACTGCCCAGTTTTTCACCGCTGCCACTTCCTCTGGATCGGTGACGACTCCCGCTGCGCTGACAACATGGCCCAGGAAGGTGGTCTCCCGCCAAAATAGGTGGCATTTTCAAGGGTGTAGCCGCAGCCTTGCCTGTCGGATGGCGTCCAATACTTCCTGGATTTTGGACAGGGCACCGTCAAAATCAGCTGCGTGAACCAGCAGGTCATCCAGATAAACAATGCAGTGGCTCTGGGGCACATGAGCCAACACTCGCTCCATCAGATGTTCAAAGGTGGCGGGGGCGTTGCAAAGTCCAAACAGCATCACCTTGAACTGATACAGTCCCTGCCCGATGGAGAAGGCTGTTTTCTGGCAGGCCTCAGGTGACAGCTCTACCTGCCAACAGCCACTGCGGAGGTCCAGCGAGCTGAACCAGCTGGAGCCGGCGATGTGGTCATGCTTGTCATCGATGCGGGGCAGGGGGTAGGAATCCTTGTGGGTGACGTCATTCAGGCGTCGGTAATCCACACAGAACCACCACAAACCGTCCTTCTTCCTAACTAGCACCACCAGCGCTGCCCAGGGGCTGCTGGAGGGCTCAATAATGTCTGCCTCCAACAGTTCTCGTACTTTTTGTTCTGCTGCCGCCCGCCTTGAAAAAGGCAGAGGGCGGGGGTGAAGCCGGATCGGCCTGGTCTCACCGGTGTCGATCCCGTGCAGCACCAAGCTGGTTCGGGTGCACTCCTCATCCTTCACAGCAAAGACGTCCATGTAGCAGCCCAACAGCTCCTGCAGCTGGCGTCTCTGTCCCGATTCCAGTCCGCTGCAGCTCTGCTGGAACAATTCTTCGACCGCCTGCTGCGTTTCTGCTGACACCTTGACCCGCTCCACTGTGGCCCTCCCCCTTGCTGTCTTTATTGGTGGTCGTGCTCCCTCTGCTTGTGCTGGTGGAGCTGTTGTGTTCAGTACTTGCGGTGACCCGCCCGGTTCGGCCTGCCCTGGCGGGCCTTCGATCACGCAGGCCTCCGGTTTCCTCCTCTGGGCCCCGCTGCAGAGCATGATGGTCTGAGTTCCCAGCAGGAGGGACGATCTGGCGGTGTCAATCTTTGCGTTCCATGCTGTGAGCAGATCGAGTCCAGTAATGCAGGGGTCTTGGCTGTCAGTCAGCCAGAATGGGTGGATTGTGTTCTGGCTGGCCATCCCCACCACAAGAACTCGCCGCCTTCCCAGTCTGGCGCGCTCACTGGTAGCTGTGGTGACGCAGTGCCTGGTGGGTTCCCACCCCTGTGGTTCTGCCTCGTCCATACCTGGCAGCACACCGGGTCAGACCAAGGAGATGGTAGAACCGGTGTCGATCAGGGCCCAGATCGGCGTGTTGTCCAGGCTGCACTGTAGCTACATTCTTGGCGAGTGTTCAATTCGGCCCACACGTGGTGACAGTTCATTGGGGAAAATGTCTGTGGGAGGCAGCAGGTCCCCGTCCATGCCACCTCGTTCTGGTTTAACGTTGGCAAGGGGCTGGTTTGTTATTGGGGTGGGTGCCGGGCAGTACCGTGCAGTGTGTCCTGGCTCCCCGCAGTGGAAGCACCCTTCCTCGCGCTGCCACGGCCATCTTCTCTGTGGGTGCACCGCCGTGGTCTGCCGCAGCTCCTCCTCCTCACTCTCAGCCGTGCCCTGGAAGGCTCTCTGTCTCTGTGCCGATGCATCAGCTGCACAATTCATTAGCGGTTCCACCTGCTCTGCTTCTGCCACAGCCGTCTCCCAGCTGCTTGCGGCATTAATCTGGATGTGGCTCTGGAGCTGGGCCAGGTGGAGACCCCGGATGAAGTTCCAGAGGGCAAGCTTCTCCACTGCCCCCAGCTCGAAATCCAGGTAGCTACACCGTGTCAGCAGCCGTATGTCTGCTGTGTAGGCTCCCAGGCTCTCCCAGCTGCCTCGCCGGTGGTTGGCCAGCTGTTCCTCGGTGTGCTCAGTGTTGGCTGCCCTCCTAAACCACCTCTGGAGCGCACCTTGTAGCGCTGGCCAGCTGCGATGTTCCTCGGGCTGGAGATCGGACAGCGTGCAGAGACCCCTTCCCTCCAGGGCCAACGCGACCTGCACAGTGGTCTCTCCAGGTGGCCAGCTGTTCAACGCAGCAGCCAGCTCAACCTGGATCAGGTAGTCGTCCAGCAGGTTTTCACCTTTGAAGCGGGGAAGTTTGTTCTGCTGCCGGATGGGTGGGACGGTCGCCTCTTGGTCGATAGCTGCCCCTGGTCGCAGTGGAATCGCCAGCCCGTCCTGCCCTGAAAAGGGCGGGAGGCGGGGCTGATCTGCTCTGTTCAGCCCACCCTGCTTTGAGAAAGGCAGAAGGCGGGGTACGCTGGTCCCGTCGGGTCCGCTGCTCTGTTCATCCCGGCGAGCAACTCCGGGGGTCAGTGTCTCAACTCTGTTGTCCATCCCCAGCTGAGCGATGAACTGCTCCAGCTGCTGAATCTCTGCTCTGATCCTGGCTTCCATCTGCCCCATGATCCCACTCCTGACACCAGTGTGACGTAGTGAGGGTTCACACAAGAAAGGAGATGACTGTGACGAGAACAGGATTTATTTATACACACTCCCTCAACACAGACAGGGGAGGTCATTCCCACAGACCTCCCTCTCACCAAGGGTGACACAAATGCATGATCAGTCACTGCTCTGACTCTTCTTATAACACTGCTGTGTCATAATGACACAGCAATAACACTTTAGAACACAGGAATGATAACACCCTTTGAGTCCTCCGCTGCCAAAGCATGCCAGGAGAATCCCCGCCCCCTTAACACAGCCCCAAAGTTACAGTATCTATGTGCTTTTTCTTCTTCCTCTCTACTAGGACCTCTTGGCCAGGTCATGTTTGTAAATGAGAATTGGTTCTCAAATATTTTACCTGCTAAAAAAAAAAAAAGGTTATAAAAAGCTCATTAGGAATTTTTATTTTAATTTGCAGAGTTTTTAGCTGATTTAGTGCTGAAATCTGATAGAATAATTATAGTAGGGGACTTTAATATACATGTGGATGTAGATAGTGACTGCCTTAATGTGGCATTTAATTCAATATTAGACTCGATTGGGTTTTCTCAGAAAGTAGGAAATTCTACTCATTATTTCCACCATACGTTGGACCTTGTTCTGACATATGGCAAAGAAATAGAAAATCTGGTAGTGTCTCCTCATAACCCTGTACTGTCAGACCATTGTCTGTTAATCTTTGATTTTACTATTTCTGACTATTTGGCTCCTAAAGAAAAATATTACTACAGTAGATGCCTCTCAGATGATGTTGTTACCAAATTTATGCAGATTACTTCCTCTATGCCATGTGTCAACACAACGGAAATAAGCTATAGACAGTTTGCTCCTTTCGTAATTGATAACATGGTAGATAGTGTTACAGCTTCTCTGCATCAGACTCTAGACTTGGTGGCCCCTTAAAAAAAGAAAAAGTCTAATCAGAGATTTCTAACTCCTTGATTCAACACAGAAACTCATAGCTTAAAACAGCAGACTCGTCAATTAGAAAGAAAATGGCGCTCCACTAATTTAGATGAAAACTATTTAGCTTGGAGAAATAAACTTCTAATTTGTAAAAAATCTCTTTGGAAAGCTAGAATAAGTTAGTATTTCACATTCATAGATAGATAGATAGATGTACCTTATTGATCCCAAACTGGGAAATTACAGTTTAACAGCAGCATGACAGTAGACAACCAAATGACAGAAACACACACACCATAATAGACAAAGGGATTACCCATGGAAAGTAAAAATACTGAAACAAAAAGCTTATATACACCATAGATGAATAAATGTAACCCATAGAGATACATGAAATATACCTGCTGTATAATGCAGCACTATCAGGTGCAGAGTTAGATGTGAGGCACCAATTAGAGAGTAAGGTGCAATATGGCAGCACAGTTATGACCAGAATTCAACATCACAGTGAGTTATTGTACAGTGAAATGGCCTGTGGCATGTCATCCAGCCAAGCAGTCGAGGCACGTGACACAGAAGAGCTGGACTTCAAGAATTTGCAGCCAGCATTTTTCCATTTATTTCAGACACTGTTCAGGCAAACAGCTTCACTCTAAAACATGCAACACCCAGCAGCAACCAAATGAAAATCAGCTGCTGATCTACCCAGAGAGATAATTAGCCTGGTTAGAACAGACCAACGTCCACAGGGAAGGCAATAAATACACACATTTACAGATACTCAATAATACCTGAAAATATTCATTAAACATATAATATTTACATAATATTTACAAAATCACACAATAAATAAACACCCATAAATCGTCCAATGAATAGTATAAACCATTAGTTCCATTTAAATCCACCACCAACTTCCCCTCTACTCATCTATTGCAGACTTTTTCCTCCTGGCACCCTCCACAAGGCACTGAGCCCCCGGGGAATCTTTTGCCTGAGACACCACCAGGAAGCACGCTGGCAAAGCTAAGTGGTTCTTTATTTATTTGCCTCACCCAATTAACTTAATTATTAATCTTAGCTCTTTACCTCACAGGTGGACTTCAACTCCCCCAGAAAACAGATCTCCAGCCCACAAATAATTACCATTTACAACTTCCACCTCTGTGTGTATTTTATACATTAGAATATATTCCAACATTTGAAAGTTATAAATTCTTGCACATATAATCTACCATCTAATTAAAGAGGTCCATACCAGTGGCGACACTCTGTCATCACATTTCCTACCCCCCCTCCCAAGAGTCCAGTACTCTCAAACTCATGTACTCTGGAAAGGCTGTCTGCCACCAGGTTGGCTTTCCCTGCCATATACTGAACTGTAAAATCATAAAGCTGCAGGGACAAATCCCACCCTGTGAGACGACTATTGGAGTCTTTCATCCAGACTATTGGAGTCTTTTAGGGCCCGATGAGCTGTCTCTAAAGTGAAATGAAGACCAAGCAGATAATACCTCAACGATTCAATGGCCCACTTCATGGCGAGACACTCCTCCACCGTAGAGTATCTAGTCTCCTGGTCCAACAGCGTACGGCTCAGGAACAGTACTGGACGCCTTTGTCCCTTTACCTCCTGCAGAAACACTGCTCCAATGACCACTCCTGAAGCATCAGTCTGGAGAGTAAATGGATAGGCAAAATCTGGACTGTAGAGAACCCCATCACTAGAAATAGCACCCTTCAGATCCTTGAAGGCTCTGCCACATTCCTCTGTCCATTTCACCTTGTTTGGTGCTGAAGCTTTGGTGAGGTCAGTAAGAATCGCTGCTCTCTCAGCAAAATGGGGAATGAATTTACTGTACCATCCCACCAAACCCATAAATGAACGTACCTTCTTCTTTGTAGTGGGCACAGGATAGGAATCTAATAAAGTGCTAATAAATGCTCCGCACTTTGTATATATATTTATATATTTATATATTTATGTGTATGTATGTATATCCACTGCTCTTATTTATATCTTCTATATCTTCTTAATTATTGCTCTGAGTGTTGCTATCCCTGTGCTGTTGCAATCCTGGAATTTCCCCATTGTGGGACTAATAAAGGCTTATCTGATCTTATCTTATAAACAATGCAATGAAATTGAGATACTGCTCCCTAAAAACAAACTATCACACTCACAGTTCACTCATGCATTTAACATTCTTATAATTACGACAATAAATAATGCTTGAAACAATATTACCTAAAAGTTGAATACAGTATGTACGTAGCAATAATGAAAACATACTGAGCGATAAATATACGTATAAGACCAGCTTATACACACAGGGTTGTTGCTACAAAATAACCTAAAATAACATAAAGTATTATCAGCAGTCTGTACGTGTTACATAAATATGTTCAAAATACGTACTGCTACTGGGAAAAACTATGATTAAACCTGGTAGTAAAGGTTTTATGGGATCTGTATCGCTTTCCCGAGGGGAGCAAGTGAAAGAAGTCATGGCCTGGATGAGCACAGTCTTTAATGATGGCAGTAGCTCTGTTGAGGTACCGAGACCTGGAAATCTCTTCCAGAGAAGGGAGAGAACAGCCAGTGATTTTTTTTGCGCAGTCTCGATCACTCTCTGGAAGGCTTTGCGGTCTGCGGCTGAACAGCCCTCATACCAAACTAAAATAAAACCAGCAACTGTGCATTCAGGCCACTCTTCTTGAGGAGCCTCAGAAAGTGTAGACGTTGTTGAGCCTTTTTTTATCGTAGCTATGGTGTTAACTGCCCAAGTAAGGTTGTGAGAAATGTGAACACCCAGAAACTTAAAAGCCTCCACCCCCCCCACCCCCACACGCTCCTTGCCTATATATAGAGGAGGCGGCTCACTGCTATGCTTCCTAAAATCAATAATGAGTTCTTTTGTTTTTGTTTTTTGTATTCAATAGCAGATTATTATCTGAGCACCATCTCACCAGTTTCTGGACCTCATCTCTGTATGCGGACTCATCTCCTCCTGATATGAGCCCCACTACTGTTGTGTCATCTGCAAACTTCACTATAATGTTTGTGGGATGAACAGGTATGCAGTCATGTGTGTACAATGAATACAAAGTGGGGCTCAACACACAGCCCTGTGGCGAGCCTGTGTTAAGCATGACTATAGAGGAAGAATGGGGTCCGAGTCTAATAGTCTGTGTTCTGTTTGTTAGGAAGTCCTTAATCCAGCTGCAAGTGTGAGTAGGCAGACCAAGCTGAAGCAATTTAGTGATGAGAATATTGGGAATAATTGTATTGTAACGTCGGATCCATGTTAAGGGGGGCAGGGATTTCCCAGCATGCTTTGCCAGTTGAAAACGTTACTGTGTGTGTGTATTAAATCTGTTATTACTGAGTTATTATACTGCTGTGTCATTATAACTGTGTTATAATGACCCAGCAGTGTTTAGCAGGATTAGGGCAAGATGTATCATGTGTGTGTGTAACCATGATTGAAACGGAGGTCTGGGAGAATGACCTCCCCTCCTCTCTGTGCTCAGAAGTAGTTGGGGTTGGTGGTGTGTAAATAAAGCCTGTTCGTGACAACCATCTTGCTCCTCTTCTTTGTGTGAATCCCGCAAACGTCACACTGGTGTCAGGAGTGGGGATGGAGCAAGATGAGGATCCAGGCGGAGGTCCAGTGGCAGGAGCGGTTCATCGCTCGGCTGGGAACAGAGTGTAGAGCTGAGACGCCGGCCCCCGGAGAGGCTCGCCGCGGGCCGAGCAGAGCAAATCAGCCCCGTTTCCCGGCCTTTTCAGGGCAGGACGGGCTGGCGATTCCAGAGCAATTAGGAGCGGCGATTGACCGGGAGGTGACTGTCCCATCCATCCGGCAGCGGGCCAAGATTCCCCGCTACAACGGCGAGAACCTGTTGGATGACCACCTGGCCCAGGTCGAGTTGGCTGCCGCGCTGAACGACTGGTCATCGGAGGAAACCGCCGTGCTGAGAGCGAGTGGGAGGAGGAGCTACGGCAGACCACGGCAGCGCGTGCACGGAGGAGACAGTGGCGGCGACGCGAAGAAGGGGGGCTTCCGCTGCGCAGAGCCAGGGTACATCGCATGGTACTGCCCCACACACAGCGCACGACAAACTGGCCCCTCGCTGATGTTAAATTAGAGCGAGGTGGCATGGACGGAGAAAAAGCCGCCTCCTGCAGATGCTCCCCCCGGCGGTGACGTCACAGAGGCCTTTGGAGCGCAGCAGCAGCGGAGCGAGCAGGACAGATCCGGTCTTTTCCCGGGCTCGGCAGGGGCTGGACGCCTGGACGCGGGCCAGCGGCCGCCTGGGAGGTCCTGGCAGCGGTGGGAGTCGTGACTCCCGCTGCCAGAGGAGGAACTGTGCGTGTCCTACTGCCACCCGCAGATGCTTCCCCTTTCGGTGACGTCACGGAGGCCCGCGGCGCAGCAGCGGAGCAAGCAGATCTGGCCATTTTCCAGGCGCGGCAAGGGCTGGATGCATGGACGTGGGCCAGCGGCCGCCTGGGAGACCTGGCAGCGGTGGGAGTCGGCCGGAGCGGGCATGGGACTCCCGCTGCCAGGGAAGGGACTGTGCATGGTCCTACAGAGGCTGTCAGATGTGTCCATCCGCCCGCTGGTGGCCAAACTGGAACCCTACCCCAACCAGATACTCCGACCAAGACTCAGATGGACACTGGATGGCCCGTGCGTGCCGCCCCGGCACCGGGCTGACTCGCATTGGATTTCTGAAAGTGGATTTTGAATTTTCTGGGGACAGAAACCAGTCCAGGGGAGGGCAGTGTAAAATCGGGGCCATGTTAAGGGGGGCAGGGATTTCCCAGCATGCTTTGCCAGTTGAAAATATTACTGTGTGTGTGTATTAAATGTGTTATTACTGAGTTGTTATACTGCTGTGTCATTATAACTGTGTTATAATGACCCAGCAGTGTTTAGCAGGATTAGGGCAAGATGTATTATGTGTGTGTAACCATGATTGAAACGGAGGTCTGGGAGAATGACCTCCCCTCCTCTCTGTGCTCAGAAGTAGTTGGGGTTGGTGGTGTGTAAATAAAGCTTGTTCGTGACAACCAACTTGCTCCTCTTCTTTGTGTGAATCCCGCAAACGTCACAGTATTAAATGCCGAGCTATAGTCCACAAACAACATTCTTACATAGCTCCCCTTGTCTTCTAAATGGCTGAATGCCGAGTGGAGAGCTGTCTGAGCTCCTGTTTTCCCCTCTGAGCTCAGACTCAAGTTATTTCTGAGTTTTTAGATCTGCCATTATTATTGTTGTGTTTTCTGTAGTTTCTCCTTGTGTATTTTTCTGTGTTCTGAGTTCTGATGATTTATCGTCCTGCTTGTTGTGATGTTATTTTTGTAGGTTAGGATTATATTTTGGTTTTCTTGTGGCAGGCCCACTCTTTTCTTCCCTCCTGACACCCCCATCTCATTAGTTGCATGCTAACTGCTCTCTCTGTCATCTCAGCTGCGAGCACTGCGTAATTAGGCCACCAGCCCGCTATTGTTTCCCTGCACCTGCTGCTAATTGTTTGATTGCACTCCTCACTCCTCATGGACCCACAGCTGGATGCTGGAGACTGTGACCTCTGACCTCTGGGAACACAAACATGTTTCATTAATATCACATCAGTCACACATTTATCTCACTTTGATTTGTTCAGACAAACTGAAAACTCCTGGCAGTTGTCAGTGGTCCCTCAGCCTTTTTCTTTGTTGCTGACATGGAGTTTAGATGGATTTGATTTCTGCTCTGCAGTCAGTTTGCTGCTAATTGAGCGTCTGCCATTAAGCAGCGTTTTGTGTGTGTGAGCTCAGATGTTCCATCAGAGAATCCTGCACCTCATCCTGCTGCAGGAAGACGTCTCTCTGCAGCACTTCATCCCCGCCGGGGCCCACAACAGCAGAACCACAAGAACCGCTTTAGAACCGCACAGCTTCCCTTCATCGTCTGTCAGCTTTGGAGCTGCTGCACAAATGGGGCAAAATTCACTTGGATCACACGCAAGATTTGACCGTGTTGACCAGAAAAACCGCAGACTGGAGAGAAAAACGTCACCAGTTTACAAGAGCACATTTAGAAGAAAAAAGCTGAAAATGAATAAAAATCACAAATTTATGAGAAACTAAAAACAAGATAAATTGATGAAGAAAAGTTGCAGATTATCAGATAAAAAATTGCAGATTTTGCAGTAAAAATTCACAATTTTTGAACAGAAAGTAGCAATTTGTGGAATTTCATGAAAAAATGCTCCGTTTTTGGAGCAAATTTAAGTCACAAATTTTCAGAAAAAATTGCAAAATTATGAGTTGAAAGAGCAAATTTTTGAGAAAAATTATGCAGATTTTATAAATAAAAAGCTGCAAATTTTCAAGTGAAAAGTCACAAATATTTGAATGAAAAATGACAAATTTTGACATAATGTCGGCCCAGGAAACACACACGCAGGCTCAGGTAGATTTGACAGCTTTAGTGAACAACAAGGTGAGTGTATGGATGCGTGTATGAGAGAATAGTGTGTGATGCGGTGGAGGATGCAAGCCAGGACAGAGCAGCACGTCGTGCGGCCAGACAACCCTATGGGAGACAGGAGAGCAGGGGTTAGCTAGGCAACCACACGGGAACGTGATCAAGAACTGTGCTTACTTGCAGTGATGCGGTGGCTGGCGTTGGCAGGTCCCAAGCCTGGGAGACAACGTCCTGCTGTGCGTCCGGGTGAAGCGGCGAGGCCGAGGAGCGGCAGGACGATAGAAGGTAAGTCCGCCGCCGGGAAATCCACCTGTGCACAGGGGAGGCTGATAGGAGAAGATGAGTAGACAATAATGACAGCTTACGTGTCCGTTAGCATAGATCAGCAGGCCTGGTGAAGAGGAAGCTGCTGGAAGATCTCAATGTTGGGAGACAGACGGCTCCAGGCTGCAGCTCAGGGCAGGATGGAATACATAGCTGCGCACTAACGAGGAGCAGGTGTGCGCGCAGCTGAGGTGGAAGCCCATGAGCTGCGGGTGATGACAGTACTCCCCCCCCACCAGCGCCTCCTGGCGCTGGCTTGCCTGGGTGTGTCCGGTGAAACTCTGCGATGAGGTCTGGATCCAACACCCACGAAGAGCGCACCCAGGATCTCCACTCTGGCCCATAGCCCTCCCAATCCACCAGGTATTGCAGCCCGCGACCCCGACGCCGGGAGTCCAGAATGGCAGAAACACCCCACGCCGGGTCACCGTCGATCATCCTAGGTGCGGGAGGAGACCTAGGAGGAGGGCAGAGTGAATTGGACACAACAGGCTTAAGCATGGAGACGTGAAAAGTGGGACACACACGGAGGGAGGGGAGGAGGACCAAACGCACAGCCACCGGGTTGATGATTTTGGAGATCACGAAGGGGCCGAGGAGTCTCGGGGCCAGCTTCTTCTTCTCTCCTTTCAGGTTGATGTCTTGAGACAATAGCCACACCCGCTGACCCACCTGGTAAGCAGGAGCTGGTCTCCTGTGACGATTGGCGGTGGAACTGTTGCACGCCGCGGTGCGTAGAAGCGCGTCCTTTGTTTTGGGCCAAATCCTCCGGCAGCGCCTGATGTGCGCCTGGACGGAGGGGACAGCTAGCTCACCCTCCTGCTCAGGGAAAACAGGGGGGTTATACCCCAAGGACGCTTCAAAGGGTGACACTCCAGTTGCCGTGGACTGGGCCGAATTATGGGCGTATTCTACCCAGGTCAGGTAGGAGCTCCAGGACGAAGGATTGGAGGATGTTACGCAGCGCAGAGCGGCTTCCAACTCCTGGTTTGTGCGCTCGCACTGCCCGTTGGATTGGGGGTGGTGACCTGAGGAGAGACTCACCTTGGCCCCTAAGGTGCTGCAGAAACTCCTCCAGACCTGGGAGACAAACTGTGGGCCCCGGTCCGAGACCACGTCTAGCGGGATACCATGCAGCCTGACGACATGATGGACCAGTAGATCGGCCATTTCGCGTGCTGAAGGGAGACCCTGAAGGGGCACGAAATGGGCAGCCTTGGAGAATCTATCCACAATTGTCAGGACCGTGTCATAGGTGTTAGAGACTGGTAACCCGGTGACAAAATCAAGGGCGATGTGAGACCAGGGCCTGCCCGGAATCGGCAGGGGCTGGAGTAGATCCGCAGGTGGAGAGTTCTGGGTCTTACCGGTTGCGCACTGGGGACAGGCCCGGACATAGTTGGTAACGTCTTTATGGAGACCTGGCCACCAGAATGAGCGCTGCAGCCAACTCACCAGGCGGGTGATGCCAGGATGACAAGCGAGTCTGGAGGTGTGGGCCCAATGGATCACCTCACCCCGAACTGCAGATGGAACAAAGAGCTTCCCCTCCGGCCCCCCGCCAGAATCCGGTTCCGTCTTCTGGGCGTCCAGGATCTTGTCCTTAATGGGCCAGGCGATCACTCCTACAACGCACGACTTGGGCAAGATGTTATGGCCGGGTTCTTCTGGACCTTGGGGGGCAAACTGTCTGGAGAGGGCGTCGGGCAGCCCATTCTTCGAGCCTGGACGGTACATGATGGTGAAGTTGAAACGAACAAAAAACAGAGACCAGCATGCCTGGCGGGCATTCAGACGCCTCGCTGACCTCAGGTACTCGAGGTTCTTGTGGTCCGTCCAGACCACAAAAGGTTGGGCTGCACCCTCCAACCAGTGACGCCATTCCTCTAGCGCGAGCTTGACAGCGAGAAGCTCCCTGTCGCCGACATCATAATTACGCTCTGCCGCCGTCAGCCATCTAGAGAAGAAGGCGCAGGGGCGCTTGACTCCATCCACCGGTGAGCGCTGAGAAAGCACTGCCCCCACCCCCGTGTCAGACGCATCAACCTCCACTAAGCACTGAAGCGCAGGATCGACCTGGGTCAGGACCCGGGAGGACGAGAATTCCGCCTGGAGGGTCTTGAAGGCGGTGGCCGCTTCCTGGGACCACTGGAAAGGCACCTTCAATGACATGAGGCGGGTCAGGGGGGAGGCAATGGCGCCGAAATTAGGGATAAAGCGCCGGTAGAAATTTGCGAAGCCAATAAACTGCTGCACCTGCTTCCTGGATGTGGGCGTGGGCCACTCGACCACCACTTTAACCTTCGCGGGGTCGGGGAAGATCTGGTTATGCGAAATGACGAACCCCAGGAAGGAGGTGGTACGGGCATAGAACTCGCATTTCTCTGCTTTAATAAACAGCCGATTCTCCAGCAGCTGTTGCAGGACCCGCCTCACATGGGCCTGGTGTTCATCCCGTGCCTTGGAGAAGATGAGCATATCATCCAGATATACGAAGACGAACACTCCCAGAAAGTCCCTGAGGACATCGTTGATAAGACGTTGGAAAACGGCAGGTGCGCTGGTGAGCCCAAACGGCATCACGAGATACTCGAAGTGGCCGCTGGGCGTCCTGAAGGCCGTCTTCCACTCGTCTCCCTCCCGGATCCTAACGAGATGGTAAGCGCTGCGGAGGTCAAGCTTGGTGAACCAGGTCGACCCCTGGAGGGAGTGGAAGGCAGTGTCCATAAGGGGCAGTATGTAACGGTCCTTAATGGTGATGTCATTCAGCGTTCTGAAGTCGATACAGGGGCGTAGGGACCCAACCTTCTTTCCCACGAAGAAGAATCCCGCGCCAAGTGGAGACGACGAGGGGCGGATGATCCCAGCGCTGAGCGACTCTTTAATGTACGTGTCCATAGCTTCTCGCTCCGATGCAGAGAGGCTGTACAGACGACCTGACGGCAAGGGAGCCCCCGGGCGGATGCTGATCGCGCAGTTGTAGGGTCAATGCGGGGGAAGAGACAAGGCTCTGGACTTACTGAACGCTGCCCCTAAGTTGTCGAATTCCTGTGGCACCAGGGTCAGGTCCAGAGGTTCGGAGATGGGCGCCAAAGGAGGGGAGGACGGCACGCAGGGCGCCGACTGGAGGCAGGTGCCCAAACAGAAGGTGCTCCAGGACAGGACGCTGCCGGTCCTCCAATCCAAGACAGGGTTGTGCAGCTGCAGCCAGGGGTAACCCAGAATGACACGGTCCGACAAGGAGGGCAGGACGTAAAAGGACAGATCCTCCCGGTGGTTGCCGGAGACGATGATGGGGACTGGCTTCGTGCGGTGTGTGACAGTTCCCAGGGGAGAACGGGAGAGTGTGACCAAGTTCAAGGGGTTAGGCAGTGGTTGACATGGTATGCCCAAACGGGCTGCCAGGCTTTTAGAAATAAAGCTCTGCTCTGCCCCGGAATCCACCAGTGCGTGAATGGAGTGCCCAGTGGGGTTGTGGCAGAACCGTAAGGGCAGAGTACAAGAGGATAGGGAGTTAGACCGGTTAGAGTCCGCGAGGCCCCCTATAGTGACTCGAGGACCTCCCCGTTTGGCTTAACCGGGCACCGCTCCACGGTATGCTGGTCATCTCCGCAATACATGCAGAGACCCCATTCCCGCCGGCGTTGTCTCTCCGCTAGAGGGAGCCTAGTGCGCCCAATGGCCATGGCCTCTGGTTCGTCGGCGGACTCCGGACCCGGTAACGCCAGGGGGCGCAACTGAGCTGGGCGGAGGGAAGATCCGCGCAAGCGGCTGGCAGACTTCCGCTCCACAGCCTGTTCACGTAGCCTGTTGTCCAGGCTAATCGTGAGCGAGATTAGCTCTGAGAGTCGCCCTGGGAGGTCCCGGCCAGCTAACTAATCCCTCAGACCAGAATTGAGGCTACGGAGGAAAATGCTGCAGAGAGATGCCTCTCCCCAGCCCACCTCCTCCGCTGCCACCCGGAAGTCGACTGCGTATTCCGCCGCTGACCGGCCTCCCTGTTGGAGACTAAGGAGCCGCTCAGCGAGGATGCTGTCAAGACGGGAATGGTCAAAGACCTCTAGAAAGTCCCGCACGAACCGGTCATACGAGAGGTTTGCGTAGCTGGTCTTCATCATTACGGCATAAGCCCAAGCTAACGCTCGCCCCTCGAGAAGATTGGCCATATAACCGATTCGATTATGATCTGAGGGGAAATCCCCGGGAACGCGCAGAAACACCGACTCACATTGAAAGATAAACCCCTTCACTCCACCGAGTTTTCCATTGAAGCGAGTGGGGGTTGGAATGGGTGTGAGCCAGGTTGCCGCCCCCGAGCCAGGCTGGCCGGCCGAGGAAACAGCCGGAGCCGCGACACCAAGAGGGCCCGGAGGGAAGGGCCGTGGAGGGTCCAGGCGGTCTAACCGGTTGGTAATTTGAGTCAATTGATTTAATATCACCTGTTGTTGGTGAGCTATCATATCCACCCGAGCATCAAGGGTGGAAAAACGGCGTGCGAGCCCGCTGTCCGCTGGGCCGCTTTGCTGGAGCCATACTGACATAATGTCGGCCCAGGAAACACGCACGCAGGCTCAGGTAGATTTGAAAGCTTTATTGAACAACAAGGTGAGTGTATGGATGCGTGTATGAGAGAATAGTGTGTGATGCGGTGGAGGATGCAAGCCAGGACAGAGCAGCACGTCGTGCGGCCAGACAACCCTATGGGAGACAGGAGAGCAGGGGTTAGCTAGGCAACCACACGGGAACGTGATCAAGAACTGTGCTTACTTGCAGTGATGCGGTGGCTGGCGTTGGCAGGTCCCAAGCCTGGGAGACAACGTCTTGCTGTGCGTCCGGGTGAAGCGGCGAGGCCGAGGAGCGGCGGGACGATAGGAGGTAAGTCCGCCGCCGGGAAATTCACCTGTGCACAGGGGAGGCTGATAGGAGAAGATGAGCAGACAATAATGACAGCTTACGTGTCCGTTAGTATAGATCAGCAGGCCTGGTGAAGAGGAAGCTGCTGGGAGATCTCAGTGTTGGGAAACAGACGGCTCCAGGCTGCAGCTCAGGGCAGGATGGAATAAATAGCTGTGCACTAACGAGGAGCAGGTGTGCGCGCAGCTGAGGTGGAAGCCCATGAGCTGCGGGTGAAGACAAATTTGAGTGAAAAATCTTTCTTATTCTGGAGAAAAAAAGTTGTAAATTCACAGATTTAGTGGTAAAATTGCAAACGGACATTTTCCAAAACTGCGTCTCCACATGAACAGGGCACTGAACATTGTCAAGGACCGTTCTCACCCTCTGCATAAACACTTTGAACTTCTTCCATCTGGTAAACGATTCCGGAGCATCAGAGGCAGAACCACCAGACTGATCAACAGCTTCCTCCCACAAGCTGTCAGGATGCTGAACAGCTGACCCGGAATCTCACATACACACTACTGCACCTATGGACATTTTATATATTATAGTTAGTTATTCTTTTTCCCCAAGTATGTCTCAGGGATGTGTGGATGGATGGGGGGGTGGGGGTGGGGTGGGGGGTGGAGCTATGTGGGAGTGTGTCTTAATCATGCTGCTTCTTATATGGATGCTGAGAGAAACGCAATTTCATCTTGCCTGCACTACAGTTGTATGTACAGCAATATGACAATAAAGTTTGATTTGATTTGATTTGATTATTTGATTTGAACAATCGCTCAGATATGTCAGAAAAAAGTTTCACATTTGCAAAAAGCTGATAATTTTGGGGAAAAACATGGACTTTCTGAGGTGATCCAGAGACTTTGTTCCAGATATTTCTAGATTTTCTTGATTTTATTATTGACGGAAAAGTTCAAATTGTTGTTTAGGAATAAAAGTGTGAACAATGACAAAAGTCCTTGTGAATCTTTTTTCTTGGATTTATTCTAGAAAGTGGATTGAATGATTCAGATTTCAATAGAAACTTGAATTGACAGATTTGATTGACTCATTTATTCATTTATTTGAACTGAAAAAACATTGTGCCTGACGAACACGAACTCCGCGTTCATTGGTCTGGATTCGGGGGTCAGACTCGATCTCTGTTTTTAAGAATTATTTTGCGCTTGCTGTGAGAATTGGACTTTTGGGACTGCTCTCATTCGTGAGTAAACTGATCAGCGTTTCTTTTCGTGGTTCGCTGCTACGCTTTACCTGAAGCGTTTGCTAAGCTAACGCTATCACTATAGCTAACGCCATAGCTAGTCGTAGCACCTAACACCAACACGGAGAAGCGACTCTGTCCCCGGTGATTGGAGCTCGCTGGAGGAACTAGCCGAGGCAGCAGTTGGACGGGAGCCAGATCGGAGTTCAAGTGCAGCGGTGGTGGGAGACGGGGACCAGTGGAGGACCACCGGGGCCCCAGCTGGATAAGAGCCGGAGTCGGAGCCCAGTTGCAGCGGTGGGGCTCGGCGGAGGATCTACTGAGGAAGACGGAGGTAGGTGGCAGGGCTCAGCGGAGGAACTACCGGGACCCCAGCTGGACAGGAGCAGGATTGGAGCTCGGCTACAGCGGCGGTGGGCGGTGGGACTCGGTGGAGGAGCTGCCGGTACCCCGGCTGGACAGGAGCTCGGTTACAGTGGCGGTAAGCAGCGGGACTAGCAGCGGAGGGGGCTAGCTGAGGCCCAACTGGATTCGAGGTTGGTCGGATCAGATACCGGCGACACCAGCAGAGATTGTTTTACTATCCACAGGTCAGTAAAAATGCCACCAAAGAAGGAGAAAATAGAAGAGATCAAAAAAATCTCTGAACGTCTTGTCAGAAGAACTGACCGAAGTGGCTAGTTAACAGGCTAAAATATTATGGCTAATGGAAGAAGTCCGAGAATTAAAATTAACAATTAAGGAAAAAGACAAAAAATTGCAGACTTGGAGCGAAGCGTCGAGGATCTTGAACAATATTCTCATATGGATGATCTAATTATAAGTGGACTGCGCTGGACTGGCGTTCTGTCCAGGGTGTACCCTGCCTCTCACCCAAAGATGCTGGGATAGGTTCCAGCCCCACCGCGACCCGAAAAGGATTAAGTGGAAGAAGATGGATGGATGGATGGATGGATAGACATTAAATATCAATCATATGCTCATGCTACAGCAGGAATGAGAGGTGAGGAGGCTCCCCTGAGTGAATCAGTCTCCCTGGAAAACCAGGTGCTTCAGTTCCTTGATAGTAGAAATATAAAGGTCGAAGCAAATGCAATTTCAGCCTGTCATGCTTTACCCAGAAAGGATAATAAAACAAAGAAATCAATTGTGGTGCACTTTGTGAACAGAAGGGTAAAGAATGACATACTGAGGCAGGCCAGAAAGCTCCGGGGAACAGAAGTTTACCTAAATGAATATCTAACAAAAACTAATGCTGAAATAGCACGGCAAGCACGGATGCTGAAAAGACAAAATAAGATACAGGCAACATGGACAAGAAATTGTAGAGTTTGGATCAAACTAAATGGAACACCTGAGGAAGCAAAGAGTATAATAATCAGAGATGTTACTGACTTAAATAAATATAAATGAACACTGATTAAGAAAATTAAGAGACTATGATAATCCATATCCACACACATGGCAAGAATAGTTCTTTTGACATTCATGTCAATGTACTTTAAAAAAAACAAAACAAAACAAAGAAAAAACTTATGACTGACTTGGAGTAGAGATCAATTATCCCCAGTTGGAGGAAGTCATTTGACACAGAGTGAGGAAATTCAAACTCTGAAAATATGCCATTATGCTGAACATAAATTACAAGAGATGGAGAACGATATTGATCCTGATAACCACTTTTTCAATAATATTCATAATCATTGTGAATATTACACTGAAAAGCAATTCAAAAGTCAAGTGCAACTAGATGGTAAACTATCAATAATACACTTCAACAGCAGAAGTTTTAAAAACTTTCCACAGATTCAGGACTATTTAAAACAGCTAGACAGAAAATTTACAGCCATCGCAGTCTCTGAAACGTGGCTTAATGAAGAGCAGGCTCCCCTGACGGCAATAGAGGGATATCAGATGTTTCATATTAACAGATCTCAAAAAAAGGGTGGTGGTGTTGCACTGTATATTGATGACCTGTATAGGTGTAAGCTTGTAAATGGAATGTCCTTTGCACTACCAGGGATTTTGGAATGTGTTACTGTTGAGATTGACCAAGATAAAACAAAAAATCTAATAAGTTGTATATATAGAACGCCGGGAACTTGCATTGAGACATTCAGAGATAAATTAGTCAAGCTGTACAATAATATTACTAGTAAGAAAATGGTAGTAATTTGTGGAGATTTCAATATTGATTTACTAAATCCATATCAACAAAATGCAATTACAGAGTTCATGAATTCTATGTACAACATGAGTCTATATCCCACAATAACACATCCCAGTAGAATCACAGTTTACACTGCTACACTTATTGACAACCTGTTTGTTAATATTATTGATAAGAACATAGAAAGTGGATTATTGATAAATGATATAAGTGACCATTTGCCAACCTTTGTGACATGTTTGGCTAGCCCAGGGAACAGACACGCAGGCTCGAGTGAGATTTCAGAGTCTTTATTAACAAACAGGTGTGAATGAACGCGTGAATGTGGGATTTGAATGTCGAGTGCCGCCGCCAGGAAGGTCCACCTGTGCACAGGGGATGAACTGAGAGAGCAGGTGAGTGGATGACCTTAAGTGCAAAGGATGAGAGGAGCGCTGGCCGTAGTAGTAGGCGAATGTAGAACATCACAAGGAGGAGAGCTGATGACTCCAGGCCGAAGCCCTGGGCAGAGCTGGCTAAATAGGCACGGCCTGATGAGATGCAGGTGTGCGCTCAGCTGGGGCGGATGACAGGCGTGAGCGGGCTGTGACAGTACCCCCCTGAGCAGCGCCTCCTGGCACTGGCTTTTCTGGGTGAGCACGGTGGAACTCCCAACGAGCTGTTGATCCAACACGAAGGCGGAGCGCACCCAGCGTCTATGTTCTGGACCATAACCCTCCCAGTCCACCAGGTACTGTATCCCCCGGCCCCGACGTCAAGAGTCCAGGATGGCTGTAATGGTCCAAGCTGGGTGGCCGTCAATAATCCTGGGAGGGGGTGGTGCCCTGGGGGGGGGCAGAGAGGGCTAGACATTACAGGTTTAACCTGGGAGACATGAAACGTGCGATGGACACGAAGGGGGGGGGGGATCCAAGCCCACAGCCACTGGATTGACCACCTTCTCAACAGGGTAGGGGCCGACATAGCGCTGAGACAGCTTCTTCTTCTCAGCTTTCAGATTAATGTCCTGGGCAGAGAGCCACACCTGTTGTCCCGTCTGGTATTGTGGAGCGGGCCTCCTGCGGCGATTCGCAGAGGAAGAGTTGCGAGCAGTAGTGCGTAACAGGGTCTGCCAGGTCCTGGTCCACAGCCGCCGAGACTCAACTGAGCCTGGATGGATGGGACAGCCACCTCTCCTTCCTCCTCAGGGAACAGTAGGGGTTCGTACCCCAAGGATGCCTGGAAGGGGGACATCCCGATGGCCGAGGAGAAGGTGGCGTTGTGAGCGTACTCCACCCAGGGGAGATGGGTGCTCCAAGAGGAGGGGATGGAGGGGATGACGCAGCGCAGGGTGGCCTCCAGCTCCTGGTTGGTATGCTCGCATTGTCCGTTAGACTGAGGATGCTGTCCTGAGGACAGGCTGACCGTGGCTCCAAGGGCACTGCAAAAACTCCTCCAGATGCTGGATGTAAATTGAGACCCCCGGTCGGAGACAATGTCAGCGGGGATGCTGTGAAGTCTGACGACATGCTGCACTAGCAGATCAGCGGTCTCACGCGCCGAGGGGAGCTTAGGGAGTGGCAGAATGTGGGCGGCCTTCGAAAACCGGTCTACAATGGTCAGAATGACCGTATTTCCATTAGAGTGGGGAAGACCAGTAACAAAATCTAGGGCGATGTGAGACCAGGGCCTACCCGGAACTGGCAGAGGATGGAGGAGCCCCACAGGGGGTGAGTTGGACGACTTGTTCATAGCACACTGAGGGCAGGCACGTACATAGTCGGCGACGTCGATCCGAAGCCCAGGCCACCAGAAGAACCTCTGGATGAGTTTTACTGATCGGACGACCCCTGGGTGGCAGGCAAACTTGGCCATGTATACCCAATGAATAACGTCGCCCTGGACCGATGAGGGCACAAATAATCTCCCTGCTGGGCCACCGCCGGGATCGGGTTCAATCTCTAGCGCCCTCCGGACCTTGTCCGTAATCGCCCAGGAGACGGACCCAACAACGCACGATGCAGGCAGGATGGTGTGGACCTCCTCCTCAGGGGCTTCTGGGGCAAACTGCCTGGACAACGCGTCTGGTTTCGTGTTCTTAGAAGCTGGGTCATAGGAGATGGTGAACCTGAACCTACTGAAGAACAATGACCAGCGCGCCTGGCGGGCGTTCAGACGCTTGGCCGTCCTGATGTATTCCAGGTTTTTATGGTCGGTCCAGACCACGAAAGGCTCAGCTGCCCCCTCCAGCCAATGGCGCCACTCCTGCAATGCGAGCTTGATAGTGAGGAGCTCCCTGTCACTGATGTCATAGTTACGTTCAGCTGAAGAGAGGCGCTTGGAGAAGAAGGCACAGGGGCGCAGTTTCCCGTCCACCGGATTGCGCTTTGACAAAACAGCCCCCACCCCGGTGTCAGATGCATCCACCTCCACCAGGCATTGTCACGCTGGGTTCACCTGAGTGAGGACCCGGGAGGATGAGAATTCCTTCTTGAGGGTCTCAAAGGCGGCTGCTGCTTCTGTCGTCCACTCAAAACGTACTTTCAGGGAGGTGAGGCGGGTCAGGGGAGGGATAATGGAACCGTAACCCAGGATGAAGCGGCGGTAAAAGGCAGCGAACCCCAGGAATTGCTGGACCTGCTTCCTGGAGGAGGGAGTGGGCCATTCAACCACCGCTTTAATCTTGGCCTGGTCAGGAATGAGCTGATTATGTGAGAAAATGAAGCCTAGAAAAGAGGTCTCGTCAGTAAAAAACTCACAGTTTTCAGCCTTGACACAGAGTTGATTCTCCAAAAGGCGTTGCAGGACCCGCCTCACGTGGAGTAGATGCTCCTCCCGAGAGCGAGAGAAGATTAAAATGTCATCAAGAAAGACGAAAGCAAAGACCCCCAAGAAATCACGAAGAACGTCGTTGATTAAACGTTGGAAGACGGCAGGGGCGTTGGTGAGCCCAAATGGCATCACAAGGTACTCAAAGTGGCTGCTGGGAGTGCGAAAATCCGTCTTCCACTCATCACCCTCCAGGATCCGGACGAGGTGGTAAGCGCTGCGAAGGTACAATTTGGTGAACCAGGATGCCCCCTGGAGGGAGCTGAAGGCCGAGTCCATGAGGGGCAGAGTGTAGCGGTCCTTGATGGTGATGTCGTTAAGGGCCCTAAAATCAATGCACGGCCGTAGGGACCCATCCTTCTTCGCAACAAAAAAAAATCCAGCACCCAGGGGAGACGAGGATGGGCGAATGATACCAGCACTGAGGGAGTCTCGGAGGTAGGCATCCATAGCCTCTCGTTCAGGGGCTGAGAGGCTGTATAGGCGGCCAGATGGGAGAGGCGTCCCTGCCCGGAGGTTGATGGCACAATCATAGGGGCGGTGGGGTGGGAGGGAAAGCACCTTTGACTTACTAAATACAGTGCCCAGGTCGTGGAGCTCCAGCGATACTGAGGAGAGGTCCGGTGTGGTCCACAATGGGGGGGGGGGGGCACAGACGGGGCAAAGGCAGCAGATTGGAGGCAGGTTCCAAGGCAAAAAGTGCTCCAGGAGCGGATGCGGCGGGTCTGCCAATCAAACACGGGGTTGTGGAGGCGAAGCCACGGGTAGCCCAGGATGACAGGTGACGTAGAAGAGGGGACGACATAAAAACTAAGGTCTTCTCGATGGTTACTGGAGATGATGACGGGAAGGGATTGAGTCTTATGGGTGACTTTTTCCAGGGGAAAACGGGTGAGGGCAACCAGATGGAGAGGGGAGGGTAACGCTTGGCACTGGATGTCCAGGCGGGTTGCCAGACTCTTAGACATAAAATTCTGCTCCGCCCCCTAGTCCACCAGTGAGTGAGTGAAGTGTCCAATGGAGTTATGGCATAATCTGATGGGAATTTGGCACTTGGATAGGGGATCTGACTGGGAAACGTCCGCGAGACCCCCTACAGCGACTTGCGGACCTCCCCTTTTGGCATCACCGGGCAGACCTCCACGAGATGTTGGTCGTCTCCGCAATACATGCAGAGACCCAGCTCTCGGTGGCGCTGTTTCTCCGCTAAAGGAAGTTTGGCCTGCCCGATTACCATAGAGTCAGGATCGGCGGCGGCCTCCGGAGGAGGCAACGCCAGGGGGTGAGACTGAGGAGTACGGGAGAAGGTTCCGCGTGAGTGGCCATGGGACTTCCGCTCGGCAGCCCGTTCCCTCAGCCTATTGTTTATGGATATGACTAGGGAGATTAGGTCAGGTAACTGATCTGGCAGGTCCCGGGAGGCCAGCTCATCCCATAAATTGGAACTCAGGCTGTGGAGGAATAAACTACAAAGAGAGGCATTGCCCCAACCAACCTCCTCCGCAGCCACCCGGAAGTCGACAGCGTAGTCGGCTGCTAAGCGGCTACCCTGGCAAAGGCTGAGTAGCCGCTCGGCCAACATGCTATCTCGACTGGAATGATCAAAGACCCCGAAGAATTGTTGCACGAATTGAGTATAGGTTAGGTTTGCGTAGCTGGGCTTCGCCATAATGGCGTAAGCCCAAGCTAACGCTTGCCCTTCCAACAGATTGGCGATGTACCCAATTTGGCTATGGTCAGTTGGGAAATCCTCGGGAACGCGCTGAAACACCGTCTCACATTGTAAAATAAATCCGCGCGGGGGTTGGAATAGGGGTGAGACGGGTCGGCGGACCGGGGGCAGTCTGACCGGCTTGAGGTACGGGAGGAGCTGACCCACCGAGCTGAGATCCCTGCGGGGGGTCAAGACGATCCAAACGGTGAGTCATAGAGGTTTATTGATACAGAATCACCTGTTGCTGATGGACAATCAAATCCACCCAAGCCTCGAGGGTGGAAAGACGGCGTGTGAACCCGCTGTTCGCTGGGCTACTGTGCTGGAGTCGTACTGACATGTTCGGCTAGCCCAGGGAACACACACGCAGGCTCGAGT
Organism: Pholidichthys leucotaenia; assembly: GCA_020510985.1. Classification (NCBI taxonomy): domain Eukaryota; kingdom Metazoa; phylum Chordata; class Actinopteri; order Cichliformes; family Pholidichthyidae; genus Pholidichthys; species Pholidichthys leucotaenia. The sequence continues at coordinate 3,612,032 of JAJAQF010000044.1, forward strand.
GAGATTTCAGAGTCTTTATTAACAAGCAGGTGTGAATGAATGTGTGAATGTGGGATGTGAATGTCTTGTTGGGGACAGGAGCGTTGAGAACGGGCCAGAACACCGTACAGCCAGGCAACCCTAAGGACAAGCAGAGGACAAGGGTGAGATGAACACACACAGGGATATGATGAGTAAAGAGTGTAGCTTACTTGCAGGGTTTTGGTGACGGACGTTGGCAAGACCGGCTCACGCCTGGGAGACAGCACTCTGATCAGCTCCACGAGTCGAGGGTAGGAGAGGTACGGCGATGAGGAAGGAGTACCGCCGCCAGGAAGGTCCACCTGTGCACAGGGGATGAACTGAGAGAGCAGGTGAGTGGATGACCTTACGTGCAAAGGATGAGAGGAGCGCTGGCTGTAGTAGTAGGCGAACGTAGAACATCACAAGGGGGAGAGCTGACGACTCCAGGCCGAAGCCCTGTGCAGAGCTGGCTAAATAGGCGCGGCCTGATGAGATGCAGGTGTGCGCTCAGCTGGGGCGGATGACAGGCGTGAGCGGGCTGTGACACTTTGCACTTATCCATGGCCACACGGGGGCCAATACAGAAATTTTTTTTAAAATTGTTCAGATACAAATCACAAAATGCAATCAGTTCTTTTAAAGAAGACTTGCTGAAGCAAGACTGGACAAAAGTCTATGTATCAGATGGAAATGAAGCCTATGACACATTTATGAACATTGTAACCACTCTTTATGAAAAAAATTGTCCATTAGTAAAGAAAAAGCTAAAACATAAATTTGTCGATAAGCCATGGTTAACCAAAGGATTACAAAAGGCGTGTAAAAAGAAAAATTCATTATATAAAGCTTTTCTAAAGAAAAGGACAAAAGAAGCAGAGCAGTGGTATAAAACATACAAAAATAAGTTAACATATACAGTTAAGCCCAGAAATATTTGGACAGTGACACAAGTTTTGTTTTTTTAGCTGTTTACGAAAACATATTCAGGATACAATTATATAATCAATATGGGCTTAAAGTGCAGACTCTCAGCTGTAATTTGAGAGTATTCACATCCAAATTGGAGCAAGGGTTTAGGAATTACAGCTCTTTAATACGTAGCCGCCTCTTTTTCAAGGGACCAAAAGTAACTGGACAATTGACTCAGAAGGCTGCAAAAAAAATAACAAGGCTGCATGGGCTCTTCCCTCGATAACCTGTCATCAATTAAGCAATTAAAAGGTCTGGAGTTGATTCCAGGTGTGGCGTTTGCATTTGGAAGCTGTTGCTGTGAACACACAACATGCGGTCAAAGGAGTTCTCAATGGAGGTGAAACAGACCATCCTGAGGCTGAAAAGAAAGAAGAAATCCATCAGAGAGATAACAGAAATGTTAGGAGTGGCCAAATCAACCGTTTGGTACATTCTGAGAAAAAATGAGTGCACTGGTGAGCTTGGGAACTCAAAAAGGCCTGGACGTCCACGGAAGACAACAGTGGTGGATGATCACAGAATCCTTTCCATGGTGAAGAACAACCCCTTCACAACATTTTGGGTTTACTTGAAGAGTTTTACTTAGAGAGGTTTACTTGAAGAGTTTCAATCTGGGTTTAGAATCCATTATAGTACTGAAACAGCCTTAGCAAAGGTCACTAACGACCTCCTCATTGCATCTGATAATGGACTAGTTTCTGTACTTGTCCTCTTAGACCTTAGTGCAGCTTTTGATACTATCGATCATAATATTCTACTTGATAGATTAGAACACTATGTTGGACTTAATGGAACTTCGTTGCAATGGTTTAGATCTTATTTATCTGATAGGTTCCAGTTTGTTCATGTAAATAATGAGTTTTCTTTCAACTCAAAGCTTAGTCATGGAGTTCCACAGGGATCTATGCTAGGCCCTACTCTTTTTAGTTTATATATGCTTCCGTTAGGCAACATTATTAGAAAGCACTGTATACATTTTCATTGTTATGCAGATGACACACAATTATACCTGTCAATGAAGCCAGATGATAGTAATCAATTAGCCAAGTTAGAAACCTGTCTTAAGGAAATCAAAGCTTGGATGACTTGTAATTTCCTGCTATTAAATTCAGATAAGACTGAAGTCATTCTTGTTGGTCCAAAAAACCTTAGAAATTCCTTTCCAAATCAAACTTTCAGTTTGGATGCGGTTACTCTTTCTCTTAATAGCTCTGTGAGGAACCTTGGAGTTATTTTTGATCAGGATTTGTCCTTCAATTCACATATTAAATTTGTTTCTAAGACTGCCTTCTATCATTTGCATAATATTGCCAAGATTAGGAGCATCTTGTCTCAGAATGATGCTGAGAAACTGATCCACGCTTTTGTTAGCTCGAGATTAGATTATTGTAATTCTTTATTATCAGGCTGTCCTAAAACATCTTTAAAAAGTCTTCAGCTGATCCAAAATGCTGCAGCAAGAGTTTTAACAGGTACTAGAAAGAGAGATCATATCTCTCCGGTTCTGGCCTCCCTTCATTGGCTTCCCATAGAGTTTAGAATTAAGTTTAAAATCCTTCTTCTTACTTACAAAGCTCTAAACAATCAGGCTCCTTTTTATTTAAAAGATCTGATACTACCGTATTATCCTAACAGAGCACTACGCTCCCAAAATGCAGGATTACTTGTAATACCTAGAATCTCCAAAAGTACAATGGGAGGCAGAGCCTTCAGTTATCAAGCTCCTCTCCTGTGGAATCAGCTGCCAATCTGGATTCGGGAGTCAGACTCGATCTCTGTTTTTAAGAATAGGGCTAAAACCTACCTTTTTGATATAGCCTACAATTAGGGAGGGATCATGTGTTTCTGAACCCTCCCTTCGTTATGCTGCTAATAGGTTTAGTCAGCCGGGGGACCTCCAGTAATGCACTGGGCCTCACTCCTTTCCTCACTCTCTATGAAATATTTTTTTTTGCTGGTCATTAACATCTGTTTGTTCTCTCCCATAGATTGAGTCCCCATCGTGCTGTTTGCTCTCTACATGTCTGTTCTTTTCTTCTTCTCTATCCCCTCACCCCCCAGCCAGTCGCAGCAGATGACTGCCCCTCCCTGAGCCTGGTTCTGCTGGAGGTTTCTTCCTGTTAAAAGGGAGTTTTTCCTCTCCACCGTCGCCAAGTGCTTGCTCACAGGGGATCGCCTGATTGCTGGGGTCTTTCTGCAACTGTGGGGGTTCCCCCCTACAGTTGATAGTGCTATGAGATGACTGTTGTTGTGAAATGGCGCTATATAAATAAAGTTGAATCGAATTGAATTGAACATCCACTAAAGTGAAGAACACTCTCCCGGAAGTAGATGTATCAGTATCTAAGTCTACCATAAAGAGAAGACTTCATGAGAGTAAATACAAAGGATTCACCACAAGGTGCAAACCATTAATCAGCCTCAAAAATAGAAAGGCCAGAATTGACTTTGCCAAAAAACACCTGAAGAAGCCAGCCCAGTTCTGGAACAGCATTCTTTGGACAGATGAGACGAAGATCAACCTGTACCAGAATGATGGGAAGAAGAAAGTTTGGAGAAGAATTGGAACAGCTCATGATCCAAGCACACCACATCTTCTGTAAAACATGGTGGAGGCAGTGTGATGGCATGGGCATGCATGGCTTCCAATGGCACTGGGTCACTTGTGTTTATTGATGATGTGACAAAAGACAGAAGCAGCCGGATGAATTCTGAAGTGTATAGGGATATACTTTCTGCTCAGATTCAGCCAAATGCAGCAAAGTTGATTGGACGGCGCTTCACCAATGATCCAAAACATACTGCAAAAGCAACCCAGGAGTTTTTTAAAGCAACGAAATGGAATATTCTGCAATGGCCGAGTCAATCACCAGATCTCAACCCAATCAAGCATGCATTTCACTTGCTCAAGACAAAACTTAAGGCAGAAAGACCCACAAACAAGCAACGACTGAAGACAGCTGCAGTAAAGGCCTGGCAAAGCATCACAAAGGAGGAAACCCAGCCTTTGGTGATGTCCATGGGTTCCAGACTTCAGGCAGTCATTGCCTGCAAAGGATTCTCAATAGAATATTGAAAAGTAACATTTTACTTAGGGTTATGTTTATTTGTCCAATTACTGTTGAGCCCCTGAAATGAGGAGCGTTTGTATAAAAATAGCTACAATTCCTACATGTTTAATCATATATTTTTGTTCAACCCCTTGAATTAAACCTTGAAGTCTGCACTTCAATTCCGTTGTAGTGGTTTCATTTCAAATCCAATGTGGTGGCATGCAGAGCCCAAATCATGAAGATTGTGTCACTGTCCAAATATTTCTGGGCCTAACTGTATAATGAAATGTAATAAAAGAGACTATTACAGTAAAGAACTGGAGAAAAAAACAGAGACAATATTAAAAATACATGGACAATATTTAACAATATTCTTGGAAATAAAAACAGAAATACATGCTACCGAACCAATTTTTCAAAAAATAATAAAACGACTCAGAGTGAGAATGCAGCTTCACCTGCAGATGAATTTAATAACTTTTTTGTTAACATTGGTCCTAATTTGGCTCTAGAAATACCCATTACGGCGCCTACAGGTGATACAATAAGCAAAAACACTGCTATAAAAGACTCCATTTTCATAAAGAACACAGACAAGAGAGAGGTCATTGAAGGTCATTGAAGGTCATTTTTTTCCTTCTTTTTTTCTGTCACATTTTGTCTTAGCTTTGTTTTTGAATTGTAATTGCTCTTGTTTTGTTTTTTTCTTTTGAATTCTTGGATGGAATATGGGTGGGCAATATAAGCTGCGGCTTCAGCCATCACCCATTTCGGATAACTTACGTTGAATTGTATAATCAGAGGAGTTATTGTCTAATTTGACCTGTTGGATTTTCTTTCCCCCTTTGTTATATTATTCAGTTTCTTTTAACCTGTACTATCCGAAATAAAGATTCATTCATTCATTCATTCATTCATTCATTCATTCATTCATTCATTCATTCAAATTGTTAAGTCATTTAAAAGTAAAACATCTACGGACTGTGATAGTATCGACTTGCTCTTAGTCAAAACTATTATTGAATGCTTAGTGAAACCACTGACGTATATCTGTAACCTGTCTCTCCAAACAGGTATATTTCCCAATGCAATGAAAATAGCTAAAGTAATTCTGATACACAAGACGGGTGACAGAGGGGAATTCTCAAACTATAGACCAATTTCACTTTTGCTGCAATTTTCCAAGATACTTGAAAAAATATTCTGTGAGAGAATTGACAACTTCATAATGAAGAATAATTTATTGTGTGAGCAGCAATATGGGTTCAGACACAAGAGGACAACTGCATTTGCTCTGATGGAATTTATAGAAAAAATATTGTGGCATAGGAGAGGTTCACACAAAGAAGAGGAGCAGATGGTAGCGATGAATAGGCTTTATTCAAACACACCCAACCCCAACAATCCTGAGCACAGACAGGAGGGGAGGTCATTCTCCCAGACCTCCGTTTCAATCATGGTTATACAACACATAATACATCTTGCCCTAATCCTGCCTATAAACACTGCTGGGTCATTATAACGCAGTTATAATGACCCAGCAGTATAATAACTCAGTAATAACATTTATTACACACACACAGTAACGTTTTCAGCTGGCAAAGCATGCTGGGAAATCCTTGCCCCCCTTAACATGACCCCGACATTACAATATCAACTGCCGTTGAAAATAAAGAGTATTCAAATCAAATCAATCAAATCAAATCAAATCAAACGTTATTGTCATATTGCTGTACATACAACTGTAGTGCAGGCAAGATGAAATTGCGTTTCTCTCGGCATCCATATAAATAGAAGCAGCATGATATAAGACACACTCCCACATAGCTCCACCCCCCCACCCCCACCCCCCCATCCGTTCACACATCCCTGAGACATACTTGGGGGGGGGGAAACAAAAAACAAAAACAAAACTAACTAACTATAATATACAAATAATATACAAAATGTCCGTAGGTGCAGTAGTGTGTATGAGAGATTCTGGGTCAACTGTTCAGCATCCTGACAGCTTGTGGAAGGAAGCTGTTGATCAGTCTGGTGGTTCTGCCTCTGATGCTCCGGAATCGTTTACCAGATGGAAGAAGTTCAAAGTGTTTATGCAGAGGGTGAGAACGGTCCTTGACAATGTTCAGTGCCCTGCTCCTACAACGGTTCTGAAAAAGTTCTTGGACAGAGGGGAGGGAGACTCCAATTACCCTCTCCGCCCCCTTGACTATCCTCTGCAGGGCTTTTTTTTCTGACATACTGCAGCTGGAGTACCATGTAGCAATGCAGTACGTCAGAACACTCTCCACCACACCTCTGTAGAAGGTCCTGAGGATGCAGATGGGGAGAGAGGCCTGTCTGAGTTTCCTCAAGAAGTGCAGTCTCTGCTGAGCCCGCTTCCTGATCTCCAAGGAATTCTTGCTCCAGGTCAGGTCCTGCGAGATTTGCACTCCGAGGAACTTGATGTTCTCCACTCTCTCCACTAAACGGCCGCTGATGCTGAGGGGGACGTACTCAGGCTGTGACCGCCGGAAGTCGATAATCATCTCCTTCGTTTTGTCCACGTTGAGCACCAGATTGTTGTCCCTGCACCAGCCCTCCAGGTCTCTCACTTCTTCCCTGTACATTGATTCCTCATCCCTCTGAATAAGTCCCACCACCGTGGTGTCGTCTGCAAACTTAATAATCTGGTTCTCCTCGTGTCTGGATACACAGTCATGTGTTAGAAGTGTAAACAACAGTGGACTGAGTACACAGCCTTGAGGGGATCCGGTGCTCAGCGTGACAGGGTTGGAGATGTTGTTTCCAACCCGGACAGACTGAGGTCTCTCAGTCAGGAAATCCAGGATCCAGAGACATGTGGCGGTGTTCAAACCGAGAAGGAGTAATTTCTCCATCAGTCTCTGGGGAATTCAGTTTACAATTCAGTTGGGGTATTCCTGGATCTTAAAAAGGCATTTGATACAGTGGATCATAAATTATTATTAAAGAAACAACAAAATTGTGGTATTATGGGGTAGCACTGTCCTGGTTAAGTAGTTACTTAAAGAATAGATATCACTATGTATGTGTTGGTAACAAAAACTCACAGTTACTGAAGGTTACTTGTGCAGTCCCACAGGGTTCAGTTTTGGGGCCAGTGTTATTCAATATGTATATAAATGATATATGTAAAGTCTCAGAAAAAATGGATTTAATATTGTTTGCAGATGACACTAATCTATTATGCAGTGGAAGCAATTTGGAACAACTTTTGGATACACTCGGAAAGGAATTAGGAAAGCTTAAACTGTGGTTTGATTCAAACAAATTAACGCTCAATTTAAGTAAAACAAAATTTATAATTTTTAACAACCATCACAACAACTTAGTATCTAAACTCAGTGTAAATGGTGTAGAGATTGAAAGGGTATCTGAAACTAAATTTCTTGGAGTAATAATTAATAATAAACTGTGTTGGAAGTCACATATTAATTATATTAAAGGTAAAATATCCAAATCAATCGCAATACTACACAGAGTGAAATATTTGCTGAATCAACCCACATTATATACCTTGTATCATTCATTAATACTCCCATACATGACATATTGTACTGAAGTATGGGGAAATACATATAAAACAAACATATATCCAGTCTATGCTTCAGAAGAGAGCTATTAGAATAATAAACAAAGCTGCTTACAGGGAACCAACAAACCCACTTTTTCTTAAATTAAAAGCTCTCAAGTTGAAAGATCTGGTTGACTTTAAAACTGCAGTAATAATGTTTAAAGTGAAGAATCTATCACTGCCCGCAAATATCCAAAAGTTGTTCCAAATAAGGGAGAAACAATATCATTTCAGAGGAACATGTATATTTCAAAAACCTTCAGTGAGAACTACCACCAAGCAACACTGTATTTCAGTGAAAGGAGTCAGATTATGGAACGATTTTGGACCTGAATTAAAATCATGTACAACGCTTGGACAATTTAAACAAAAACTAAAGGAAGAAATACTCCAAACATATATACAAGATGACATGTAAAATCACATAAGGATTATCATATCCAGTCTGTGTTGTGCTGTTGCTTAGTTTTTTGTCATGTTTTGTCTTAGCTTTGTTCTGAATTGTAATCGCTCTTGTTTTGTTTTTTTCTTTTGAATTCTTGGATGGAATATGGGTGGGCAATATAAGCTGCGGCTTCAGCCATCACCCATTTCGAATAACTTATGTTGAACTGTATAATCAGAGGAGTTATTGTCTAATTTGACCTTGTTGGATTTTCTTTCCCCCTTTGTTATATTATTCTGTTTCTTTTAACCTGTACTTTTAATCTATCCGAAATAAAGATTCATTCATTCATTCATTTCAGTTCATCATTGCTGAATAAAGAGCAGCAATAGTTTGATTTTCATTGAACTGATTTGCTTCTGTTTCTGCAGGAAAATTCCACATAAAGTCAGTCATTGATCAGGATCAAAGTTGTGAGTTTAAGTGTAAAATCCATCAATTTAAAGGCCCTATTCACGAGGAAAAGGGGAATTAAAAGGGAAAATGGGATTTTAAGGGGAAAAGGAACATTACAGAATCAATCAAATCTGACAAAGTAATCACAGATTTGAAATTGGAGTCAAAACTGTTTCTCCATGCAGATTTTATTTCAGAATTATTAAGTATTTTTTCTTCTTTTTTCTGCGCTCCATTGTCTTGTGTAATTCTCCTGTCTGACCACGTGGTGGAGCTGCAGCACCTTGTAAAGCAGCAGATTTTTCACGTCTTTCTTCGACTTTTATAAATCTTTGTGTCGTCTTTGTAATTTGTTCAGTTTTCCTCTATTGTATTTGTGACTGTTTTATGTTGTAACACTTCAATCTTGTAAGAGTTTTTTGTCTTTTAATGGTGAACTAAAAGGATTTTCATGAAAACAAATATAAAAAATACATAAACTAAATATTCAGTAAGGTGCAGAATTAAAGACTTTTTATTCTTTAAAAATAATATATTGATAAAAAATCTTTTAAGGGAAAATATAAAAAACTTACATACAATAACCTGGTTGCATAAATCTGCACACCCTTAAACTAATACTTTGATGCAGCACCTTTGGCTTTTATTACAGCAGTGGAGAGAGGAATAATCAGGCCAGGCATTAACAGCAGACAAACTTTATTCACTCTTTCACATCTCTCAGAATCAGAAAACATTGACCTCATGCTGCAGGGTCTCTCCTTTATATTACAACACTCACTCCCCCTGCTGCCTGAGGTCTTGCATCACAATTCATTCTCCCATCACAATTCCTATTGTCCCCCAGCCGCTTATTCCCCATGCTCTTCCAGCAGAGGAATTTACTGCCTCTCCCTTCCTTCCAGACTGAGATGAATATCACAGCATGGGTTCCCCAACCCCACCCCCCCCCCAGAGTCTCAGATTGAGTGTTAGCTCTCACGTCCTTTCGGCTTCAGTCTCCTCCCATTTCTGCTGTAACAAGGGGTCTTCGGCTCCGCTGCGCTGCTGCGCCGGTAGGGGGTTCCTTGTGGTGTGTCCGTCTGTTGGTGGACAATGGAGGGGGGGTGCGACATTCAGCATGTTCGTGTGACTGCTCTGATGAATCATTTACCTGGGGAGTTCTCAATGGAGGTCTTCCACACCGAGGAGCTCAAGCCAACATCACCTGCTCGTCTGCCACCACAAAGGTGGGCTGTCTACACAGATTTTCTCCCGGTGACCCCCCAAATCTAACACAAAATTTTTGTCCCCTGGTTCCAGCACTCTAAATGGGCCAACATGGGGTGGGCACAATGGGGGGCGGTGGGCGTCGTGCCTGACAAACACAAACAGAGCGTTCTTCAAAGTTTTCCGCACAAAAGCGCGTGGAAAACAGTGGTGGGCCGGGCCAGGTAGTGTGCCTGCGTCTGCGCTATGCCATGAACGCGGGGACGGATGGGTGGGGGGGTTATCTGGTAAAAATTGCCCGGGGATCCGCAGCGCCCGAGAAAAAAACAGCTCTGCTGGGGAAGCCTCCAAATCCTCTTTTGGTGCTTAACACAACCCTAATAGAACCCACGGCAACCGGTCCACCCGATTTGCATCTATCAGCGAATCCCTGAGCGCTGCTTTCAGTGACCTATGGAAACGCTCGCATAACCCATTGGCCTGTGGGTTGTATGCGGTTGTGCAATGAATTGTGACGCCCAGGCTATGGGCCATTGTGGACCAGTGGTCGGAAACAAACTGAGGGCCCCAATCAGACGTGATGTCTGAAGGGATGCCAAAATGTGCCACCCATGTTGTCAAAAAGGCGCACGCCATGTCCGCAGACGCGGTCGAAACTAGCAAGACTGCTTCTGGCCATCACGTGGTGCGGTCCACCACTGTCAGGAGGTGCGTGAACCCCTGTGATGGTGGGAGAGGGCCCATGAGGTCCACGTGAATGTGGTCGAACCTCTTAGCTGGGATACGGAACTGCTCCAAAGGAACCTTTGTGTGCCTGTGCACTTTGGCTCTTTGGCATGCTACGCAGGCTGCAGCCCACTCTTTCACCTGTTTGCGCAGGCCTGGCGATACGAACTTCGCTCCCACCATTTTGACTGACTCCTGGGTGCGCCAGGGCGTGAATGGACTCAAAAACACAGTGGCACCAAACGCATGGGACCACTGGGCGCGGGCATCCTGTGGAGACATCACAGATTAGGGGGGGGCCCCTCTTGCAGTACTCTGGTCTCCAGCCTTAACCCTGTTGGTCCAAACTGGAGTGCGCACACGTCTGCATCGTCAATCTGCTCTGCGGCCATGGCCGTGTAATCTATGCTTACGCAGACTGGGGCCACTACTGCGCGTGAGAGGCAGTCCGCCACCACATTCAGTTTACCCAGCACATGCTGAATATCGGTCGTAAACTCCGAGATCGTGGCCAGCTGTCTCTACTGATGGCCCGACCATGGTTCCGAAACCTATGCCATCACGTACATTAATGGCTTGAGGTCCACGAACGCAGTGAAGCTGCGCCCTTCCAGCCAGAACTGGAAGTGGCATATGGCCAGGTGGAGAGCCAGTAACTCTCTGTCGAACGCACTGTATTCACGCTCACTGAAGCGCAAAGACCTGCTAAAAGTGGTGAGTGGCTGCCAAGAACCGGCGACGCATTGCTCCACGACGGCCCCTATGGCCACGTCCGAGGCATCGGTAGTGAGCGCTATCCGAGCTGCCGGGTCCGGGTGCGCCAACAGTGCGGCATTTGCCAGGGCTGTTTTAACCTCAGAGAATCCCTGCTCCCACTCAGGAGTCCAGTCGACTCTGTCCACTGGTTTCCGTTTCTTGAGTGCGGCGTACAATGGCTGCATGAGCCGGGCTGCATGGGGAAGGAAACAGTTATAAAAGTTAACCATCCCCAAAAACTCCTGCAGTGCCCTGACCGTCTGAGACCGGGGAAAATTTGCCACTGTGCGCACTTGTCCGGCAAGGGTATTGCTCCCTCCGGGGAGATGCGGTGTCCCAAAAAAATCGATCCCCGCCACGCCGAACTGGCATTTTGCCTGGTTGATTATTAACCCGTGCTCCTCCAACCTCCAGAAAACCGTCCTGAGGTGAGTTACGTGTTCGTCCTTGGATGCGCTGGCCACCAGGATGTCATTCAGGTAGATGAACACAAACAGCAGATCACGCAACACCGCATCCATCATGCGTTGGAATGTCTGTGCCGCGCCTTTTAATCCGAAAGGCATGCGTAAAAACTCAAACAGACCAAACGGGGTTATTACTGCCGTTTTAGGTACTGTATGTCCTCCGTGCGCACCGGGCCCTGGTGGTAACCACGGACCAGGTCTATCTTGGAAAAAATACGTGCCCCGGCGAGGTGAACGGAAAAATCCTGAATATGGGGGATCGGGTAGCAGTCGTGCGCTGTGGCGTTGTTTAATCTGAGGAAATCTCCGCAAGGTCGCCACGATCCCTCGGCCTTAGGGACCATATGTAGTGGGGATGCCCATGGGCTGTTTGAGCGCCTGATGATGCCCAGCCTTTACAAGTTGGCAAACTCCTCACGCTCTATGGCCACCTTAGCTGTGTCCAGGCGCCGAGGTCATGCGAAAACGGGCAGTCCGGTGGTGGTAATAAAGTGCTCCACCCCATGTTTAGCGATGGCCACCGAAAACGTCGGGACCATGAGTGCTGGGAACTGAATGAGCAGTGTGTGGAACTTACCCCCTGGAGCTGTGACATTGGCTAGCATTGTTGGCCCGGCTCCTCAAGCTGTACAAGGGAGGGAATATAAAAGACATTGCTTTAATCAGGCGTCTGTTAGCAACATCGACTAGTAGTCCATGTGCACACAAAAAATCAGCGCCTAAGATTGGGAAACTGCATGCCACTATGACGAATGTCCACTGGTACGTACGGCCGTGTAGGGATACAGTCAGTGTTTTTTCACCAAAAGTCTTAATGTTCGAGCCGTTTGTGGCCGTCATCTCGGGGCCACTAGCACCCGCTAGCCGGTCGGTGTAGGACGGCAGGGGGAGGCTCTTTTGGGAGCCAAAGTCCACGAGGAACCGTCTCCCCGAGCGCGAGTCTGTCACATAGAGCAGCTTGCTTTCTTCACCGGCGGTCACAGCTGCTACCGACTGCCGGCCTTGGCATTTTCCCAAATGCTTGAATTGGCACAGTGGCACGCATCAGCATGCGTCCTCTCCAAAACGGCGGTGGTAGGAGCAGAGCGTGTCTCTCTGGCGCTTCCTGGCCCCCGCTGCCACTACCATCACTGGCTCCTAGCTTCCGCTGGCTGTCTCGGTGGGTTCTGATGCCGCTGCGTTCACTGTGAGGGCTCTGGTGGTGAGGATGATCTGATCTGCCTCCAGGGCCAGTATACGGTAGTCACGCGCATCTAGCAATGGCAAGCTGGCAAGGACCACTCTGCCCACCGTTGGAAGGTTCCGGAGGAAAATGTGGGCAAACAGAAAATGCCCGTCGTCCGTGTCCATCAACGCCAACATCTTCTCCATCAGTTTGACCACCAACCCATCTCCTAACTCGGAGCACATCAGGAGCCTCTCTGCTCTCTCGCAGTCCGAGCATGTGTAGCACTGGGCCAGCGTGGCTTTGAGAGCCCCGTATTTGTCGCGGGCTGGGGGACTGTTGGAGCAGGCTTGTTGAGTCGTGCAAGCGTCCAGCGCTGCGACCACATAGTAATATCTAGTGTCATCTGCCATTATTCCCTGGAGCGCAAACTGAGCCTCGGTGTGGAAGATCCAAGACTTCGGGTCATGCAGCCAAAATCTGGTAGTTTGACCGAAATGGCACACGCGTTGCTGGGGCTCCCCGTCCAGGTCATCTCTGGGGTGTTTTCCTCGTGTTCCATTATTCGTCAAGGGTAACCAGTGTGGATAGAGGAATAATCAGGCAAAGCATTCCAAGCAGACAAATTTTATTCACTCTTTCACATCTCTCAGAATCAGAAAACATTGACCGCATGCTGCAGGATCTCTCCTTTATATTACAACACTCACTCCCCCTGCTGCCTGAGGTCTTGCATCACAATACATTCTCGCATCACAATTCCTATTGTCCCCCAGTTGCTTAATCCTGCTGCCTGAGGTCTTGCATTACAATACATTCTCCCATCATAATTCCTATTGTCTCCCAGTTGCTTAATCCCCCATGCTCTTCCGGCAGAGGAATTTACTGTCTCTCCCTTTCTTCCAGTCTGAGATGAATATCACAGCATAGGTTCCCCATACAGTACTCAAATCTTTTTGGGTAGGAGTCTATCAGCGTGGCACATCTTGACATGACAATATCTGCTCACTCTTCTTTGCAAAAACGCTCCAAAACTGTCAGATTGTGAGGGCATCTCCTGTGCACAGCCCTCTTCATATCACCCCACAGATGTCTGATTGGATTCAGGTCTGGACTCTGTGTCATGGTTCGAACGCCGATCTCATCTGCGCTTGAGCCATGCATCATCTTCACCAGGTTTGACAGCAGTGTTTACCTTCTGGCTCCCCGAGCCTTTATTGTGACAGCGCTTGGAGGGGCTTCCTGCTGTCAAGCCTGACAGCTGTGCTGCATTTTCGGCTCATCAGCAGCTCTGTATTTAGGCGGGCTCTGGGAGCAGAATAATGCGGCAGTCTTGTCAACGATTCCATGTCAACGATTATTCTTCACCAGACGTTGAGCGAGCGTTCCTCGGCTCAGACGTCAATTATGCCTTCATGGTCTGGCTTATCGACCATCCTTGGGTTTTGACCGTAAGTGTGCTTCTTGTTTGCCTCATAGTCAAGTGTTTATAGTGTTGTACGTTTTAGCCCACCGTGGCTCATTGCTTTGTGTATTGCTTTTGTTCTTTAATAAACATCTATGCAAACTTCATCGGTGACTTGTGGCGTCTTATGGTGGCTCGCGAGGGCCACCGCATGACACTCTGGCTGGGCCATTCCAAAACCTTAACCCCTTGCACTCCAGTCAATTTCTCTAAAAATGCCAAAAAATAACGTGCCCAAAGTAAATCAAAAGCTGTTCTTCAACCCTTTGCAGCATCTTCATGTGGTTGGTCTCATTTAAAAGAAAACACTTTGAATTTTTTGGCAAAACAGTCATAATCTCTCTAAGTGCTCCTGCCACTGAGTAACAGTCATCTAAACATAGTGAACTTGAAGAAAATAAATTTCGCCTGGGTGTTTTTTTGGATACAAATGCTTGCAAATAACACACAGCTTCAGATCTGGGCTGGAAAATGCAACAGAAATGTAGAACCAAGTGTTATCCAGCTGAGGTCAAAATTTTGTAACAATACCACAAAAAATGAATATATTACACAGCTTTGTTCTCAGGTTGTTACCAGGCGTTTTTGAACTGTGCCAAATTGTGCCAAATGGCACAGTCTGGAAAAACGTCTGTAACTTTTGAATGATTCAATATAGAAGCTTCATCTTGGGCTCTAATGAAAGGTGACACTCAGGGCTGTGTGTGTGTGTGTGTGTGGGGGGGGGGGTTATTCATTCATTCATGAATGAATGAATGAACAAACAAGCCCCCACACACAAAGAAGCATGCCACGTAAAAAATGTGTGGCTTTTTTTTTACAAGAAAAAATAACCTACAGTGCACTAAAAATTATTCTAAAATATTTGTAATGTAGAAGATAACAATTCCCACCCCCCCCCTACCCCCCGCTACAGAGGACGGACATCGGCCATCGCTACATGACGGAATAGTTATGTGGCCATGTGGCGACCGCGGTGCACAGTCACTGCGGTCGCCCCCCCCTCGCTACAGAAGAGTAGCGGGGAGGGGGGTGTTCACGGTCCGGACGCGGCACACGAACTGTGTACCGCGGCGCACGGACTTCGGACTTCGTGCGCCGCACAGTTGTAATTTACCGATCGGTCAAAAGTCATTTTTGATTACAATTTTCAGGGATAAAGAATAATTACTTCCGCCAAGGAGGTTATGTGATCATCAGCGTTGGTTTGTCTGTTTGTCTGTTTGTTTGTTTGTTAGCAAGATAACTCAAAAAGTTATGGACGGATTTTCATGAAATTTTCACAGATTGTCAGAAATGGGGAATCCTACAGATGATTACATTTTGGTGGTCATCTGGATCACCGTCCACAAGAAAACCGCCATTACACAAAATGCCATTTTCGTCAATAACTACTGAACCACTAATCCTATCATTGTGAATCCAATTGCTAGTCATATGTTTTCATGGTCAAGGAATCTGAAAACGTACACACAAACACTGTATGGGGGGAACTGTGGCGCTAAACTGCCATTACAGAAAATGCCATTTTCGTCAATAACTACTGAACCACCAATCCTATCATTGTGAGTCCAATTGCTAGTCATATGTTTTCATGGTCAAGAAATCTGAAAACGTACACACAAACACTGTACGGGGGGAACTGTGGCGCTTGGCGGAGGTCTGTGCTCTCCGAGTGCTTTTCTAGTTTAGCTTATAACACTTACCTGTTCACAGCAGCAGCATAGCTGGCGAACTTCTCTTCCTCATTGTCAGACGAACACTACGCTGGTCCGCTTGTTACGGACTCGTAGTTCTGGTCTAGCAACCCGGTCAAAACATAATTCCATCATTGCGGTTTTGCGCTTCCATGATTGCGGTTTTGGCGAACGATTTTTCAAAACAAATAACAGTAGTAATTAAAAAAGACTGGTGAACGCGTGTGTGTCACCCAGCCTTCGTCGTCGGCCTCTGTCGGTCTATGATGACCATGGAAGAGAATCCTAAACATCTATTCTGCTGGAATAAAAAAAAAAAAAGCACCGCCCGTGGCTGAACAGGCCGATGCGCGAATGGCAATCCCTGTCACACAGGTCGCACTTGTGGGTGGTCTCCGTGCTGCTGGGTCTGTGGCTGTTCTTCCTGCGGGTCCTTTTTTCATCTGCAGCAGTCAGTCTCTCTTCACCCAGCCTTACACAAAACAGCTTTCGAACTTCTGTGCTTCAACTGGCTCGCTGCATTCGCAGTGTTGGTAGGCGAGTCCTTCTTGCTAGGTTTTCAGTCATTGGTTCTTCAAGGTTTCAGAAACCCAATTCAAGGCTCTTATTAGTCGAATGAGAGGTCAATCATATCTAATCTGTTTGCGGCTGTGTCTGTAGTGGAAGAACAGAAATGCAGCTTTTTTTTTCAGTGCGCTCTTGGACGCAGCGCTCTCGTGCGCCCTCGTGCGCTCTAGGACGCAGAGACGTGCCCGTCCGCGGCACACCGGAGTGCAAGAGGTTAATCTTCTTCTGGTGAAGTCATTCTTTTGTTGACTTGGATGTCTGCTTTGGGTCATTGTTGCGCTGAAAGATGAAGGTCCTCTTCCTCTTCAGCTTTCTAGCAGAAGCCTGAAGGTTTTGTGCCAACACTGACTGGTATTTGGAACCGTTCATAATTCCCTCCACCTTGACTAAGGCCCCAGTTCCAGCTGAACAAAAACAGCCCCAAAGCATGATGCTGCCATCACCATGCTTCACTGTTGGTATGGTGTTCTTTTGGTGATGAGCAGTGCTGTGCTTGTGCCAAATATCCGGGAGTTCTTCGGTTTCCTCCCACAGGCCAAAAACATGCAGGTTAGGTTATGGAGACTCTAAAAGTGGCCCTAGGTGCGAATGTGTGTGTAAACGGTAAAGGGATAGTGCTGTACCATGGCTGCTTCATCCATCCAGGTGGATGCCCTCAATTTCCCTTCTGGGGATCAATAAAGTATACAAAATCAAAAAAATCAACACCAAAAATACCTTTTGGAATTATGGCCAAAAAGTTCATCCTTGGTTTCATCAGACAAAACACATTTTCCCACATGTGTTTGGGAGATTTCAAGCGTGTTTTTGAAAAATGTAGCCGGCCTTGGATGTTTTTCTTCATAAGATAAGGCTTCCGTCTTGCCACCCTAGACAGGAGATTGTTGTGACATGTACTAAACAGTCAGTACTTGCCAGAAATTCCTGGAGCTCCTTCAATGTTGCTGTCGGCCTCTTGGCAGCCTCTCTGACCAGTTTTCTTCTCATCTTTTCATCAATTTTGGAGGGACATCCAGTTCTTGGTAATGTCACTGTTGTGCCATATTTTCTCCGCTTGATAATGACTGTCTTCACTGTGTTCCATGGTAGATTTAATGCCTTGGAAATTCTTTTGTACCCTTCTCCTGACTGAAACCTTTGAACAATGAGATCTCTCTGATGCTCTGGAAGCTCTCTGTGGACCATGGCTTGTGCTGTAACATGTGACTAGAAAAATGTCAGGAAAAGCCTCCTAGAACAGCTGAACTTTATTTGGGGTTAATCAGAGGCTCTTTAAATGGTGGTAGGTGTGTGTTGACTCCCATTAACATGAATTTGAATGTGATTGGTTAATTCTGAACACAGCCACACCCCCAGTTATAACAGGGTGTGCATATTTATGCAACCGGGTTATTGTAAGTTTATTTTTCCCATTAAAAGATTTGTTTGTTTTTCAGTTGGGTTGTACAGGTTGTACAGTCATGAAAAAATTAGGACACCCTGTATAACCGCACCCTGCTCCTACAAGAACCGTTGTAGGAGCAGGGCACTGAACATTGTCAAGGACCGTTCTCACCCTCTGCATAAACACTTTGAACCTCTGCCATCTGGCAAACGATTCCGGAGCATCAGAGGCAGAATCAGAATCAGAATCAGAATCAGAATCAGATTTAATGCCATTGTTCATGTAGTACACAAACTAGGAATTTGTCTCGGTGCAATGCTGCAACATTAAACGTGTTGCGTGAATTGCCTATAAAAATATTTGCCATAAGGTACAGGAATTATTTATTTTATTTAATAGTGGGTGTGAAAGGAGGCAGAGTTAAACCGTCACTTCTACACCCGCTAAATTAAATAAAAGCACTCGTAAAAGGGGGCACCAGTCCTAATGGACAATAATATTAACTTTAATTTTATTTAATTTTGTACCTTCAATTACTTAATGAATCAGTCTCAAAGTTTCAGTGAGTTCTTGTCCTGCCGTGATTAGGAAACATGTATATGTGAAAGGAAAAACACTTCAACTTCTTTAATTCACCCTTTTATTAAACTCATTCAGGTTACATGGCATGGCGTTCAAATGATGGATAAACAGGTTCAAATAACAGCGTAAGATATCACATCAACTGATATTGGATTCCTGAACATAAAATCCAGCGTTACACCTCTGTAGAACCAAGGAGGAACCAGACTTATGTTTCAATGGTAAATGAGGCTGAAAACAACGCAATTTTATGGGTAAAATTCATAAGCTAATTAAAAATGACTTCTGAATTAATCTACAAAAATTTAAGGGCAGTTACTTAAAATGACTAAGAGTTTTCCTTCAGTTTATAGCTTTATCCTGTGGCTGAGAGACTAATTGAGCCCTGAAATACGGGCAATATTCAGTTGTAATTTAATTGTTAGGACATCACGTTTTAACCGAGCAGATAGTAAAATGAGCCTCACTCACAAGACAGCTGAAGGTCCACGTGTTCAGTGGGTCGATGCCGGCCGAGTTCAGGATCGGGACATCGGGAGGAAGCGGCTGCTGCAATGCTCCCTCACAGCAGTCAGGAGTGTTGACCCAGCCGGGGTCTCGTTCAGGACGGGGGCAGCAGAGTGATCGTCCCCGAGCGGCATGAAAAGTCCTTGGAAAAGAGTCCAAATTTGAGGTCTCTTGTAGTGGGATAGACCAAAAAAAAAACCGAAGGAGGAACGTCTCAGTCTCTGTTCACTTTAAACTAGGCAAATTAAAGGTCCACTTTAACGGCGTGAAAAGTCATTAAAAAAGATGAGAAAAACATTTACTAGGATAAGAATGGCTTCTGAGGTGAAGGAAAAAGTTTGAGAATTTGATTCTCTAAAAGAACAAGCTCTAAAGAAAAAAAATGGTTTCTCCTCAGTAACCAGAAAATAACGAAAGACTTGACAAACACAAAGAATAAAACTTCACAGGATCTTGAAACGGTGGAATAAAATCTTCTTCTGAGATCTAGATTACTATTCTGCTTCTTTAATCTTAATTTAGTTCCTAATCATTCTCAAAATCTCTTTCTTATTTCTGTGTTTCTAATTCCTAATTCTCTCACCGTTCTCTTTTTCTAGTGTTCTTGTTACATTGTTACTTCTGTTTTAATCGTTTTGTCTTACTAAAACTCAAATCTAACTTCTCTCTTTTAAAGTTGCCTCGCCGGGTCGTAAAATGATGATGTCGATCGCAAGACTGACCAATCAACTTTTTCAAAAGCAGTTTGAAATGGCTGACATCCAATGTGAGAACATTTCTTTGTTTGAGAGCAGCCAATCAAACGAAGACACCATCCCATGAAATTGCAGAGAAAAATCAACACTCAGTCAGTTCTTATGAAATTAGGTGCTCAATATAAAATCTAACTAGATTAAATGACTTGGTTACTATTTGGTGATCATGCATTTATACCATTACTCCAATATTACATTTGTTTGAATAACACTCATGAATATAACATTTCTTATACATAATTATAATACATGCATTCATATTTAGATCAAAACTTAATGTAGTACAGCAAACTTTCAATTCAATTCAATTCAATTCAACTTTATTTATATAGCGCCATTTCACAACAACAGTCATCTCATAGCACTATCAACTGTAGGGGGAACCCCCACAGTTGCAGAAAGACCCCAGCAATCAGGCGATCCCCTGTGAGCAAGCACTTGGCGACGGTGGAGAGGAAAAACTCCCTTTTAACAGGAAGAAACCTCCAGCAGAACCAGGCTCAGGGAGGGGCAGTCATCTGCTGCGACTGGCTCGGGGGTGAGGGGATAGAGAAGAAGAAAAGAACAGACATGTAGAGAGCAAACAGCACGATGGGGACTCAATCTATGGGAGAGAACAAACAGATGTTAATGACCAGCAAAAAAAATATTTCATTGAGAGTGAGGAAAGGAGTGAGGCCCAGTGCATTACTGGAGGTCCCCCGGCTGACTAAACCTATTAGCAGCATAACTAAGGGAGGGTTCAGAAACACATGATCCCTCCCTAATTGTAGGCTATATCAAAAAGGTAGGTTTTAGCCCTATTCTTAAAAACAGAGATCAAGTCTGACTCCCGAATTCAGATTGGCAGCTGATTCCACAGGAGAGGAGCTTGATAACTGAAGGCTCTGCCTCCCATTGTACTTTTGGAGATTCTAGGTATTACAAGTAATCCTGCATTTTGGGAGCGTAGTGCTCTGTTAGGATAATATGGTAGTATCAGATCTTTTAAATAAAAAGGAACCTGATTGTTTAGAGCTTTGTAAGTAAGAAGAAGGATTTTAAACTTAATTCTAAACTCTATGGGAAGCCAATGAAGGGAGGCCAGAACCGGAGAGATATGATCTCTCTTTCTAGTACCTGTTAAAACTCTTGCTGCAGCATTTTGGATCAGCTGAAGACTTGCTGAAGACTTACTGAAGACTTACTCTTTTATCACCAACCAAACCATGGTTGGTGATAAAAGAGGGATGATTTTCAGTGTCCTTAGGATCCAGAGGATAAGCTGAAAGAAACTTAATGTTTAGAACAAATTAAAAGTCCTCCTACATACTGAAAACACATTCCGTAGGTATCCGCTAGGAGGTACTGTTGAGCTGTAGATGATTTCTTTTAGGTCCATGGTATCTGGGGAGGAAACCTGGGTAGTATCGTGGGGCTATAAACCCATCGGATTAAGCGGTTTATAACTCTTTTAAGAACATTGGTTTCCTGTAAAGGTACGTTATCAAATGCAGTGTTCACGTTGGAGGTCTGGTCTCCTGAGTTTTATGTTCCTTTGAGCCTTTAAAAGCAAATTCTGATCCTTACAATCTCTGCAAGAGGCAACTGTTTGCATTGGGGTCCTGGGAAAGCAAGCATCTTTGGTCAGGCCTGGAAGAGACCTAGATGAGTCGACATGAAAGCCAGTGATATTCCTGTAACATGCAGAAAAGTAGTATCCCTGTATAAGGAATAAAATGAAATTCCTGTAAAATGGAGAGAAGTGATCTTCTGTCTTGGTTTGAGGAGACGATGATGCTACACATGATAAAAATAAAAGATAGAAATAAAAAACTATACATGCAATAAAATGTAGAATATGAATGAGTAATACTAGACAAAGCAATTTTAAAATATATTAGCGAGCAGCAGGTATTGTGGAGTACCCCATAGTGCAGTCAGTAATGCAAAAAGAAACAGTGATGATTGACATGAGTCTGGTTGAGCTGCTGTACATAGTGCACGAGAGTCTAATAAGTCACTTAGTGTTCAGCAGTCTGATGGCAGAGGGGAAGAAGCTGTTCATGTGACGGGAGGTTTTAGTCTGAATGGACCGAAATCTTCTACCTGAGGGGAGGGGGGCAAACAGTACGTGACCAGGGTGTGAAGGATCGGCTATGATCCGGCCTGCATGCCTCCTGGTCCTGGAGATGTACAGATCCTGGAGGGATGGGAGCTTGCAGCCGATCACCTTCTCAGCAGCGCGCATGACGCGCTGCAGCCTTAGTCTGTCCCTGGCAGTGGCTCCTGCGTACCACACGATTATGGAGGTGGTGAGGATGGACTCGATGATGGCCGTGTAGAACTGCACCAACATCTTGGTGGGTAGCTTGAGCTTCCTCAGCTGCCGCAGGAAGAACATCCTCCGCTGGGCCTTTTTGATGAGGGAGCTGATGGTCGGCTCCCACTTGAGGTCCCGGGTGATGGTGGTGCCCAGGAAGCGGAAGGAATCTGCAGTGGTGATGGGAGAGCCTGTGAGGGTGAGGGGGGGCAGAGGGGTTGTGACTTTCCTGAAGTCCACGATCATCTCCACTGTCTTCAGAGCATTCAGCTGCAGGTTGTTGTGGCTGCACCAGGACGCCAGCTGGGCCACCTCTTTCCTGTAGACGGACTCGTCGCCGTTGGAGATGAGCCCGATGAGGGTGGTGTCGTCCGCAAACTTGATCAGCTTGACAGACTGGTGGCTGGAGGTGCAGGAGTTGGTATAAAGGGAGAAGAGTAGGGGGGAAAGTACACAGCCCTGGGGTGATCCGGTGCTGATGCTAACAGAGTCAGAGACAGTCTTTCCCAGCTGCACATGCTGCCTCCGGTTCATCAGGAAGTCGGTGATCCACCTGCAGAGGGAGTCAGGCACGTTGAGCAGGGACAGCTTGTCCCGGAGCAGAGCAGGGCAGATGGTGTTGAATGCAGAGCTGAAGTCCACAAACAGGATCCTGGCGTAGGTTCCCAGGGAGTCCAGGTGCTGCAGGATGGAGTGGAGGGCCAGGTTGACTGCGTCGTCTACAGACCTGTTGGCTCAGTAGGCAAACTGCAGCGGGTCCAGGAGGGGAGTGGTGATGGACTTGAGGTGGGGCAGGACCAGGCACTCAAAGGACTTCATGACTACAGAGGTGAGCGCTACAGGTCTGTAGTCATTAAGTCCAGTGATCCGTGACTTCTTGGGGACAGGGATGATGGTGGAGGTTTTGAGGCAGGACAGCACGTGGCATAACTTCAGGGAGGTGTTAAAAATGTCTGTGAAGACAGGAGTCAGCTCATCCGCACAGTGTCTCAGGGTGGAGGGAGACACGCCGTCCGGACCGGGGGCCTTGCGCGGGTTCAGTCTGGAGAACTGTCTGTGCACGTCCTGCTCACTGATGACAAGGGCAGGGGGGGAGGAGGGGGGGCCGCCTTTGATGAAGTGGGGACCGTGAAGGCAGTGGCACTGGGGGGAGGGGGAGATGGACACAGCTGATGAGGTGTCAAAACGGGCAAAATGTCGGGACAGTCTTTGACAAAGGGCTATGTCATCCTGACCTTTAGAAGCCTGAGGCCGATAGTTGGTGATTTGCCTCAGTCCTCTCCACACAGAAGCAGAGTCGTTAGCAGTGAACTGCTGCTGGAGTCTCTCAGAATACACAGATTTAGCTCTCCTCAGCTCTCTGCTAAACTGATATTTGACCTCCCTGTAGCAGTCCCGGTCTCCACTTTTCAACGCTGCTTCCTTCTCCTTCCTGATCTGTCTGAGCTTAGCAGTGAACCAGGGCTTGTCATTTGAGTACCTCACCCTGGTGTGCGATGGAAGAATGCTCTCCTCACAAAAGTGGATATATGAGTTCACAGTGTCCGTGTACTCATCCAGATCATGCGTGGCTCCTTTAAACATGCCCCAGTCAGTTATTTCCATGCACGTGCTCAGCTTCTCCCCAGCTTCACTGGTCAATTTTCTCGTAGTGCTCACAACAGGTTTAGTGAGCTTCAGTCTCTGTCTGTATGTGGGAATGAGGTGGACCATCACATGATCAGATAGTCCGAGCGCAGCGCGGGGAACAC
The DNA here is from genome assembly GCA_020510985.1 of Pholidichthys leucotaenia. Taxonomy (NCBI): domain Eukaryota; kingdom Metazoa; phylum Chordata; class Actinopteri; order Cichliformes; family Pholidichthyidae; genus Pholidichthys; species Pholidichthys leucotaenia. The sequence continues at coordinate 3,635,832 of JAJAQF010000044.1, forward strand.
CGCGATACGCATCCTTCACTGTAGTGTAACAGTGATCCAGCGTGTTCTTTCCTCTGGTGGGGCATTTAATAAACTGTTTGTATCAGGGGAGATTGTGGCACAGGTTGCTCTGGTTAAAGTCGCCAACCACAATAACCAGAGAGTCCGGGAAAGTCCGCTCCGTTTGTTGAATGCGATCTGCGAGCGCGCGCTGAGCCTCGCGCGCGTCCGCGTCGGGCGGGACGTAAACAGCGGCCAGGATGAATGAAGCAAACTCCCGCGGGGAATAAAATGGCTTGCAGTTAATGAATAAATATTCCAGAGCGGGAGAACAGTATTGGGAAATCACAGTTACATCAGCGCTCCAGCTGCTGTTGATGTAAAAGCAGACTCCTCCTCCTGAGGACTTACCGGAGAGCTCTGTGTCTCGATCAGCACGAAACAGCTGAAATCCCTCGAGGAGGAGCGTGCTGTCTGGAGTCACTTCCTTAATCCAGGTCTCAGTAAAACCGAGGGCAGACGAGGTAGAGAGGTCCTTAAATCGCATCAGCATTCTCAGTTCATCTACCTTGTTAAAGAGAGAATTAACATTGGACAGAAATATGCCAGGCAAAGCCGTGCGCGTGCCTCTCCTGCGAAGCCGCACGAGAGCGCCACCTCGCCTTCCTCTCACCTCGCCTTCCTCTCTTTCGCTGTCTCACTTTTTGGGCTAAAAAGTGAACCAGATTGGCGGCAGGAGCCAAAAAAACTGGGAGTAGGTTCGTGGGAGTGAAAGTCTTCATATTTAGTAGCTCTTCACGGGTGTAAGAGCAGGCAGACACACAATTGACAAACAGAAACATATAAAGAAAGGCGCAGCGAAACACCATGGCGACCACTGTGGGCGCCATCTTGGATCATCTAACCAGAACCAGAACCACCAGACTGATCAACAGTTTCCTTCCACAAGCTGTTAGGATGCTGAACAGTTGATCTGGAATCTCTCATATACACTACTGCACCTATGGACATTATGTATATTATTTGTATATTACAGTTCTGGTTAGTTTTCAAGTATGTCTCAGGGATGTGTGAATGGCTGTGTTGGGGTGGGGGGTGAGGGGTGTGTCAGTGTGTCTTAAATTATGTTCTTTTTACCTATATGGATGCCGAGAGAAATGCAATTTCATCTTGCCTGCGCTACACGGTGCACTGTGCTGCACGGTGACGTGCACGTGCATGGGCTGCACGGTGGCGCAGTGGTTAGCACTGCGACAGCACAGTTTACCCTTGGCCGGGGGATCGTGGGGATCGTGGGATTGTGGGTTCGATCCCAGCCCCCGACCAACAGTGATCTGTGTGGAGTTTGCATGTTCTCCCCGTGTCTGCGTGGGTTTACTCCGGGATTTCTCCGGTTTCCTCCCACATGCCAAAAACATGCAGGTTAGGTTAATTGGAGACTCTAAAGTGGCCCTAGGTGTGAATGTGTGTGTGAATGGTTAAGGGATAGCGCCGTATCGTGGCTGCTTCATCCATCCAGGTGGTGGATGACCCTCAATTTCCCCTCTGGGGATCAATAAAGTATACTAAATCTAAAAAAAAAAAAAATCTAAATCTACAGTTGTATGTATAGCAATATGACAATAAAGGTTGATTTGATTTGATTTGATTTGATTTGATAAGCCTGTGTGTTTTTTTTAAAACATATTTGGCCATATGGGTGTTTAATATCAGCGTTTAAAATACTGGGAGATTCATGTAATACAACTAAGCAAAAATAAAGACTTTTTTTCAAATTTTCTGTAAAATATAATTCTAAACAAATAGTGAGGAATAAATTAAGACACCCCCCCCCCATCTTTTTTGGGACACCCCCATATTCATTCTTACTTAAAATGGTTAAAATAAATGTTTAAAAATGCAAATAAAAACAACAACAAGGTTAGACATCGATATGTGAACATTTCTTAATAAAGACCTAAATATTTAAATGGGTGTCCTAATTTTCAAAAACAACCATCAATATTATAGGAAACATCTTGGGTGGGAAAGCAAGTTTGAAATAAAAAATTACAAAACTTAGAAGGAACAATTTGGAAAATGGCACCATGATGTTCAAAATTTACAAGAAACCATGTGAAAAAATGCAAAAAAAAAGAGGTGGATTTAAAGGAAAAAATCTTGATTAAAAATATCAGATTCACAAGCAGTTTATAAAAAAAACCTGAGGAATTTGCAAGAAACTGTGCAAAACCTGCAAAAAAGTGACAAATTTACAGGAAAGATCTTGGAAAAAATGTCAACTGTGCAGTAAAAACTGAGTGAAAACTCTTTGCCGTGCAGCAGGGATGCAGCGTTGGTGGCAGTGAGGGCCACACATTTGTTTGCTCATTTGCTGAGGGCCAGGTTTCCATGGAAACCTTTGCTGGAGGACTCTATAACCACACTGAAGAATGCAGTTCCAAATATGGTCAAAGGGGATATAAATCAATGACTGATTTTTGGAAACTGACTGGCGGGCCACAGTGGATGACGTCAGGGACCACATGTGGCCCGCGGGCCGCCAGCTGCCCATCCCTGCACTACAGTGTCAGACTGACTGACATGGATCCTCTGGTTCCTGGACAGAAGGCTCCTCCACACCTCTGTTATGGTGGATGTTGGTTCACAGTTTGTGTTTCACAGATTAGCTGTAAAATCCTTCCTGACGCCGTGTTTTAGTCATTTTTCCAACCATTAACCCCCCCCCCCCCACACACACACACACACACGGCCTCAGGGAGGATTGTGGGTAATGTGTGTGTGTGTTTACAGCGGTGGTTTATGGATCAGGATCCTGTGGTCTGGGTTCAGTCACCAAAAAACCACTTCAGTCAATATTTATATGTATTAAATTAAAGCCAAACCTCAGTGACCCCCCCACACCCCCACCAGAAATCCTTCAGCCCCTTCAGTCCTGATCAGAGCAGAAAAGACATGAGAGGACATGAGAGAAACTGTCTGTGTCCCTCTGGGACCGCTGTGGACTGTTGGTGGTCAAGTTCAGTTCCTCATCAAGGCTCAAACCTGCTAACTGGACTGAAGCACATGGGACCAGGGTGGGGGTTCTGCTGGATCACCCATCAAAGTCCCTCACAGGGCCCCCAAAGGACTATGGTTCCTCCTGAATGGGGGTCAGTTCATATTTGGTTCTGCCCCATGAAAACCCTCCAGCAGGCCAAAGAGAAACTCTGGTCAACTCAGCTTTTGGCTTCCCCATGAAAACCCGATATAGGGGACAGAACCAGAGAGAAGAGGAATGAAAGTCAGTAGAAGCAAGACAGGAAACACGAGTGTGAATGAGAGGGAGGCAGGTGTGACAGTGACGGTGGGAGGAGGAGAGGTAGTGAAGGTAGAGGAGTTTACATACCTGGGGTCAACCATCCAAAGCAATGGAGAATGCACAAGAGAGGTGAAGAAGAGAGTGCAGGCAGGGTGGAGTGGGTGGAGTGGAGTGTCAGGGGTGATTTGTGACAGAACAGTATAGTAGCGAGAGTGAAAGGGGAGATTCACAAGACGGTAGTGAGACCTGCTATGATGCATGGTTTGGAGACGGTGGTGCTGACAAAAAGATTCATGGATGTAGTGAAGGAGGACATGGAGAGGGTTGGTGTTAAGGTGAGATGGAGGCAGATGATCACTGAAGGGAGCTGCTATTGTTTGTTAGCCTGGTTAGCATAGCGTGGCATAGACATCACATTGTTTACGTTGTTTACTAGTTTAGAAAGTGTGGTTGTCACAGAAACAGGACACTTTTCCTTGTTAAAAAACAATGACTTTGGCATCCAAAATGTGGGAACAGGGCCTTTTGCACCTCAAAAAGAGTAATATGATCAGACCACTTCCCACCACTATGGAGGGATGAGAAGATGAGCTTAAAAAGTGTCCTAGCAGACAGTAGCTCCGCTAGTTAGCTCCGCTGCTAAGAAGATAACGCTGTAAACAAAGCTCTGAGATACAGAGCATCTGGAAAGTCTTCACAGCGCTTCACTTTTTATACTACAGGCTTATTCCAAAAGGGATTAAATCCATTTTTTTCTCAAAATTCTACACTCAATACCCCATAATGACAACATGGAAAAAGGTTCTTTGAGATTTTTGCAAATTTATTAAAAATCCAAAACTAATAAATCACATGTACATCAGTATCACAGCCTTTACCATGAAGCTCAGAACTGATCTCAGGTTCATCCTGTTTCCTCTGATCATCTGGAGATGTTTCTACAGCTTCATTGGAGTCCAGCTGTGGTAAATTCAGCTGATTGGACATGATATGGAAAGACTCACACCTGTCTATAGAAGGTCCACAGTGACAGTGCAGGTCAGAGCACAAACCAAGAAGAGAAGAACAGAATAGAATAGAATAGAATAGAATAGAATAGAACAGAACAGAATAGAATAGAATAGAATAGAATAGAATAGAATAGAATAGAATAGAATAGGCTTTATTGTCATTGTACAGTTGAACAGCACAACCAAACTGTTGGTGCTCCACCAGACTGCTGCACACTAAAGTGAGAAGAATGTGAACTAAACCAGTTCCAGAACCCACGATGAACCAGACGACTGAGGTCAAGGTCAAAGTGAAAATAACAAAGAGCCCATTGGTTTATACACAGGTACAGTAGTGATGTCACAGATGGGTGAATATACATGAAAGTGAGGAGCGCAAAGACAGGTGAGTTATAGTGACAATTAAAAGGTCCTCAGTTCTGAGCATGTGAGCGTTCAGAGGGAGGGGGTGGAGCCTCTGACTGACTGCAGTCTAGATGGCCACGAGGAAAAAACTGTCAGTCTGGAGGTGAGGGACCTGATGGATCTGAACCGTCGTCCAGAGGGAAGCAGGTTAAACAGGTGGTGGGGGTGTGTGTGAGGGGTCTCCTGTGATGGCCTTGATCCTTCTGAGACAGGAGGATCTGGAGATGTTTCCAGAGAGGGCAGAGGGCCGCTGATAGCTTTTTGGGGGGTGTTGATGATCCTCTGCACAGCCTTCCTGTTCTTGGCCGTGGAGCCGGCGTACCACACACCCAGACGGTAGGTGAGCACGCTCTCCACTGAGCAGCGATAGAAGGCCAGCAGCAGCTTCTGGTCCAGGTTGTTCTTCCTCAGGACATGGAGGAAGTTCAGCCGTTGCTGGGCTTTCTTCACCAGGGCCTTGGTGTTGACAGTTCAGGAGAGAACAGAGGAGATGTGGGTGCCCAGGAACCTGAAGGTGGGGATGTTTTCCATGTGGTCACCATTTATTGGGTGGGGGGGCATCCTGTCTGTTCTTCCTGAAGTCCAGAATAGGTTCTTTGTTTTTTTGGACACTCAGTTCCAGTTTGTTTGCTTGGCACCACAGCAGCAGATTCTCTACCTCTGCCCTGTATGCTTTCTCATCATCGTCAGTGATGAGCCCAACCAAGGTGGTGTGGTCTGCGTATTTTAATGAAGACAGCAGTTGGGTGGGTTGAATACAGTCAAAGGTGTACAGGGAGTACAGTAGAGGGCTTAGCACACAGCCGTGGGGGGAGCCAGTGCTGAGGGACAGTGTGGAGGAGTGGTGAGGGCCAAGTCGCCAACTCGCTGGCGACTGTCCAGAATGTCCAGACAACATTCCAGGACGTGTGCTCTGAGACTGCGCAAGCGAGTTGGCAGATGTCCTGACTGACATTTATAACATCTCCCTGAGTCAGGCCATCGTTCCCAGATGCTTCAAGACCTCTATCATTGTACCGGTGGCAAAAAAACCAGTGGTGTCCTGTCTGAATGACTATTGTCCTGTTGCTCTGACACCAATTGTGATGAAGTGTTTTGAGCGGCTCGTCAAACCACACATTACAGCCTGCCTCCCTGCATCACACGACCCGCTCCAGTTTGCATATCGTTCAAACCGCTCCACGGAGGATGCTATAGTCACCACCCTACACTCTGTCATCACCCACCTGGACCAGAAAGACACCTACGCCAGACTCCTGTACATTGATTTCAGTTCAGCATTCAACACCATTATTCCCCAGAGACTGATGGAGAAATTACTCCTTCTCGGTCTGAACACCGCCACATGTCTCTGGATCCTGGATTTCCTGACTGAGAGACCTCAGTCTGTCCGGGTTGGAAACAACATCTCCAAGTCTGTCACGCTGAGTACCGGATCCCCTCAAGGCTGTGTACTCAGTCCACTGTTGTTTACACTTCTAACACATGACTGTGTATCCAGACACGAGGGGAACCAGATTATTAAGATTGCAGAAGACACCACGGTGGTGGGACTTATTCAGAGGGATGAGGAATCAATGTACAGGTAAGAAGTGAGAGACCTGGAGGGCTGGTGCAGGGAGAACAATCTGGTGCTCAATGTGGACAAAACGAAGGAGATGATTATCAACTTCCGGCGGTCACAGCCTGAGCACGCCCCCCTCAGCATCGGCGGCCGTTTAGTGGAGAGAGTAGAGAACATCAAGTTCCTTGGAGTGCAGATCTCGCAGGACCTCACCTGGAGCAAGAATTCCTTGGAGATCAGGAAGCGAGCTCAGCAGAGACTGCACTTCTTGAGGAAACTCAAACAGGCCTCTCTCCCCATCTGCATCCTCAGGACCTTCTACAGAGGTGTGGTGGAGAGTGTTCTGACGTACTGCATTGCTACATGGTACTCCAGCTGCAGTATGTCAGAAAAAAAAGCCCAGCAGAGGATAGTCAAGGGGGCGGAGAGGGTAATTGGAGTCTCCCTCCCCTCTGTCCAAGAACTTTTTCAGAACCGTTGTAGGAGCAGGGCACTGAACATTGTCAAGGACCGTTCTCACCCTCTGCATAAACACTTTGAACTCTTCCATCTGGTAAACGATTCCGGAGCATCAGAGGCAGAACCACCAGACTGATCAACAGCTTCCTTCCACAAGCTGTCAGGATGCTGAACAGTTGACCCAGAATCTCTCATACACACTACTGCACCTACGGACATTTTGTATATTATAGTTAGTTATTCTTTTTTTTCCCCCCAAGTATGTCTCAGGGATGTGTGAATGGAGGGGGTGGGGGGGTGGGGGGGAGCTATGTGGGAATGTGTCTTAAATCATGCTGCTTCTTATATGGATGCCGAGAGAAACGCAATTTCATCTTGCCTGCACTACAGTTGTATGTACAGCAATATGACAATAAAGTCTGATTTGATTTGATTTGATTTGAAGTCTGACTGATTGTGGGCGATTTGTGAGAAAGTTCTTTATCCAGGAGCAGGTGGGGGGTGGGGGTGGGGGGTCTGGAGGAGGTGCAGTTTGTTGATCAGGAAGTCCGCGATGATGATGCTGAAAGCTGAGCTGAAGTCCACAAAGAACATCCTGACGTAGCTCCTTGGGTTCTCCAGGTGGCTCAGTGCTCTGTGGAGAGTGGTGGTGATGGCGTCTTCCGTAGACCAGTTCTCCCTGTAGGCGAACTAATGGGGGTTGAAGGAGGGGGGAAGACAGTCCCTGATGTGCTGGGACACCAGTGCCTCAAAACATTTCATGACTACAGACGTGAGTGCTATGGGTCTGTAGTCATTCAGGCTGTCAATTGTGGCCTTTTTGGGGATGAGGATAATGGTGGAGGCCTTGAGGCAGGAGGGGATGGTGGCGTGCATCAGGGAGAGGTTGAACAACTTGGTGAGGATCCCTGCCAGCTGGTCTGTGCATGCTTTCACCACCGCTCCTGGGATGCCATCTGGACCAGCAGCTCTGCGGGGTTCACTGCTCTCAGTTGCCTCCTCACTTCATGCACCTGTAGAGAGAAAGGGGAGGGAGGTGGGAGGCAGGTTTCAGGGTAGGTGTGCTCAAACCAGGCAAAAAAATTGTTAAACTCCTCTCCCAGAGTGAGGCTGTTGTCTGATGCTGGGGGGCCCTAGCCCCTGTAGTTAGTGAGGGCCTGGAAGCCTCTCCACATCTGTCGGGGGTTGTTGTCTTTGAGGACGCCCTCCACCTTCCTCCTGTAGGCATTCTTAATGAGTTTTATGCCTCTCGTCAGGTTGGCTTTGGCAGTGCTGCACAGAGAGCTGTCTCTCTGTCTGAAGGCTGAGTTGCCGGCTCTGATCAGAGCCTGGACTTCACTGGTCATCCAGGGTTTGAGGTTTGGAAATACCCGGATGTGTTTGGTGACTGTCACATTTTCTACACAGCATTTGATGCAGAAAAGGACAGATTTCGAGTTGGAATCCAGGTCCTGCTGTTCAGAGATGCTCCAATCAGTGCAGGCAAAGCAGTCTTGTAGCTGGAGAAGAGCGTTGTCAGGGCAGATTTAGATTATTTGCTTGGTTGGGGGAGCTCTTCCTAAGGGGGGTGAAGGCAGGAATCAGTAACAGAGAGAGATGGTCTGATTGTCCAAGGTGGGGGAGGGGGTGGCTCTGTAGGCGTGCTTATTCCATCTAGCTGCAATGCTCCGCATCGTGTGTCTATATATTTATGTTTATATGTACATATGTATACTCGCTGCTCTTGTTTTTTTTTTTCTCTTGCCTTCTGATTGTTGCTCTGAGTGTTGCTATCCCTGTGCTGTTGCAATCCTGGAATTTCCCCATTGTGGGACTAATAAAGGCTTATCTTATCTTATCTTATCTTATCTTATCTTAATGTTGCTATAAACATGATCCAGTGTCCTTTCCCCTCTTGTGGGACACTGAACATGGTAGAATTTGGGGAGAACAGTATTTCAGCATGGTTTGTTAAAATCCCCTGCAATAATGTGGACTGCATCGGGCTAATCTCTTTGCTGCCTGCTGACAGTGTGCTGGAGGTGATTCTTTCTTTCTTTCTTTCTTTCTTTCTTTCTTTCTTTCTTTCTTTCTTTCTTTCTTTATTTAATATGGACATAACAAATTACATTAGTACAATCACAAGGAGAGACCAGATATTTTGCATAGGTGTATATAGCACAAGTGCTAATTCTCAACACCAGTCCATAGGTGGCTTTTATAGGTCATAAATTAGGCTGTACATACAAAATTTACAAGCTAATTAAAATTACAAATACATTACAAATTATAAATAGAGCAAGAGATCCATGATCACAACAAACACAATTCAGACTAGACATGCACACATTGCTGGTGGGATTTTAGCCAGTCTTTAACACCTCTGTTGAAGAGGTTGGCATTTGTCTCCAATTTTAAGTGAGTTGGCAGAGAGTTCCATAAGTTTGCCCCTTTTATGGAGAAAGCAGACTGACCAAATGAAGTTCTAGACATGGTGACAATGCAGTCACCGTTGATGGAAGCTCGTGTGCTTGCTCTGCTAGAGCTTGAGCGTCTAGCCACCAAACCAGAGAAAGGAGGTGAAACAAGATTGTATAGACATTTAAAAACCAGTCTGATATTACAGAAGATAATAAAATTTTCAAAAGTAAGAAGATTGTGCTTGACTAAAATACCACAGTGATGCCACCGCATTGGTCCAAGATTTGCGGTCCAAGATTTTTGTAGCCTGTTTATATATTGCAGTTATGGGTTTTAGTGTAATTTGAGATGTTTGTGACCAAGATGTGATACAGTAAGACAGATGTGAAAGAATCATCGCGTGCATATATGTATGAGCAGTTCTGAATGACAAATCCCTTCTAAAGAGACGGAAGCAATTTAAATTGGGTTTGACCTTCTTACAAATGTAATGCACCTGCTTGTCGAATTGCAGGTTCCTGTCTAGAATGATCCCTAAATACTTGACCTCATTCACTTCAGTAAGCACCTCATTTCCAATTTTAACATCAAAAACATCATTCATAGGCCTGTTTCGAATAGAGATACACATAGCAACAGTTTTTTTGACATTCAAGGTTAAATGTGACAACACAAGCCATTTAGAGATGTTCTGTAAAACCTGGGTCAGGTGCTCAGCTGCCATGCTAGCCATTTTGGCAGACAGATAGATTACGGTGTCATCAGCATACATCTGGCAGTTGGCACCTGAGCAACTATCAGGCAAATTGTTGATGTATATTGTGAACAACAATGGCCCTAGTATAGATCCTTGTGGTACTCCCATGTTATTGGTGAGCAACCCAGATTTCTCCTCAATGACCTTGACACATTGTTCTCTCCCTTCCAGGTATGACCTAAACCACTGTATTGCCTCAGTTGAAATCTTGAGGTCTTTTAACTTCGACAATAGAACAGTGTGGTTTAAGATAAGATAAGATAAGATAAGCCTTTATTAGTCCCACAACGGGGAAATTCCAGGACTGCAACAGCACAGGGATAGCAACACTCAGAGCAACAATCAGAAGGCAAGAAAAAAAAACAAGCAAGCAAGAGCAGCTAATATACATATGTACATATTACTATAAAATATATATATACACACACACAGACACACAGTGCAGAGCACTGTAGCTGGATGGAATAAATATATGAATATATAAACACAGTGCGGAGCATTGTAGCTAGATGGAATAAACATGTAAATATATAAACACCCACAGTACGGAGCATTGCAGCTAGGTGGAATAAATATGTAAATATATAAACACACACAGTGCGGCGCAATGTAGCTAGATGGAATAATATGTAGATATATAAACACACAGAGTGGAGCATTGTAGCTAGATGGAATAAATATATAGATATATAAATATAAACACACCCAGTGCGGAGCATTGTGGCTAGATGGAATAAATATGTAAATATATAAACACACACAGTGCAGAGCATTGTTGCTAGCATTGTTTACAGTATCAAAGGCCTTTTTTAGATCCAGAAACACGGTCCCCACAACATGTCCCTTAACCAATAAAGCCTTGACCTTCTCAATAAAATAACAGTTAGCTGTTTATGTGGAATACTTAGGTCTAAACCCAAATTGCTGTGCTAAGCTAAGCTAGATTGAGTGCTAAGCTAACATTAGCATCAGGAGGAATGTAAACGGCTGTTAAAATTACTGCCGTTAGCTCCCAGGGGTGATAAAAAGTCCTGCATAGGAAGAACTTGGCCTCTAAGTTCAGTGAACAGTGGCTATGAATTATTCTGTTGTTTTTACACCAAGTCTGGAGCACATAAGCACAGAGCCCCCCCCCCCCCCTTCCCTGACCAGAATCAGCACTGTGGTCGAGACGGTGTGTAGTTTGGCCAGGAAATTCCACAGCGGCATCCAGAAAGTGTAGGTGCTAGTCTACCTTGGCTTTGGGTGAAAATGACTCCAGTTAGGGATATGGGGCGCTTGCACACGCAGCGACCGGCAGCTGGTGGCTTGTCACCAGACTGCAAAACAAATCTACCTACGGGTACAAAATAAGTCAAAAAAAAAAAAAAAAAAGGTTGGTCCACCTTGACGTGAGGTCAAAATGGACTTGGTGATCCCAGGCTGAAATACGCAGTTCTGGACTTGGCCCAGAAAGAGGGTGGTAACCCAGACAAACCAACATGGATGAAAACATGAGCTCCTTGGTGGAGGTCATCATCTACCTGTTTCACTTCTATTGACTTGATTCTGTTCTGACTTGGATTTGATTGTATTGAAGCAGATTAAACTGCTGTATAGAATAACATGACAAAGTGGTTTTAGGTGACTGAACTGGTAACTCCACCCTCTGACCAGTAGATGGCGCTGGAAACCAACATGAATGAATGAATGAATGAATGAATCTTTATTTGGGATAGATTAAAAGTAAAGATTAAAAAGAAACAGAATAATATGACAAAGGGGAAAAAATCCAACAAGGTCAAATTAGACAATAACTCCTCTGATTATACAGTTCAACATAAGTTATCTGAAATGGGTGATGGCTGAAGCCACAGCTTATATTGCCCACCCATATTCCATCCAAGAATTCAAAAGAAAAACAAAACAAGAGCGATTACAATTCAGAACAAAGCTAAGACAAAATGTGACAAAAAAAAACTAAGCAACAACACAACACAGACTGGATATGACAATCCTGATGTGATTTTACATGTCATCTTGTATATATATATGTTTGGAGTATTTCTTCCTTTAGTTTTTGTTTAAATTGTCCAAGCATTGTACATGATTTTAATTCAGGTCCAAAATCGTTCCATAATCTGACTCCTTGCACTGAGACACAGTGTTGCTTGGTGGTAGTTCTCACTGAAGGTTTTTGAAATACACATGTTCCTCTGAAATGATATTGTTTCTCCTTTATTTGGAACAACTTTTGGATATTTGCGGGCAGTGATAGATTCTTCACTTTAAACATTATTACTGCAGTTTTAAAGTCCACCAGATCTTTCAACTTGAGAGCTTTTAATTTAAGAAAAAGTGGGTTTGTTGGTTCCCTGTAAGCAGCTTTGTTTATTATTCTAATAGCTCTCTTCTGAAGCATAAAGACTGGATATATGTTTGTTTTATATGTATTTCCCCATACTTCAGTACAATATGTCATGTATGGGAGTATTAATGAATGATACAAGGTATATAGTGTGGGTTGATTCAGCAAATATTTCACTCTGTGTAGTATTGCAATTGATTTGGATATTTTACCTTTAATATAATTAATATGTGACTTCCAACACAGTTTATTATCAATTATTACTCCAAGAAATTTAGTTTTGGATACCCTTTCAATCTCTACACCATTTACACTGAGTTTAGATACTAAGTTGTTGTGATGATTGTTAAAGACTATAAATTTTGTCTTACTTAAATTGAGCGTTAATTTGTTTGAATCAAACCACAGTTTAAGCTTTCCTAATTCCTTTCCGAGTGTATCCAAAAGTTGCTCCAAATTGCTTCCACTGCATAATAGATTAGTGTCATCGGCAAACAATATTAAGTCCATTTTTTCTGAAACTTTACATATATCATTTATATACATATTGAATAACAATGGCCCCAAAACTGAACCCTGTGGGACTCCATAAGTAACCTTCAGTAACTGTGAGTTTTTGTTACCAACACATACAGTGGGGCAAAAAAGTATTTAGTCAGCCACCATTTGTGCAAGTTCTCCCACTTAAAAGATGAGAGAGGTCTCCAATTTTCATCATAGGTATTCCTCAACTATGAGAGACAAAATGAGAAAAAAAAAAATCCAGAAAATCACATTGAAGGATTTTTAATGAATTAATTGGTAAATTCCTCAGTAAAATAATTATTTGGTCACCTACAAACAAGCAAGATTTCTGGCTCTCACAGACCTGTAACTTCTTCTTTAAGAGGCTCCTCTGTCCTCCACTCGTTACCTGTATTAATGGCACCTGTTTGAACTCGTTATCAGTATAAAAGACACCTGTCCACAACCTCAAACAGTCAGACTCCAAACTCCACTATGGCCAAGACCAAAGAGCTGTCAAAGGACACCAGAAACAAAATTGTAGACCTGCACCAGGCTGGGAAGACTGAATCTGCAATAGGTAAGCAGCTTGGTGTGAAGAAATCAACTGTGGGAGCAATTATTAGAAAATGGAAGACATACAAGACCACTGATAATCTCCCTCGATCTGGGGCTCCACGCAAGATCTCACCCCATGGGGTCAAAATGATCACGAGAACGGTGAGCAAAAATCCCAGAACCACATGGGGGGACCTAGTGAATGACCTGCAGAGAGCTGGGACCAAAGTAAAAAAGGCTACATCAGAAACACACTACGCCGCCAGGGACTCAAATCTTGCAGTGCCAGATGTGTCCCCCTGCTTAAGCCAGTACATGTCCAGGCCCGTCTGAAGTTTGCTAGAGAGCATTTGGATGATCCAGAAGAGGATTGGGAGAATGTCATATGGTCAGATGAAACCAAAATAGAACTTTTTGGTAAAAACTCAACTTGTTGTGTTTGGAGGAGAAAGAACACCATACCTACTGTGAAGTATGGGGGTGAAAACATCATACTTTGGGGCTGTTTTTCTGCAAAGGGACCAGGACGACTGATCCGTGCAAAGGAAAGAATGAATGGGGCAATGTATCGAGAGATTTTGAGTGAAAAGCACCTTCTACCAGCAAGGGCATTGCAGATGAAATGTGGCTGGGTCTTTCAGCATGACAATGATCCCAAACACACCGCCCGGGCAACGAAGAAGTGGCTTCGTAAGAAGCATTTCAAGGTCCTGGAGTGGCCTAGCCAGTCTCCAGATCTCAACCCCATAGAAAATCTTTGGAGGGAGTTGAAAGTCTGTGTTGCCCAGCGACAGCCCCAAAACATCATTGCTCTAGAGGAGATCTGCATGGAGGAATGGGCCAAAATACCAGCAACAGTGTGTGAAAACCTTGTGAAAACTTACAGAAAATGTTTGACCTCTGTCATTGCCAACAAAGGGTGTATAACAAAGTATTGAGATGAACTTTTGTTATTGACCAAATACTTATTTTACTGAGGAATTTACCAATTAATTCATTAAAAATCCTTCAATGTGATTTTCTGGATTTTTTTTTTCTCATTTTGTCTCTCATAGTTTAGGTATACCTATGATGAAAATTGGAGACCTCTGTCATCTTTTAAGTGGGAGAACTTGTACAATTGGTGGCTGACTAAATACTTTTTTACCCCACTGTACATACTGATATCTATTCTTTAAGTAACTACTTAACCAGGACAGTGCTACCCCTCTAATACCACAATTTTGTAGTTTCTTTAATAATAAATTATGATCCACTGTATCAAATGCTTTTTTAAGATCCAGGAATACCCCAACTGAATACTCTTTATTTTCAGCGGCAGTTGATATTTTTTCTATAAATTCCATTAGAGCAAATGCAGTTGTCCCCTTGTGTCTGAACCCATATTGCTGCTCACACAATAAATTATTCTTCAGTATGAAGTTGTCAATTCTCTCATAGAATATTTCTTCAAGTATCTTGGAAAATTGCGGCAATAGTGAAATTGGTCTATAGTTTGAGAATTTCCCTCTGTCACCCGTCTTGTATATCGGAATTACTTTAGCTATTTTTTCATTGCATTGGGAAATATACCTGTTTGGAGAGGCAGGTTACAGCTATACGTCAGTGGTTTCACTAAGCATCCAGTAATAGTTTTGACTAAGAGCATGTCAATACCATCACAGTCCGTAGATGTTTTACTTTTAAATGATTTAACAATTTCAATGACCTCTCTCTTGTCTGTGTTCTTTATGAAAATGGAGTCTTTTATAGCAGTGTTTTTGCTTATTGTATCACCTGTAGGCGCCGTAATGGGTATTTCTCGAGCCAAATTAGGACCAATGTTAACAAAAAAGTTATTAAATTCATCTGCAGGTGAAGCTGCATTCACACTCTGAGTCGTTTTATTATTTTTTTGAAAAATTGGTTGGGTAGCTTGTATTTCTGTTTTTATTTCCAAGAATATTGTTAAGTATTGTCCATGTATTTTTAATATTGTCTCTGTTTTTCTCCAGTTCTTTACTGTAATAGTCTCTCTTACTACATCTTATTATATATGTTAACTTATTTTTGTATGTTTTATACTGCTGCTCTGCTTCTTTTGTCCTTTTCTTTAGGAAAGCTTTATATAATAAGTTTTTCTTTTTACACGCCTTTTGTAATCCTTTGGTTAACCATAGCTTATCGGCAAATTTATGTTTAAGCTTTTTCTTTACTAATGGACAATTTTTCATAAAGAGTGGTTACAATGTTTATAAATGTGTCATAGGCTTCATTTACATCTGATACATAGACTTTTGTCCAGTCCTGCTTCAGCAAGTCTTCTTTAAAAGAACTGATTGTGTTTTGTGATTTTTATCTGAACGATTTTAAATTTTTTTTCTGTATTGGCCCTCGTGTGGCCATGGATAAGTGCAAAGACTGGCAAATGGTCACTAATATCATTTATCAATAATCCACTTTCTATTTTCTTGTCAATAATATTAACAAACAGGTTGTCAATAAGTGTAGCAGGGTGAACTGTGATTCTACTGGGATGTGTTATTGAGGGATATAGACTCATGCTGTACATAGAGTTCATGAACTCTGTAATTACATTTTCTTGATATGGATTTAGTAGATCAATATTGAAATCTCCACAAATTACTACCATTTTCTTACTAGTAATATTATTGTACAGCTTGACTAATTTATCTCTGAATGTCTCAATACAAGTTCCCGGCATTCTATATATATAACTTATAATTAGATTTTTTGTTTTATCTTGGTCAATCTCAACAGTAACACATTCCAGAATCCCTGGTAGTGCAAAGGACATTCCATTTACAAGCTTACACCTATACAGGTCATCAATATACAGTACAGTGCAACACCACCACCCTTTTTTTGAGATCTGTTAATATGAAACATCTGATATCCCTCTATTGCCATCAGGGGAGCCTGCTCTTCATTAAGCCAAGTTTCAGAAACTGCGATAGCTGTAAATTTTCTGTCTAGCTGTTTTAAATAGTCCTGAATCTGTGGAAAGTTTTTGTTAAGACTTCTGCTGTTGAAGTGTATTATTGATAGTTTACCATCTAGTTGCACTTGACTTTTGAATTGCTTTTCAGTGTAATATTCACAATGGTTATGAATATTATTGAAAAAGTGGTTATCAGGATCACTATCATTCTCCATCTCTTGTAGTTTATGTTCAGCATAATGGCATATTTTCAGAGTTTGAGTTTCCTCACTCTGTGTCAAATAACTTCCTCCAGCTGGGGATAATTGATGTCTACTCAAGTCAGTCATAAGTTTTTTGTTTGTTTTGCTTATTTTTTTTTAAAGTACTTTGACATGGTATGTCAAAAGAACTATTCTTGCCATGTGTGTGGATATGGGTTATCATTGTCTCTTAATTTTCTTAATCAGTGTTCATCTGTATTTATTTAAGTCAGTAACATCTCTGATCATTATACTTTTTGCTTGCTCAGGTGTTCCATTTAGTTTGATCCAAACTCTACAATTTCTTGTCCATGTTGCCTGTATCTTATTTTGTCTTTTCAGCATCCGTACTTGCTGTGCTATTTCAGCATTTGTTTTTGTTAGATGTTCATTTAGGTAAACTTCTGTTCCCCGGAGCTTTCTGGCCTGCCTCAGTATGTCATTCTTTACCCTTCTGTTCCCAAAGTGCATCACAATTGATTTCTTTGTTTTATTATCTTTTCTGGGTAAAGCATAACAGGCTGAAATTGCATTTGCTTCGACCTTTATATCTCTACTATCAAGGAACTGAAGCACCTGGTTTTCCAAGGAGACTGATTCACTTGCGGGAGCCTCCTCACCTCTCAATCTTGTTGTAGCAAGAGCGTATGATTGATATTTGATGTCTAGTCCACTTATAATTAGATCATCCATACGAGAACATTGTTCAAGATCCGCAACGCGTCGCTCCAAGTCCGTAATTTTTTTGTCTTTTTCCTGAATTGTTAATTTTAATTCTCGGACTTCTTCCATTAGGCCTATTATTTTGGCCTGCTGGCTAACCATTTTGGTCACTTCTTCTGACAAGAAGTTCAGAGATTTTTTGATCTCTTCCATTTCCTCCTTCTTTGGTGGCATTTTTACTGACCTGTGGATAGTAAAACAATCTCTGCTGGTGTCGCCGGTATCCGATCTGACTGACCTCGAATCCAGCTGGGCCTCAGCTAGCCCCCTCCGCTGCTAGTCCCACTGCTTACCGCCACCGTAACCAAGCTCCTGTCCAGCCGGGGTACCGGCAGCTCCTCCGCTGAGCCCCGCCACCTACCGCCGTCTGTCTCAGTAGTTCCTCCGCTGAGCCCCGCCGCTGTAACTGGGCTACGACTCAGGCTATTGTCTGGCTGGGACCCGGTGGTCCTCCACTGGTCCCCGTCTCCCACCACCGCTGCACCTGAACTCCGATCCGGCTCCCGTTCAACTGTTGCCTCGGTTAGTTCCTCCGGCGAGCCCTAATCACCGGGGACAGAGTCGCTTCGTGTCGGTGTTAGGTGCTACAACTAGCGTTAGCTTAGCAAACGCTTCGGGTACAGCGTAGCAGCGAACCACAAAAAGAAACGCTAATCAGTTTACTCACAGTGCCTGGTGAAAGGTGATTAAAGGGGTATATCAACGAAGGTGGAAATTCAGCCCGTGCGTGTGCGTCACAAATGCCGATCGCTGTTGGTTAGTTATTTTAATGGCAAAATCAGCAACTTTGTCTCAGCACTGAAAAAGTGTGACCATCCCGGCCGCCATGTTGCTCCTCCTCCACTCACATATCTTAAAGACAAGCTTGGACAAGAAGTTTTCTGTCAGAAAATCCTCACTGGGAACTGCAGGGTTGGTTCATTTAAAGTAACGGCGGAATGCTCTGAGGTCGGGGACATGTAGCAGCCAGAGCTCTTGCCAGAGGGTGTATTGGTACGGTGATATTATGAGCCCCGTGGGGCTGGGAGGGCTGGAGCTAGTAGAGCGGCTGCTGTGGAGAATATGCAGGCACCCACGGATGATGGTGATCTTTCTTAACTTTTTCTTCTTTTTTTTTGATGGGTATTAAGGTCATGTCTTATAACTGTCGTGGCCTTAAACTGGGGCAAAGTGCTGGCGAGAAAGCTCGCCGGTTAGTTATTGACAATTTACTGAACAATTGTGATATTTTGTGCTTTCAGGAGACGTTTCTCTCTGAACAAGACTTGGGACGTTTGAACTGTCTTAACCCTGATTTCCGTGGTGCTGGGGAGTCTACAACTGACCTCCGCAAGGGGATTATCAGGGGTAGGATACCTGGAGGTGTGGCTGTCCTCTGGAGAAAGAAGCTGGACTCCTTGATAAAAGTGGTCCGACTTGGTGTAGATTGGTGTATTGGTGTGCAGTTTAATTGTAATGACAAGGAATTCCTCATTATTAATGTATATACGCCATTTGAGTGTCAACAGAATGAGGATGAATATTTAAATAAGCTTGCTTTTATTAATTCTTATATGCAAGA
Organism: Pholidichthys leucotaenia; assembly: GCA_020510985.1. Classification (NCBI taxonomy): domain Eukaryota; kingdom Metazoa; phylum Chordata; class Actinopteri; order Cichliformes; family Pholidichthyidae; genus Pholidichthys; species Pholidichthys leucotaenia. The sequence continues at coordinate 3,654,583 of JAJAQF010000044.1, forward strand.
CTATAATAATACCTGTATTTTTATTATGGGGGACTTGAATGCAGACGTATCTGACACTGACTCCTTATTTGCAAAACATATGTATCATTTTTGTTATGAAAATAACTTAATCTTGTCAAGTAAGGTACTAATGCTTCCTGATAGTTATACCTATAGAAGTGAGGCTTGGCACACTACGTCCTGGCTAGATCATTGCATCAGCACTGGTGATGCACATGCCTCTTTGGGTGGCATGAGTATTTATTATGGGTTAACAATATCTGATCATATACCGTTTGAGATGATAATTAATGTTGACTGTCTACCTGCACTTTGTCAGAATGTCAGTCAGGATGAGGTGGAAAAATTAGACTGGGACACTCTTTCTAAGGAAGAAATTGTTGAATACTGTGTCCGTACAGATAAATCCTTGAGTAAAATATGTCTTCCTAGAGATGCTGTGATGTGCAACGATGTGAACTGTAGCATTGTCGAGCATAAGAAAGACCTTTGTAGTTTGTACAATGCTATAGTTAACTCCCTGTATAAGGACAGTAAGCCTTATTATAGGAAGATAAGTAAAACACATAATGTTAGACCTGGCTGGAATGAGGCCGTAGCTGTGCCTTATTCTGAAGCCCAGGAAGCATATAAAGCATGGGTGGTGGCTGGGAGACCCAGACAAGCGCCAGAATTTGAGATGAAGAAATGTACGAATGCAAAGTTTAAGTATGCTATTCGTCATATTACTAAAAATGAGCAGTTAATGAGAAGTAATTCCTTGGCCAAGAAATTGTTAGATAAGAATGTCACAGATTTTTGGAAGGAGCTTAGACGGATAAGTAACAGTAAAACGTCTTTGCCCTGTACCTTGGAAGGCATTTCAGGTACAGAAAATATTGTGGATTTATGGTGGCAGCATTTTTATTCATTATTTAATTCAACTAAGGATGAAACTTATAAGGTAGGGAAAGTAGAGAGGAGGGACGATTCGCTCCTGATTGACACTCATGCAGTGACCAAAGCCATTAGAGAGTAATCAGATAACAAAGCGAGTGGTTTAGACTGTATTTCTGCTGAGCATCTTAAATATGCTAGTTCAAGAATTGCTCCTCTTCTTGCTGTTTCACCAGCTTCATGATTCATGGGATGTTACCAGAATCATTCTTGTCTGTTGTGTTGGTACCAGTCATTAAAGATAAAGCTAGCAAGCTGTGTAGCCTGGACAATTACAGGCCCATAGCTATAGCCAATATAATATCTAAAGTACTGGAAAGAATCCTGTTTGAAAAATTAAATGTATTCATCAAATCTACTGATCATCAATTTGGATTTAAACCCCATCATGGAACAGATCTGTGCATATATGCTTTAAAAGAAATTATAAGTATAGAAATCAAAACTCTTCAGTTTGTTTGTGTTTTATTGACGCCTCTAAGGCGTTTGATCATGTTAATCACAGGATACTGTTTAGGAAAATGATTGACAGGGGGGTTCCCAAGTACTTAGTACGTATCCAGATTTACTGGAACTCACATCAGAAGATGCTGGTGAAATGGGGGAAGAGTCATTCATCCCCATCTGGTGTGAGCAGTGGTGTCAGACAGGGCAGTATATTGTCCCCTATTCTATTTAATCTTTACATGGATGAGTTGTCAAAACAACTGAATGCCTGTAAAACTGGGTGTTTAATAGGGAACAAGTTAGTGAATCATTTCATGTATGCTGATGATCTAGTTATTCTCAGTCCAAGTAGTGCTGGTCTTCAGGAGTTATTAAGAGTGTGTACTGCTTATGGAGAGGAAAATGACATAAAATATAATACAAATAAGAATTGTGTGCTGATTTGCCGCACTAAAGAAGATTTATTAATGAAATTCCCTGTCTTTGAATTGGCAGGCAGGGAATTAATTGTCAGGGATAAAATTGAATATCTGGGACATTTTATTAATGATAGAATGACTGATGATGATATTTTCAGACAACGCTGCAAAATCTACATGCAAACAAATATTCTTGCACGCAGATTTGGTTTTTGTTCAGATGAGGTGAAACTGGTTCTTTTTAAAACATATTGTACACCTTTATACACTGCTCATTTATGGATAAATTATAGGAAACAAAGTATGCAGAAATTACAGGTTGCTTACAATGATGCTTTAAGAATTTTACTTAAAAAGCCTCGATGGTGCAGTGCTTCCGAGTTATTTGTCTCATCACGTGTAAATACACTGCATGCAGTAATACGGAATCTTATGTATAAATTCATCTGTTGGCTTGATGTATCTAGAAATGAAATCATTCAAGTCATGTCTAGCATTAAGCTCAGTTCTATTCGCTGTCAGTCACAGTTTAGAAGGCATTGGTACAGTTGTCTTTTTAAGTCTTTTTGAAGTCTGTACTGTTTTTGTACTTCTTTTAGTAGTTGTGTCTTATTATTCTGCAACTTTTTGTTTGTTTTTTCTTATTAGCTGTTTTCAACTGTCTTGTTTTATTTTATTTATCTTATTTTATTTTTGATGGACCATGAGTCTGGAATAAAGTCTTTGATTGATTGATTGATTGATTAATTTAAGAAAAAGTGGGTTTGTTGGTTCCCTGTAAGCAGCTTTGTTTATTATTCTAATAGCTCTCTTCTGAAGCATAAAGACTGGATATATGTTTGTTTTATATGTATTTCCCCATACTTCAGTACAATATGTCATTTATGGGAGTATTAATGAATGATACAAAGTATATAATGTGACGTAAGCAGGGTTCACACAAAGAAAATGGAGCAGATGGCTGTGATCAACCGGATTTATTTTCACACACACTCTGGGCACAGGCAGGAGGGGAGGTCATTCTCCCAGACCTCTGTTTACATCACGGTTACACACACATAATGTTTTCATCTGGCAAAGCATGCTGGGAAATTCACTTAACATGGCCCCAACGTTACACTGCCCCCCCCCCCCCGGACTGGTTTCTGTCCCCAGAAAAGTTAAAGTCCAATTTAAAAGTCCCATACAAACTCATCCAGGTGTCGGGGCGGTCTTCGGCGCCGGCGGCCAACACGTACAGGCCCCCTAGTGTCCATCTGGGTCTCGGTCGGGGTATCGGGCCGGGATGGAAGCTCCGGTTCGTCCACCAGCGGTGCAGATGGCCGATACGGGGCGAGACGGTCACGATGAAGGACCACAACCCGGTCCCTTTTTCTAAGCCTCACCCTGTACACCACATCTGACAGTCTCTCCAGGACCACGCATGGTCCCGACCACTGGCTCGCCAGCTTCGGTGATCGTCCTCTCTTCCTCTCAGGGCAGAAAACCCAGACTCGATCTCCCGGTGCAAAGTCCCTCCCCTGGCAGCGGGAGTCGTACGCTCGCTTCTGCCGACCCCCTGCCGCCGCCAGGGCCTCTCGAGCCAGTTCGTGCACCGTGTGGAGACGTTCTTTCAAACAAAAAAAATAATCCAATCCGGGTTTTCCCTCCACCTCCGGCTCAGGGGGGCAACCGAATACCAAATCCACCGGTGTGCGCAGCTCGCGTCCAAACATGAGCGCCGCAGGGGTGCACCGGGTAGATTCCTGAGCTGCCGTCCGGTACGCCCACAAAACAAAAGGCAGATGCAGGTCCCAGTCTCGCTGTCGCTGGTCCACTAGGATAGCGAGCTGGGTGGTGAGGGTCCGGTTGAATCGTTCGACCAGGCCGTCGCTCTGTGGATGCAGTGGGGTGGTCCGGGTCTTCCGGATGCCCAGCCGTTTGCAGACCTCTCCGAAGACCTCCGCCTCGAAGTTCCGACCCTGATCGCTGTGCAGCTCCTCCGGTGCGCCAAACCGACAGAACATTTCATCCACCAGCTTTGATGCCGTCGTAGCGGCGCTATGATCCGGGACCGCGTACGCCTCTGGCCACTTAGTGAAATAATCCATCGCGACCAGCACGTAGCGGTTCCCCCGGTCCGTGGTCGGGAAAGGGCCCAGGATGTCCACTCCCACTCGCTCCATCGGTGCTCCCACCCGGTACTGCTGCAGGGGAGCGTGGGATCGCTGAGTTGGTCCCTTCTGAGCTGTGCATGTGTCGCAGCGATGAACGTGGAGCTCCACGTCCTGATGACAACCGGGCCAGTAGAACCGGGCCCGAAGGCGCTGCAGCGTCTTTGTCACTCCGAAGTGGCCCGCTCCTACCGCCCCATGAACCAGCTGGAGTACTTTGGGCCGGAGTCGACGAGGAACCAGCAGTTGCCAGACGTGCCGCTGCCCAGCTGGAGTCTGCCACTGTCGATACACCACACCCTCGTAGCAGCGGAGGTTGGCCCACTGGGAGTGCAGGGCCTTAGTCTCTGGGTCCAGCGGTGACACAACCTCCCAGGCGGGCCGCTGTCCTGCGTCCAGCCACTGCCGAACCCGCGAAATGACCGGGTCTCTGTCCTGCTCGCTCTGCAGCTGCTGCGTGGCAAGAACCTCTGTGACGTCATCGCTGGGGAGAACTGCCTGATCATCTGAGGGGCTGTGCGTCGCTGCGTTATTCCTGCTCGCAGCGGCTCGGAGAGCGGCAGCCCGTGGGGCGGTTTGGTCCCGATCTTCAGCCCGTTGACAGTGACGACACTCCTCTGTCGCGCAGGGGCGCCGAGACAGCGCGTCAGCGTTGGCATGGAGGCGGCCTGCCCGATGCACAATCTGGAAATTATAATCCTGCAGTGCCTCCAGCCATCTCACCAACTGTCCATCCGGTTCTTTGAAATTTAACAACCAGGTCAGGGAAGCGTGGTCCGTCCTGAGCTGGAACCTCCCCCCATACACATACGGGCGGAAATGACGCAGTCCTTGAATGACAGCCAGCAGCTCTCTGCGAGTCACAGTAATTTCTCTCGGCTCTGCTGAGAGTGCGGCTGAAGTAAGCGACTGCCTGCTCTCCATGCTCTCCCTCCTGGGATAGCACCGCCCTGATGCCCTGGTTGCTGGCGTCCGTGTCCACGATGAAAGGGTGGTTCGGGTCAGGATACTGCAGGATGGGGGCTCTGATGAGCGCCGCGCGAAGCTGGGAGAAAGCAGCAGCACAGCTGTCACTCCACTGGAACATGCGTCCTTTCTGCGTCAGCTGATGCAGCGGGCTGGCGATGGTGGCGAAGTCTTTCACAAACCTCCTATAATAGGAGGCCAATCCAAGAAAACTCCTCAGTTCTCCAACGTTCCGCGGCACTGGCCAGTCTCTCACTGTTGCCACTTTTTCCGGGTCGGTGGCGACCCCCGCTGCGCTGACGACGTGGCCCAAAAAGGTGGTCTCCCGCCGGAACAGGTGGCATTTCTTAGGGTGTAACCATAGCCCCGCCTGCTGGATGGCTCCCAGCACCTCTCGGAGATTTGACAGGGTGCTGTCAAAATCAGCTGCATGCACCAGCAGGTCGTCCAGGTAAACAACGCAGCGACTCTGGGGCACGTGAGCCAGCACTCGCTCCATCAAGCGCTCAAAGGTGGCCGGAGCGTTGCAGAGTCCAAACGGCATCACTTTAAACTGGTACAGTCCCTGCCCGATGGAGAAGGCTGTTTTTTGGCGGGCCTCGGGTGACAGCTCTACCTGCCAACAGCCGCTGCGTAGATCCAGCGAGCTGAACCAGCTGGAGCCGGTGATGTGGTCCAGTGCGTCATCGATGTGGGGCAGGGGGTAGGAATCTTTCCTGGTGGCGTCGTTCAGGCGTCGGTAATCCACACAGAACCGCCACGACCCGTCCTTCTTCTTGACCAGCACCACAGGCGCCGTCCAGGGGCTGCTGGAGGGCTCAATAACATCTGCCTCCAGCATTTCTCGCACTTTTTGTTCTGCCGCTGCCCGCCTTGAAAAGGGCAGCCGGCGTGGGTGGAGTCGAATCGGCCTGGCCTCACCGGTGTCGATCTCGTGCTGCACCAACCCGGTCCGGCCGCATTCCTCATCCTTCGCGGCGAAAACACCCACGTAATAGTCCAATAGCTCCCGCAGCTGGCGTCCCTGTTCCGGGTCCAGCCCGCTGCAGCTCCGTTGAAATAATTCCTCCACCGCCTGCTGCGTCTCTGCTGACACGTTGACCCCTCCCCTTGCTGTCCCTGTGTGCATTCGTGCTCCCTCTGTCCGCGCTGGTGACGTCATCGTGTCCAGTCCTCGCGGTGGCCTGCCTGGTCCGGTCTGTCTTGGCGATCCCTCGATCGCGCAGGCCCCCGTGTTCCTTCCCTGGGTTCTGCTGTGGAGCGTGATGGTCCGGTTTCCCAGCTGGAGGGAAGGTCCCGCGGTGTCGATCTTGGCGTTCCAGGCTGTGAGCAGGTCTAGTCCAATAATACAGGGGTCTTGGATGTCAGCCAGCCAGAACGGGTGTCTTATGTTCTGACCGGCCACCCCCACCACCAAAACTCTCCGCCCCCCCAATCTGGCGCGCTCACCGGTAGCCGTGGTGACGCAGCGCTTGGTGGGTTCCCACCCCCGTGGGGCCGTCTTGTTCGTGCCCGGCAGCACACCGGGTCGAACCAGGGAGATTGTAGAGCCGGTGTCAATCAGGGCCCGGATCGACGTCTTCCCCAAGCTGCACTGTAGATACATCCCTGGAGAGTGTCCAATTCGGCCCACGCGTGGTGCCGGCTCCTCGGGGGAAACATCTGCGGGAGGCGGCCTGTTCCCGTTCACGCCACCTCGCTGTAGTTTAACGCCGGCGAGGGGCGTTCTTCTCCGGGGACGCGCCGCCGTGGTCTGCCGTAATTCCTCCTCTTCCTCCTCGCTCTCCATCGTGGCCTGGAAGGTTCTCTGTCTGTGCGTTGGCGCTTCAACTGTGCGATTCATCAGCGGCTCCACCCGCTCTGCTTCTGCCACTGCAGTCTCCCAGTCGCTCGCGGCGTGGATCCGTACGTGGCTCTGGAGCTGGGCCGGGCGGAGACCTTGGATGAAGCTCCGGAGGGCGAGCTTCTCTACCGCCTCCGGTGCGAAATCTGGGTAGCTGCGCTGGGTTAGCAGCCGTATGTCCGCAGCATAGGCTCCTAGGCTTTCCTGGTTGCTTCTACGGCGGCGAGTCAGCTGTTCCTGGGCGTGCTCAGCGTCCGCCGTTCTCCCAAATCGTCTCTGGAGCGCCCCTTGTAGCGCTCCTCAGGCAGGAGATCAGAAAGCGTGCAGAGAGCTCTCCCTTCCAAGGCCAGCGCGACTTGCACGGCGGTTTCCTCTGGTGACCAGCCGTTCAGCGCAGTGGCCAGCTCGACCTGGGTCAGGTAGTCATCCAACGTGGCCTCGCCGTTGAAGCGGGGGATCTTGGCCCGCTGCCTAAGAGATGGGATGGCCGCCTCCCGATCGATCGTCACTCTCGATCGCCGTGGGGTCGCCAGCCCGTCCTGTCCTGAAAAGGGCGGAATGCGGGGCTGGTTTGCTCCGCTCTGCCCGCTCTGTCTTGAAAAAGACAGAAGGCGGGGTGCGCTGGCCCCGTCAGGTCCGCCGCCGCTTCGTTCGTCCCGGCTCCCGGCTCCCGGGGGTGGTGTCTCGGTCCCATCGTCCCTCATCAGCTGAGCAATGAACTGCTCCAGCTGCTGGATCTCCATTCTGATCCTGGCATCCATCTGCTCCATCCCACTCCTGACACCAGTGTGACGTAAGCAGGGTTCACACAAAGAAAATGGAGCAGATGGCTGTGATCAACCGGATTTATTTTCACACACACTCTGGGCACAGGCAGGAGGGGAGGTCATTCTCCCAGGCCTCTGTTTACGTCACGGTTACACACACATAACGTTTTCATCTGGCAAAGCATGCTGGGAAATTCACTTAACATGGCCCCAGCGTTACAATAATTTATTTTTTTAAATTTTTAAATTTTACCTTTATTTAACCAGGAAAAAACCCCGCTGAGATTAAAAACCTCTTTTTCAAGGGAGTCCTGGCCAAGAGGCAGCAAAAAAATCACAAATACACTTACTATGACATACAAATCATATAAAACAGTTACAAAATAGTGAGGCCGGCTCAAGTGTTTTCAATCTGGTTTTAAAGTCGTTCAATGAAACAAGTTCCGTTAGTTTCCAGTCTTTTTGCAACATGTTCCATGTAGAGGGGGCTGAGAACATGAAAGCTCTTTTTCCCAGCTCAGTGCGGGCAAATGGAACAGAAAGCAACAAATGATCATTAGAACGCAAACCATAAGAATCAACACTTCTCAGTGTGATCAAATTACAAATGTTAAGGGGGCAACAGTCCAAGCATGGCCTTGTAAATAAAAAAGTACCAGTGAGTCAACCTCCTGGTGGACAAAGAGGGCTATCCCACTCTAGAATACAGTTCACAGTGATGGGTCAAGGCTCTACAGTTTGTAACAAACCTCAAAACAGCATGATATACAGAGTCAATCTTACTCAGACACTGAGCTGAAGCGTTCATATACAAGAGGTCTCCATAATCTAAAATAGATTATAAAAAAGTTGCAGTAACAAGACACTTTTTAACCTCAAAAGAAAAACAACATTTATTTTGAAATAAAAAAACATTTTCAGTTTAAGTTTCTTCACAAGATTTTCAACATGGGGCTTAAAAGTCAGAGCGTCATCAAGCAAGATACCAAGATACTTGTACGAGTGAACCACCTCAATTTCATTTCCCTCAAAAGTGGACACTGTGGGAAAAATTTGTGGACTCTTCCTAAAATTTGAAAACCACATCAGTTTAGTTTTGTCAGCATTAAGGACTAGTTTTAGCTGCAGAAGTGTGTGCTGCACCACATTAAAAGCTTTCTGCAGAGAAGCAACAGCATTAGCAGGGGAAGAGCCAAAGCAGTAAATAATTGTGTCATTGGCATAAAAATGCAAACTAGCATCAGACACATTTTGTCCTAGATCATTAATGTACATAATGAATAGGAGGGGTCCTAATACAGAACCCTGTGGCACCCCCTTGTGGACACTGACAATTTCAGAACACAAACCATCATATTTAATACATTGGGTCCTGTCACTCAAATAATTTGCGAACCAGGAGACTACATGTTCCGACAGACCAAAACTGATGAGTCTTTGCTTTAAAACTGTGTGGTCCACAGTGTCAAAAGCCTTTGACAGATCAATGAAAAGTGCAGCACAGTACTGCTTTTTATCAAGAGCAACAAGTATATCATTGACCACTTTTGTAGCAGCAGTAATAGTGCTGTGCTTTTTTCTAAAGCCCAATTGCAGTTTTGAAAGAGGTTCATTTGAGTATAAAAACTCTAAGTTGATCACACACGAGAGATTCAAGAATCTTGGACAAGGCACACAAATTTGATATTGGTCTGTAGTTAGTTAAAACTGCTGGGTCACCTCCTTTTAAGAGAGGAACCACAAAAGCTGACTTCCATACTACAGGAATGTCTTTTTTTTCAATTGATAAATTAAAAAGTACTGTAAGAGGCTGTGCAATAAAATCGGCAGCAATTTCCAAAAAGTAAGGCTCTATCAAGTCTGGTCCAGGAGGTTTTCTGTGATTCAAAGTTTTGAGAGCCTTATGAACTTGCTGTACAGTAAAAGGTACAAGTCTAAAAGGTTCTCCAAAAAACATTTGGGAATTAGTACAGTGAGGCACAGATGTAGCTCCTGTAGTTAAACAGAAAACCAGATGACACAACATGCTTATTGAAGCAATTCAAAACCTCAGTTCTATCATAAACTGGGACTGAGCCATTTAAAACAAAAGTAGGAACAACCTGAGAGCTTTTGTTCAGAGATAAACCTTTGATCACGTTCCAAACTTTCTGTGGATTATTAAGACTCTCAGTTATGACAGATAAATAATATTCAGATTTAGCCTTTTTAATAAAAAAGTGCATTTATTTCTCAGTTGTCTAAAAACAGACCAATCACTGGCAGTATCAGTTTTCCTGGCTTTGGCCCAAGCCACATTACGCTGATAAATGGTATCAGACAGTTCTGGAGAGAACCAGGGGTTTTCATGCCCCTTTACTCTGAATTTCCCTCTAGGAGCATGTTTATTTACAATTTTCTCAAAGTTTTCTTTAACCTCTTGCGCTCCGTTGTACCACGGACGGGCAAGTCTCTGCGTCCTAGAGCGCACGAGAGCGCACGAGGGTGCTCTCGTGCGCTCTAGGACGCATGGTGATGATGGTGATGTAGATGGTGATGTAGGTGGTGATGGTGATGTAGTGGCGTCCAAGCGCGCACTGAAAATAAAAGCTGCAGACACAGCCGCAAACAGATTAGTTCATCTGATTGACCTCTCATTCGACTAATAAGAGCCTTGAATTGGGTTTCTGAAACCTTGAAGAACCAATGACTGAAAAGTTAGCCAGAAGGACCCGCCTGCTGTAAATGCAGTGAGCCAATTGAAGCAGAGAAGTTCGCGAGCTGTTTTTTTTTAAGGCTGGGTGAAGACTGACTGCTGGAGCGGATCAAAAAAGGATTAGACGTTATGAGACGTTATGATTTATTCCATGGTCATCATAGACCGACGGAGGCTGACGACGAAGGCTGAGTGACACACACGCCTTCGCCAGTCTTTTTTTAATTACTACTGTTATTTGTTTTGAAAAATCGTTCGCCAAAAACCGCAATCATGGAAGCACAAAACCGCAATAATGGAATTATGTTTTGATTGGGTCGCGAGACCAGCGTCGGTTCATCTGACAGTGAGGAAGGGAAGTTGGCCAGGACAATGTGGCTGTGAAGAGGTAAGGTGTTATAAGCCAAATTATTTTTTATCCCTGAAAATTGTAATCCAAAATGACTTTTGACCGATCGGTAAATTACAACTGTGCTTCGCGGCGCATTTCATGCGCCGCTGTACAAGGGGTCGTTCGCCTCGTACAGACTGTGAACGTCCCCCCCCCCCGCTATTCTTCTGCAGCGAGGGGGGGGGAGCCGCGGTGATTGCGCTGCTGTCCCACATCGCCACATGAGGCTAATCCGTTGTGTAGCGATGGCCGAAGTCCATCCTCTGTAGCGAGCGGGGGGAGGACACCCACACACACACACACACACACACAGACACAGACACAGTCCTGAATGTGACCTTTCATTAGAGCCTAAAATGAAGCTTCTATATTGAATCATTCAAAAGTTACAGACGTTTTTCCAAACTGTGCCATTTGGCACAATTTGGCACAGTTCCAAAATGCCTGGGAACAACCTGAGGAAAAAGCTGTGTAATATATTCATTTTTTGTGGTATTGTTACAAAATTTGGACCTCAGCTGGATAACACTTGGTTCTACATTTCTGTTGCATTTTCCAGCCCGGATCTGAAGCTGTGTGTTATTTGCAAGCATTTGTATCCAAAAAAAACACCCAGGCCAAATTTATTTTCTTCAAGTTCACTATGTTTAGATGACTGTAACTCAGTGGCCGGAGCACTTAGAGAGATCGTGGGTTTTTTTTTGCCAAAAAATTCAAAGTGTTTTCTTTTAAATGAGACCAACCCCATGAAGATGCTGCAAAGGATTGAAGAACAGCTTTCGATTTACTTTGGGCACATTATTTTTTGGCGTTTTTAGGAAAATTGACCGGAGTGCAAGGGGTTAAAGAAAGTCCACGCTAACTCAACGTCTGGCAACAGGCCTATATGTTCCCAATTAACCAAGGACAAATCATGATGATAAGCTTGTTCATTAAATTTCTTTAAATTCTGCTTGAAAATAATGCACGGTTTACATTTGGGGATTTTTGTATCTCTGTATACTGCAACAACACAATGATCACTCAAATCATTGCAGAAAACACCCACAGATGAAAATTTATGTGGAGCATTTGTTAAAATTAAGTCAGTCAAAGTGGACTTTTCAGGATTTTTAATATTTGGCCTAGTTGGATAGTTAATCAACTGGCTAAAATTTACAGAGTCACAGAAAGATTTAGATTCTTCAGAAGCTACGTTTAACCAATCCCAATTGAAGTCTCCTGCCATTAAAAGCTCATTGTAGTTTAATTTGGACAAAAGATGCTTTAAGGATGATAATGCCTCCTTGGTGGCATATGGAGGTCTATAACAACCAACAACAGTTATGGAAAGGGATTTGGCTATTTCCATATTCAAGGCCAGAAACTCCATCTGCTTAGAAATGGACTTAGACAAGACAATTGAAGCATCAAATCTTGATTTAACATAGGCGGCTACACCACCACCTTTTTTAGGCCTGTCAGTACGGAAGACATTGTATCCATTTATATTAGTATCATCATCTGTGACAGCTTTTGTCAGCCACGTTTCAGAGATGATCACAACATCCGGATCAGTTGATCTAATCCAAATTTTGACCATGTCCATTTCAGGAGGTAAACTGCGCACATTAAGATGAATAATTTTGAGACCAGACATTGATTTAAAATCAGCAGGAGTCTGGATACATTGCAGATCAGGTCCAGGATTTGGTTGCACATTTCCAGATAATAATAAAAGTAGGACAATCATCAATCTTTGCTTCACATCACATTTTGAAGCAGAATTTTTGTATTTTGAAGCCAGGCGATTCTTTTCATTGAGCAAAAGTGTGAGGTCATATAAAGTAAGAACATTTTGAAGTTTAAGTAATTCCCTTGGTACCTCTGTCCAGGAATCTATGACTCAGACCAAATGAGTCTATGATTGCTCATAAACAACATTAAAATCAGTGCCACTATAGTAAGTGTCCCAAAAACACAACACATTGGCATGGGTACTCACCCAGGGAACATTATTTGACCTCGTGTTCCAGGCTGCCAACAAGCATATTAAAGTAATAAAAAATGCCATTGTCCTCCACTTTCTGCACATCAGCAGCTTAAAAGTTCTTATACTAAAAGAAATACTAAAAGAAATAAATACTGCAAGGAGATGTTGCAGGCCCAAGCTTGTTAGCTCAGCTCCAGGAGGGGTATCGGCAACCCAGTCCAGTCTCCAGGGGGATGTTGTGGGCCCAAGCTAGTCAGCTCAGCTCCAGGAGAAGTATCAGCCTCCCAGCCCAGTCTCCAGGGAGGTGTTGCAGGCCTAAGCTAACCAGTTCAGCCCCCAGGAGGAGCACAAGCCTCCCAGCCACCTCTCCAGGGGAATGCCAAAAGCCCAGCCAACCAACTCGTCCTGGGCACAGGCCCAGACCTGTTAGCCGCACTCAAAGGTGATAGCAGTATTCTTTAAACTTGTTAAAAGTCATTAAACTCATTAAAAGTCTACAATTTACTTAAAACATATAAAGGGATTTCAATAAAAATATCAACAGCAACTTATAAAAGGAGATTTAAATGCAATAAAATCCATTAAAAACAACTTAATCCAGAGAGACACTGAGCAGACAATACACATGCTACCATTTTGGATTTACACCCATGGGTTGATTCAGCAAATATTTCACTCTGTGTAGTATTGCAATTGATTTGGATATTTTACCTTTAATATAATTAATATGTGACTTCCAACACAGTTTATTATCAATTATTACTCCAAGAAATTTAGTTTTGGATACCCTTTCAATCTCTACACCATTTACATAGAGTTTAGATACTAAGTTGTTGTGATGGTTGTTAAAAACTATAAATTTTGTCTTACTTAAATTGAACATTAATTTGTTTGAATCAAACCACAGTTTAAGCTTTCCTAATTCCTTTCCGAGTGTATCCAAAAGTTGTTCCAAATTGCTTCCACTGCATAATAGATTAGTGTAATCGACAAACAAGATTAAATTCATTTTTTCTGAGACTTTACATATATCATTTATATACATATTGAACAACAGCATGATGGAGATGTGGACTGACCAATCAGAAATCAGAGCAAAATACATTGAAAAATATAATATCCAATGAAGAGAAATGCAGGAATAAATCAGAACAGTAAAAACTAAATGAACAGCAATATATTCAGGTCTGTAGATTACAAAGTGAATCAAAGAATTAAAAATTATCTATAAACCTACTTTTGCATATTTGAACCTACTTTTAATAATGTCATGTTTCACTCCTCAAATTTGCAAATTATTTTGCAAATTTGAGTTTGCAAGTTCCGGTTGTGGCATGTAAGGTGAGGACGCACAGGTAAAGGCTCCCGGTTCGTTTCTTGCTTTAAAACTCAGTTTAGAGCGTTTTGAGCTGTTGCTTTGTCACTACCGCTGGAGAGTGAACCTGCACGTGCGAAAAAAAAGAGAAATTGCCAGTCTCATAACTTAATATTGTAGTGGCTGGTGAAGCAATCAGGCCCCTCACACTCAGGGAGAACAAAGGGATTTCTCCCACGTGTTTTTTTTTTATTTTTTACGATCACAATCAACGTACATCGGCCGGGATCATGGGTCCCAAGAAAGCTCAGCAGACTGAGGAGGTGGACGACATCAAAAGATCGCTGGACTTCTTGGCTGAAGAGATTTCTGCTGTTAAGCTGCAGCAAAGAAACATCCTGGACCTGGTCGAGGAGGTGAAAGCGCTGCGGATCCAGAACTCCCAGAAGGACAAGAGGCTGGCGTATCTGGAGAGCAGAGAGTCGGAACTGGAGCAAAACACCCGGGTGAACGACGTGATCATCACGGGGCTCCATATTAAACCCCGATCGTACACGCGAGTGGTGGCCGCGAACAGCGGAGGGAGGCTCGGTGAGCTGGAAGAGGAATCCACGGAGCAAAAAGTGGTGGCCTTCATGCAGTCCAAAGGAATCCAGCTGGACTGTAACATCATTGAGACCTGCCACCCTCTGCCCAGGAAAAACGACGACAAACCGGCTGTGATCATGAGGTTTGTCAACAGAAAACACAAGACTGCGTTGCTAAAAAAAAGGTAGGAAACTGAAAGGAACGAACATTTACATAAACGAGCACCTTACAAAAGAAAACGCAGAAATAGCCAGAAAAGCAAGATACCTGAGAAAGCAGAAAAAGATTCAAAACACCTGGACATCAAACTGTAAAATATACATCAAATTAAACGGATCACCTGAAGAAGCCAAGGTCATTAACATCCGTAATATTATGGAACTGGACAAATATCAATGAATATTATGAACTGGAGTCACAGCAAAAAGAGACAATTGTAGGACACTGAAGGATTATACTCATCTGCTACAAGACATTTAACAACATGAAACAAAAGATCAACAAACAGGAACAACAGGAACTGAAAGTTTTTGAATATACAGATCACAACCCACAGGACGTAGAATATAACATAGACCCTGATAATAATTTATTTAGTTCCATCAATAATGACTCTAGTTACTACACGGATGAACAGTTTAACACAATGGTCACATCTGATTTCAATATTTCTATGATCCACTTCAACAGCAGAAGTCTCTATGCAAACTTTAATAACACTAAAGATTATTTACATCAGTTTAAAGAGCCGTTCAATATTGTGGCAATATCAGAGACGTGGCTCAGTGAAGAGAAAAGAGTGGATTTTACCATGGACGGCTATGAATTAAATTATATAAATAGAAAAGTGAAAAAGGAGGAGGAGTTGCAATTTATGTTGACAAGAGCTTGAAATACAAGGTTGTTGAAAATCTGTCAGTAACTGTGGACGATTTATTTGAATGTATTACAATAGAAATCTGTCTGGACAATGTGAAGAATATAGTAGTGAGCTGTGTATATAGAACACCTGGATCAAACACTGACTTATTTAAGGACTGGATTGAAAAAATGTCTGCAAAACTAACTCATAAAGTTATGTTCATCTGTGGGGATTTCAGTATAGATCTGATGAATTCAAAACAACATAGTTTGACAGAAGAATTCATCAACACAATGTACAGTATGGGCTTACATCCAACAATTACCGGACCTAGCAGAATCACGTCACACAGTGCCACACTAATAGATAACATATTCACAAACATTATGGAAAATAATATCAGGAGTGGGCTTTTATTGAATGATATCAGTGACCACCTGCCGATTTTTGTTGTCTATCAATGTGATTATAGGAAGAAAAAGTATACCAAAAATATTAAATATAAAAGAATAAGAACCGAAGAATCAATGTATTTACTGACAAAGGAATTATTAATACAAGATTGGAAGATAGTTTATGATGAAAATGATATGAATAAAGCATATGAAATATTTGCAAAAATTTATCATATCATTGTACAATAAAAACTGTCCTATAAAACAATACAGTGACAGACAACAAAAGAAAAATATTCCTTGGGTCACCAAGGGGTTAATAAATGCATGTAAAAAGAAGAATACATTATATAAACAATTCATTATGTGCAGAATGGTGGAGGCAGAGATCAAATATAAAAGATATAAAAATAAGCTTACTAATATAATGAGGACCTGTAAGAAAGAATATTACAACAGAATATTGGAGGATAACAAAAATAACTTAAGAGGAATATGGCAAGTACTCAATGGGATTATTAGTAATCGACCTAAGAAGGTTCAGGTTCAGGTTCCGGTTACTTTATTTGTACCCGTAGGTAGATTTGTTTTGCAGTCTGGTGACATCCATATTTACAAGCCACACATTACATTCAACATAGACACAAACACAGGCACACATGAAATTGACTATGAACATGATAAAAAATACTCAAGGCTCCATCAATCAGGGTATAAAAAGAATGCTAATTATCCAGAATACTTTATTGAAAATGGCAATTTGATAAATAATATGGAGGATGTGGTCAGTGGTTTCAATAAATTTTTTGTAAACGTTGGTCCTGAATTAGCAAAATCAATAGTGACACCAGAAACAAACAACAGTGGTTCTGTAAATGAAATAGAAGATAGAAATCCAAACACAATCTTTTTGGGTGCAGTTACTGAAAAGGGAATTATCGAGACTGTGAGTAAATTTAAGAACAAAAAATCACCTGACTGGAATGAAATTGACATGACAATAGTGAAAAAGTAATTGAAGGAATTGTTAAGCCACTCACCCACATCTGGAACCTGTCATTTCAAACTGGTAAATTTCCAAATAAAATGAAAATAGCAAAAGTAATACCTCTATACAAAAAAGGAGACAGTCATCGTTTCACAAATTACAGGCCAGTCTCTTTACTCTCACAATTCTCCAAAATACTTGAAAAAATCTTCACTAAGAGACTGGATGATTTCATTGAAAAACACGACCTCCTTACAGACAGCCAGAATGGTTTTAGAGCAGATAAATCGACATCTTTGGCACTGATCGAACTCATAGAAGAAATTACTAGTTGTATAGATAAAAAAAAAGTTTGCTGTAGGAGTATTTATAGATTTAAAGAAAGCTTTTGACACCATTGACCACAGAATACTACTAAGGAAAGGTATGGGATAAGAGGGGTCGGACTGAGTTGGGTGGAAAGTTATTTAAGTAACAGACAACAATTTGTACAAATTGGTGAGCACAAATCACCCTTCATGGACATCACTTGTGGTGTGCCCCAGGAGTCAGTTTTGGGACCCAAACTCTTTATTTTGTATATAAATGACATATGCCAAGTATCAAAAATTCTGAAATTTATTTTGTTTGCGGATGACACAAATATCCTTTGCACTGGTGAGAATTTGCAGCAGGTTTTGGAGGTGGTCACAACTGAAATGGAAAAGTTAACGCAGTGGTTAAACAAAAATAAATGATCTCTAAATCTAAAAAAACCCCAAAGATTATGTTGTTTGGAAATTATAAAATAAATCATGAAATAATGGTAATGATAGATGATACCAGAATAGAAACAGTACAGGAAAATAAGTTTCTGGGGGTGACGCTAGACAATAAAATCTGCTGGAAACCTCACATCAGTCACATCCGGGCCAAGTTAGCAAAATGTATAGGCATACTGGGGAAGACAAGACACATCTTGGACTATAAATCATTGGTCTTACTGTACAATTCACTGTTTCTACCTTATCTTAACTACTGTGTAGAAGTCTGGAGAAACACCTACAAGACTCACCTACAGTCAATATACACATTACAAAAAAGAGCTATAAGGATAATAAATAATGTAGGATATAGAGACCATACCAATTCGTTGTTTTTAAAGTCACATGTCATGAAGTTCATCGATTTAGTTAAATTTAAGATAGCACAAGTCATGTACAGGGCAATTAATAATCAGCTCCCAACTAATATACAAAAAATATTTAAAAAAAGAGACAATGATCATAATTTGAGAGGAGACTTAAACTTTACAAAACCCAAGATACGAACAACCAAGAAAAGTCTGTGCATATCTGTCTGTGGGGTGGATTTGTGGAACAGTCTGGAGCCGGAACTGAAACTATGTATAAAGAGAAATCAATTCAAAAAGAGGTATAAACATTATTTGCTGAAAGGATATATGTTAGAAAGGTAGTATTTATATGTACGATTCACTATGCTCACTCTGGGACATTATGGGACACTATGGAATGGTGGGTGGGACAGCACTGTGTATATCTGTGTTGTTTGAGGCTGGTTTTGATGTATGGACATTAATGTATGCTAGGATGGATGGGTGTTAATGTTGATATGTACAAAATACAGTAAATTGTTTACTTGGGGTCTTAAATGTGGTAATTTGTATATAATTCACATGGGTGTATTTATGGAAAAGAGGAGATGGAATTAATAAGTGTTCAGAACTCAGAACTCAGAAAAGATTTATTGCCAAGTACATTCACAGTAAACAACTGATAAACATATGAGGGATTTGACTTGACACTGAGAACGACATAATTGACATTTTCAGTGATGCGGCAGCGTCAGTGACGGGCCTGTCAGCAGACGGGGAACAGGAAACAGGGGAGGGGAGAAAAGGATAACACAATAGGAGAGAGAAAAAAGCATTGTTTGTCAGAATACTGGTCTTGAATGATCAATATTATGATTACAAGAAAAAAAGCTCTCAATGCACAGGTAGCAGACAATAGAATCTATACAAGGACACAAAGAGAGCAGTGAATGAATAATCTTCACATCAGTATCGTGAGTCAGTGTGAGTGAGGTGTTGAGTGAGGGTGTTTATATCAGTTAAGAACAACAAAGTCTCTTCAGCAGGAGATGTTATGTCTAGCGTCTGGCAAAGGCATGTGTCCTTGGCACAGCAGATGGTATAGTTTGCCAGACAGCTGGCTGTCCATGAGAGTCAAATGCTGCTCACATGTTTTGAAAACAAAAAACTGCAGATAATCTGGAGGACTGTGACTGTGAGGGCAGGTCGAATGAGACGAATAGTACTGACTTCAGAGAAAAAAAAACTTTATATTCTCTTACAGATTCAGTACTTAAATCCTTCATGGCTGGACGTTGAAATTATCATGGACGGCTCTCAGCGTGATCATGATGTAATCCACCTTCCTAGACAGTTCTCCATTAGCCGCTGTCAGAGTCCTGCCCAATTGGTCAATTTGATGGTTAAGCCTCGCCGGGTCTGCATTTTGATAGGCTCCGTCCATCTTCTTCAATTTACGGTACACCAGAACAATCCCAGATCCAATCAGTAGAATTCCGATGACCATTGCTACGAAGAGGTATAAATCTTCAACATCTTCGATAGAGAGATCACACAGGCACAAGAGTTTCCAATTACTTGTGTCCTTCAAATAGCCCGCGGCCGCGGTGCCTGCGGGGCAAATCGGCTCCCCCGGGCCATTCACTTCTTCCTTCTTCCTTTCGAATACTGTATACTGTTACTTTATTGCATTTGTCATTTGTTTTGTTTTTGTTTTACTTTTTTGTTCGAAATAAAGTATCTATCTATCTATCTATCTATCTATCTATTTTCTCTATTCTAGTAAATTTATGACTTTTTGGTTTTAATTTGGTCATTTTTTTCCTCACATTTCTGACTTTAAAGATTAAATTTCATAGCATTTTCTTACAAATTAGTGATTTTCCCTCATAAATTAGTGATTTTTTCCTCTTAAATGAGTCAATTCCAGGAAGATCAAATCTAAACTGTCTAGAAATCTAATCGTGACTCAGCCAGCAGTAATAAATGAAATTTTTGCTGATCCAGAATCAAACAGCAGATCTAAAGTCTAATGAGGGAAATCCTCCATTCAGTTCAAATCAGTGAAGGAACTCAGAGCAGCAGCAAATGGACTTGAGCAAAAGAACCTTTTGGTTCTTCATCAGCCCCTCAAATCAGAGTGAAAAGTTTCCTCCAACAGAATCAGTCAGTAAAGAGCAGTTTAGTGAAGACGTGTCTGGTGTAAATGTGCTTGAAGAACTGTTGGTGGTTCCAAGCCTCCTCTGCATGTGATCACGTGATGAGCCTCATGTGGAGAAAAGAAAGCTGAGAAAACCACATCTGATTCTCTCTTGGATTTTCATTCAGCTCAGTGAGCAAAAACTCTGAGAGACAACAGAAGTCAGATGTTCACCACCATCCCTACAGAAGAAAAAAATCACATTCTATCAAGTCAGGGCTTTTCAACCTGTGGCTCTGGACCCACATGAGGCTCCAGCAGAACCAAAGAGTCTCCTTGTGGGTTTGGAGATAAAATATGAACAATAAACACCAAAACTACATCGACTGTAAAAGTCAGAGCTGGAAGAATGAAACATTATTGTCACTTCTGGACTTTGAATGAATGAATGACACATTGACAGTGATGAGGTTTCTCCACATTATTTCTAGAGGAATTAAAAGTCCATCTAGAACCAGAAGTCAGGAGGGAGCTGAACAGCAAGTTTAGAGTCTGCAGGTTAAACAGCTGATTTGGACTTCAAATGTTCTAAAAAGTCAAACTTTAAGGCACCAACTTTACACCAAAATCCTGAATCTGTTTGCAGCAGCTGAGAAACTTCAGTGAAGCTTTGACTGAATCCAGATGTTGTTCATCTTTTTTTTTTCCACAATATCTTTATTGAACCTTTTTTTTTTTAACAAACATGATACAAACAATCAAACACTAACACTAAAGTACTACAAAAAAAAAAAAAATGCACTAAAAACACCAACAACCACCAACAAAATCAAGTCTTCAACAATGCTCCTCTGTTTAGTCTAGACAATCCAATACATAAGTATACATATTATGTTCACCAGTTTGGAATTTACAAGGTCCACACACATCATTCACCTTCTTCTTCAAGAGTTATGTTTAAATTTTTTACATAATCAATAAAAGGTCTCCATATATTCTCAAACACAATTTCCTTTGATTTCAGTATATATGTTATTCTTTCTAATGGAAGGTTTGTTAACATCTGTCTTAACCACTGAGTCACATCTGGTCTATGAGTCTTTTTCCATAATAGTGCAATACATTTTTTGGCATTAAGCAAACTGAGGTCTATGAAAGTTCTTTCACTTTTATTGAAATTATGCTTTTCTGGGTACAGACCCAACAAAACCAGTTTAGGATTCAATATGATTTGTTTTGAGATTATTTTTTCAATTGTTACCCTCACCTCTTCCCAAAACATTCTTATTAATCTACATTCCCATAAACAATGAAATAGGGTTCCTTTACTTTCCATGCATTTTGTGCATGTATCTGGTATATTTTTGTTATATCTATTTAACTCCTCCGGTGTAACATACATCCGCATTAACCATTTGAAATGTATCAATTTAAGGCGTGCATTTATTGATTTGGTTTGAGCTTCTGTACAAGCCAATTCCCATTGTTCCTCTGAAATTTCAATTTGCAGATCTTCTTTCCAGTAGTTTAATCTTTTCAGTGAATTTTCACTTGAAGATAGTGTCAATGAGTTATAAAACTCTGAAATAATACCCTTTCTTTTACTATCTTTCATCATCATTTTTTCCAAGGATGAATAAATAGGTCGAGTGAGAGCTTTATTTTGATTTGATCGAATAAAGTTTCTAAGTTGAAGATATTTAAAAAAATGTGTTCTATTGAGATTAAATTTGATCCTCAGCTCTTCAAAAGACATTATGTTGTCTGCACATGGCAAATATAAATCCTGAATCTTTTGTATCCCTTTTAAATTCCATACTTTAAATACAGCGTCCGCTCTCCCTGGTTTAAAATATTGATTACCCCATATTGGACTAAATTGTGACAATAACTGTGGTTCTTTTAAATAGTTTTTAGCTTCACACCATATTTTGATCATATGCTTTACAAATGGATTTTTAACTTGTTTTTGTAATTTTTTTGCCGAATCTGAGTATATGAATATGGGAAGAGGTAAAGGTAAATTGTATGATTCCATTTCAGTCCAGTGAGGGAGATCATTTGATGAAAAATAATATGTCATAGACCTCAGTTGTGCCGACCAATAATACAACATAAAATTTGGACATTTCAGACCTCCACGATCAAATGGTAAATATAATAAAGACAGACGTAATCTAGCCCTCCTGTTGTTCCATATAAATTCCACTAACTTTTTTTTTATTCTTGAGAATAGATCTAAAGGTGGTGATAAGGGAATGTATTGAAATAAATAAAGTATTTTAGGTAAAATATTACTTTTAAGTATATTGATTCTCCCGATCATCGACATTGGTAGTGACATCCATCTCTGAGTTAACTCACTGATATCTGACATTAAGGCTTCATAGTTGACACTGGCGACTGATTCTAGCTTAGGCATAATTTGGATTCCTAAATATTTAAACTGATTTACAACATTGAATTGATTTACCTCAGGGGCTGGGCAATTTCTCTGGGTCTCATTTAGCATTAATATTGAAGATTTAGTTTTATTTATTTTATATCCTGATATTTCCCCAAAATTCTTTATTAAATTCAACAAGGTTGGAATTGATTTTTTTAGATTCGACATAAACAAAATTATATCATCGGCGTACAGGGAGATTTTATGTTCTGTTGGTCCAACTTTAATTCCATATATTTGTGAATGTAAACGTATCGCTATCGCTAAAGGTTCAATTGCCATAGTAAACAGTAAAGGTGAGAGTGGACAGCCTTGTCGACATCCTCTATTGATTTTTATTGGTTTTGAAATATTGTTATTTGTTAGGATTTCTGCTGTAGCATTATTGTATATTATTTGAACCCATTTTATGAAATTATTTCCAAGTCCAAACCTTTGTAGGACTTCAAAAAGAAAGGGCCATTCAACTCTATCAAAGGCCTTTTCGGCGTCCAATGATAGGAGAGCTGTATCCGGTGCTTCTTTATTAAAATAGATAATATTAAATAGTCTTCTTACATTATGGAAGCCTTGTCTACCCTTTATAAAGCCATTCTGATCTCGATTAATAATATTTGGTAAAATTTCTTGTATTCGTCTTGCTAAAATTTTACAGATTATCTTAAGGTCGGCGTTTAATAGGCTTATTGGTCTCATATTTTCACATTTATTAGAGGGCTTACCTGGTTTTGGCAGCAGTATAATTAAGGCATTATTTATGTATGATGGTAAATTATTATTTTGAAATGCTTCTAAAACCATTTCCAAAAAAGGTTTTATTACTTTATTCTTAAATTTTTTATAAAGGTCAACTGGAAGACCATCTGGTCCTGCACTTTTTCCTGATTTCATATTATCAATGGCTAGCCCAACTTCTTCTTGACTAATTTTAGACTCCAATATCTCCCTGTTTTCATTTGGAATACACGGTATAGATAGTTCGTTCAAAAACCCATTTAGTTTTGTTAAATCAGGTTCATTTTTGGTATCATATAATTTTTCATAGTAATCTCTAAAGGCTCTATTAATTTCTAAAGGATCTATAACTACCTGTCCGTTACTTATAATACTGGTAATTGGTGTTTTAATTTCCAATTGTTTAATCTGCCATGCTAATAATTTTCCTGATTTTTCACCTTGTTCATAAAAAGATTGTTTCAATCTTAGAAGACTCGAGGCAGCTCTATTCGCTGATTTTTTGTCGTATTCAGCTCTCAAAATCAGTAATTCATTCTCCAACCTTGGGTCACTTCCTGCATACACTTTTTCCTGAAGATTTTTTATTTTATGTTCCAATTTAGCTCTCTCCTCTCGAGTCTTCTTAGATTTTGATCCTGTATAACTAATAATATGCCCCCTAATAAAAGCTTTGAAAGCCTCCCACTTTACACATGCTGATGTTTGTGTAGTATTGATGTCAAAGAACTCGTCTATCTGTTTTTCTATATACTTGACAAATTCCTCATCCTGAAGCCATTTATGCTGAAATTGCCATCTACCTGATTCCTTTGTCAATTTTTTATCTACATATATTAGACAACAGGGTGCATGATCAGAGATCACGATGTTATCATAAAAGCAGTTTTGAATCTTGGACCTTAATTCTGTGGAAATCAAAAAATAATCAATACGTGAGAATGTCTTGTAGGTACTGGAATAACAAGAATAGGCTTTAACTTGTGGTTTCATTTCTCTCCATATATCTAACAATCTCAATTCTTTCATAAAATGATTAATAGTCATCCTACATCCAATGTGCGTACAATCCAGTCCTGTTGATCTATCCACACCTGGATTCAATGTACAATTAAAATCCCCTGCTATTATATGTTGCCCTGTAAGTGATGATAAGATGAGAAATAAATTAGCAAAGAACTTCTGATCATCTATATTGGGACCATATAAGTTCACAAGATTTATATTTTCTAATAGCAACAAACCTTGAATGATTACATATCTTCCAAATTTGTCTCCAATTACATTTTTCACTTGAAAAGGAACTGATTTATGTATGAGAGTCATAACTCCCCTGGCTCGGGATGAAAATGAAGAGGTGAATACACTTCCCTGCCATCTACTCCTAATTCTTTTAACATCCTCCTCTATCAGATGAGTTTCTTGTAAAAACACAATTCTTGAACCCATGTCCTTTATTTTATTCATAACTTGTTTAAGTTTTTTTAAATTTTGTAGACCTCTGCAATTCCATGAAGTTAAATTAAGATTAACACTTTGGTCCATGATCAATAGAGAGTTTGGGATTACCTTGCAGTGTAAACATGCTCATACAGAGAAGCAAAAACATGAGTGGTTGAACATTCATCCTACAAACTACACACAAACAAATTTCCCCTTCCCACACTTGTGGCAAACCCCCCAAAATCAAAAGAAAAATTCTGTCTCCCGATATAGCCATCGACCGTTCCACACCCACGGGGAACAGCCTAAGCCACTCCTTCTTCATCCTCCCAATCACCCTAACTCTACTGCTTTTAATGACGTAACATTAACTCTCCTCTGTAGTTTTCCAACTTAACTCCAAAATTTTTAACAACTTTGTACATCATAGTTTTTTTTTGTTTGTTTGTTTTGTTTTTGTTTTGTTTTTTTTTTAATATATAATACAATCTATATTTTGTAAACTTACTATTTACTTCAAGTCAGTCAGATGCCTGTGCAAATGCTTAATTATTCTACCTTATATTTTGTTCATGCTTAGCTCCCACCAGTCTCTTCTTCTTCTTTGATCTTCTTGATGAACTCCTGCGCCTCCTCTGGGGTCTTGAAGATGTGGGTTCTGCCCTCATACGTGGTCAGCAGTCTCGCAGGATAGATTACACCATGACGAATCCCAAGGTTGCGCAGCTCCTTACGTACGGGATCAAACTGCTTCCTCAATTGCTGGATTCCTGTGGCCAAATCTGGGTAGAACCGCACCTGCTGGTCCTGGTGTTTAATCTCTCCTTTTTTAGCTCGTGCAGCGTTGAAGATCTTCATCCTGTCTCTGTTGTTAAGAAACTTCATAATTAAGGTCCTCGGCGGTCCCTTATCTCTCCGTGGGCCAATGCGATGTGCTTTTTCCAGAACCACTGCTGATTGCAACTCCTCGCTGCCCAGCACCTCCGGAATCCACTTTTCCAGAAAGGAACATACGTCCCGACCTTCTGATTCCTCTGGAAGACCCACCAGCCTCAAATTATTCTGTCTCGACCGAGATTCCAAATCCAAAATATTATCTTCCAGAGATTTTTTTTTTTTTTCCAAAGTGCGCACCTTTAATTGAAGACGGGTGACGTCATCTTCAGCACTAGCGAGACGGAGCTCCATCTGCGCCGTTCGTTCTACACAGTCACCCAATTCCTTTCTTATTCCTTCCAACGCTGTCATAATCCCATCAAATCTAGAGGAAAAGTCCGCTCTCATTGAACTCATGGCAGCCATCAGCGCATCTGCGCCATTCCCCGCAGAAATCGCAGCGTTGCCAGCCTCCTCCGCCATATATGGAGCCCTGTTTGCTGCGTCACAGACCTGAAAGTCCGTTAATTTGGACTGTTTCGGCGGCTCGCTTTTTCCTTTTCCTGGTTTTCCAGCCTTAGGCTTCGCCGACATATCCTCGCCCAAACGCTGGGATACGTTCTGTCCCAAATGAGAGAGTTATTTGCCGATTTTTTTTTCTCCAGGAGCAGAGCAGAGCGAGACACGTCCGTCCTACGTGGCGGCCATAACCGGAAGTGATGTTGTTCATCTTTGATCTTCTTCATCCTGTTTGTTCCACCAATGATTGATGTGTGGTCACATGACCAGCTGCTGGTGTTCAGAAGAGAAGAAGAAGAAGCTCGTCCTCTCTCAGCACACACACACCATCATGGTAACCACCAACACTTGCAGAGAGAAGGAGAAAGCAGAGAGGAGATCAATGAGGGTTTCAGAGACTGCCTTCATCAGCTGTCAGCAGTGATGCAGCACATCCAGTCTAAAGAGCAGCAGGGACTTCAGTCCTGTTCAGAGCAGCAGTGGAGCTGCTTCCTCTCACCTCTCATGGTAACGTGTTGCAGTGAACACGCTGAGCTCCAAGCTCACACACCTGCAGAGACTTTCAGCATCAAGTCTCTTTCCTCTGCAGCTTCACTCCAGTCCACAGTGGAAAGAAACTGCTGAGAGTCCTGAAGGCTTCATCACTGCACAAGCACTTTAGTGATGATTTCCTGCTGTTCCTCTGAAACTAACAGTCTCTGGGTGTTCAGGAACATCTCATCTGCTGCTCAAACATCACCTGACTGATAAACATGGAGGCTGTCACTGAACACATCTGGACCAAACCAGTCACACAAGGACACAGATCCAGATGTGACTGCTGGACTTCAGCAGAGCTTCTGGTGTGTAGGAAGAGCTCCTGGTTCCTAAATGGAACGCTGGTTCTCTGAAATCAGAACCAGGGATCAGAGGCTTCAGTCAGACTGATCTCAGAGCTGTGACAGAGGTGAAACTGATCAGCTGTTTAGTGTTGACATGAGAGAACTAACAGTGTGAGATCAGCTTTGATGCTGCCACAGTGTGATGAATGACCACCACTGTCTCTGGACATGTTGAAGCTGCAGCTGCAATCAGCTTGACTTCCTGGAGACATGAACACAGCAGCAGCAGTCGTCTTCACATCAACTCAAACACATGATCACAACCACTGAGCTGAAGAAATACCTGGATAGCACACGCCCCATTAGTGAGGACAGAGCCCAGTGAAGCCACCGCGCCGCCATATTGGTACACCCAAAACCCTCAGCCAGTCAATGGAGAATTAATGGGTTTAGTACCGCCTGTAGAGGAAACGAACCCTGAACCCTTCGAGGCTGCTGAACTGGAGAAAGTCCTACAGGGCCTGAAATGTGGAAAGGCAGCAGGATACGATAACATCTTCCCAGAATTCATGAAAAATCTTGGCCCCCGAGCCCTAACCTGGTTGACACAATTCTACACAAGGATCACACAAACAAACTCGATCCCAAAGAAATGGCGGACAGCAAAGGTCATTGCCATCCCAAAACCTGGCAAAGACCACAAACTACCAGCAAGCTACCGCCCAATCTCCCTACTCAGCGTTCCTTACAAAATCATGGAGCGCCTAATACTGCAACGCATTTCCCCAGAAATAGAGGATATTCTAAGTGTGGATCAAGCAGGTTTCCGCAAGGACCGCAGTACAGGAGAACAAGTACTGGCCCTAACCACCTTCATCAAAAATGGCTTCTAGAGCAGACTGAAGACAGGGGCTGTGTTTCTCGATCTTACAGCCGCCTATGATACGGTCTGGCACAAAGGCCTCCTCCTGAAACTTATAAAGGCGATCCCTGCTTGGGCAACAGCAATTATAAAAACCCTGCTGACCAACCGAAGGTTCAGAGTCCACCTCAGTCAGAACACAAGTGCATGGAGAATGCAGAATAACGGACTCCCACAAGGCTCAGTTCTAGCTCCAACTCTGTTCAACCTCTACATAAACGACCTGCCTACTACAAAATCCCGCAAATTCATCTATGCAGACGACATCTGTTTGGCATTCCAAGCACCAGACTTTGAACCACTGGAACGGGTGCTCACGGAAGATCTTGCCAAACTGGACCAGTTCTGCAAAATCTGGCGCCTAAAACCAAGCCCAGCAAAAACCGTCTCCAGTGTATTCCATCTCCACAATGCAAAAGCTGCCAGAGAACTAAACATCCACCTGAGCGGACTCAAGCTTAAGCATGCCCCAAATCCAACTTATCTTGGAGTGACCCTTGATAGGACCTTATCCTTCAAGGAACATCTAAAGGGGACGGCTGCTAAGGTGAAGGTACGAAACAACCTGCTCTGCAAGCTCGCTTGTGCAAAATGGGGGGCGGCAGTCTCCACCCTGCGCACCTCAGCACTGGCTCTTTCATACTCTGTAGCAGAATATTGTGCCCCTGTCTGGTCCAGATCATCTTACACACACCATGTAGACACCCAGCTCAACTCAACCATGAGAACTATAACTGGAACAATCCGCTCAACACCACTCCCCTGGCTCTCTGTACTGTCAAACATAGCCCCTCCACACATCCGGCGAGCAGCATTAACTCAAAGGATGCTCCAAAAAGTTAAAGATTTTCCTCACTTGCCAATCCATGCAGATATCTACACCCCACCCACTGCCCGACTTTCATCCAGACGGCTGATTTGGAAAAACCCTCCCCCAGCTGACTTTACCATCCAGACAGCTTGGCAAGAGGAATGGGAGACCAAGGAGGTCCCACACAAACAGCTGGTGATAAACCCCAACCAACAGGTCCCGGGCACCAACCTCCCAAGGAGACAGTGGTCTACACTCAATCGCTTCAGGACTGGACATGGCCCCTGCTTGGCCAGCCTTCACAGATGGGGCAGTAGCCCTAGCCCACTGTGTGCATGTGGAGAGGAGCAAACAATGGAACACATCATAGAGGTTTGCCCGCTCCAAAGACTGGAAGGAGGATTACACACCCTCCATACAGCAAACCAGGAGGCAACTGCTTGGCTTAAGGACTTTGCATTCGCTAAATAAATAATGGGTTTAGTAGTAAACAGAGCCACTTTTACCTCAATAACTTTCCAAAGAATGAACAGATTTTGAACTTCTTGGTATGGAGACACAGCTGATAATCTTGGACAACCGGTGAACTCGAGAAATCTACCTGACATCAGAATCAGAATCAGAATCAGAATCAGGTTTATTGCCATTGTTCATGTGATACACAAACTAGGAATTTGTCTCGGTGCCATGCTGCAACATTAAAAACATAATGAGAAAAAGGGATAAACTAAAAAACTAAAGGACTAGAAACGTGCAATAAGTGTAGAAAAATAAGTAATAATAAGTAATAATAATAATAATACTAGTAATAATGAGTAGTACTAGTCAAGGCAGTTTTAAAAAATTAGCATGTAGCAGATTATGACATTATGTTTAGTGGCCGTGGGACGGCTGGATAATCAGAAAAGTGCAGCCAAGGAGAGCAGTTGTAATTTAGTAATCCATGCAGTCAGTGTGTTCAGGCCTGAGCTCAGAATAACAGCCCTGATGATAGTCCTAGATAAGGACATTAAAATATCATGCAGTGCTTTAATCTGGCTACTGGCCACGTGTCCTCAACATGGATGTCTTTGTCAAACATTTTGCCGGGTCTCACCAGAACTGAAGGATTCTGTTGTCATGAATCAAACCAAAATGGTTCTGCACTTGCTGGTGCGTCCTGTCTATCTACAGTAACGGGATCAGACTGGTCTGGATGGGTGGTGAAGATGAAACTGTTTGCACGATACATGGTTGAACTTTGTTCTCATGAGAAAAAAAGTATTTGCCACTTGGGGGCGCAAATGTTCAGTTTTGATGTCAGATTATTAAGTTATTTTTATTCTGATATTCCGATCTTTATTGATCATTATTTCTATTATTTTGCCTCAGCATTTGGATCCATACTGTAGAACATTCTGTTCATTTGTGGAACACAAACTGTGTTCAATAAACCCTGCAAAGTATTTCACACAAAAATCTCCTGCTTGAGTTTTCCTTGTTGAAAATATTTCCACTTGGTGACCCAGATTATTGATGTCCAGATATTTTACCTTCCATGCTTCTCTGATGTGACCACAGTGATCACAGCAGTTCAGTAGTGCACGTGAGTGTGTGTGTTAGAGAGACCAGCACAATCATTTCCTTTCTTAGTCTATGGCCCCCCTGATAAAGTCTTGCCCACCCTCTGGCCACCCCATGGATCAAAGTCTAGCTCCGCCACTGCTCTCTCTGTGTTTCTGTCCAATCCTGAAGCCTGTCACCATTCTCCTCTCACAGCTTCACTGAGGAAAGCAGCACTGAGAAGCTGCAGCTTTACAGCAACACTGGATCTTTGTTTCACACCAACTGGCTTTAGGACAATCCTGCTGAAAGCAGCACAGACTGCCTCCAACCCTCTACTGACCTCAGAACCTCCAGTCTGTAGTCTGGACTCTGCTGAAGCTCACGCAGCTGCTGAACATCTGGATCCTTCAGGTTGTTTCCTCTCAGGTCCAGATCTCTGAGATAGGAGGGGTTGGACTTCAGAGCTGAGACCAGATAATCACAGCTGATCTCTGACAACCTGCAGTCCACCAACCTGAATAAAGAATAAAAGATGTGAGTTTATCAGACAAAGTTTCATCTTGAAATCCTTCAGTGTTTCATCATATGTTCAGAGCTGAAGAAGGTTCAGAATGTAGAAGTTGAGAAGCTGCAAACTCCAAGCATCTGAAGCCAACAGGATGCAGCTTCAAAGAGTCCAAGAGAAGAAGTGAAAAAGACTCTCATTAATACGAATGGCAACATGCTGCTGCTTCAATAAAGACGGAGGCACTTCAGCTCTGAAACTCTGCAGCTCCACCAGTGGCTCCATCAACAACATCTACTATGGAAACAGACATTTACAGACATTTGGCTCCAAGAAATCTGCATGGAGCCACAAAGAGATTGGAGCCTTAAATGAAGGCAAAGCAGCTGAGTTAGAAGCATCAACTGGACTGTTGCTGTTAGCAGGAGCTGAGAAAAGTTCACCACATTCAGCCTTCAGCTCTACAAGCTGCTTTAGTCACTAGTTTGGACTCAAAACATTTCTGCTTTCATCTCACACATTTTCACACTTTTTCTCATATTTTCAATTTCATTCATTTTAACTGAAAATCACTTTTCATCAACTTTGCATTTTTTCATTCAATCTTTTTCCAAATAACTTTTTCTTCTCACAAATCTCAAAACTTTGTCATCAATTTTAAATAGTTTTAAGGCATTTTAAGTGTTTTCTTCTTAAATTTGGGACTTTTCACTGAAACACCAGAAGTTTTTCTCTCTAAATGTTGAACTGAAGAATTTTTTCTTCAACATTTGTCTTCTTTTCTCTTCAGTTTCAGGCTGTTTTTCTACTTTTATCTGAGAAGTTTTGAACAAAATCACACATTAATAACAGGAAAAACATGATAAACTTGACGGTGAAAAAATGATGAAGAAAAGTTGCTGATTTAGGAGACATTTAAACAAAGAATAAAAAGCAGATTTAGAGTCACAAATTTATGATTAAAAAAGCTGAAAATTCAGCAGAAAACCAACACATTTACAACAAGAAAAGCAACACATTTCTGATAAAAATCAACCAGCAAATGCAGAAGACAAAAGAAAATTCAAGATAAAATGAAACTTTTGTGACAAATTTGACAAATGAATGAAGAAAAATCTGCTAAAGTTGCAAATCCAAATGTAAATGTGGAAACGTGGCCAGGGTGACCTGCAGGAGCCCCTTCACCCAGCCAGCAGCAACCTGGCACCATTCCTGACCCACATGGCTGTGTTTAGCAACACCCACATGCCTTTGGGGCTGAGCTCAGCACCCAGCTGCTTTCAGAAAATAATGTCCACGATTCTCGCCGGTTTCAGTGGCGTGGTGGCAGACCTAGATGACATCGTGGTTCATGGCACGTGGAGGGAGGAGCACGATGATCGTTGGGACGGGTGCTGACGGCGCTACAGGAACATGGAGTCACTCTGAACAGAGAAAAATGCATCTTTGCGGTGGACTCCATAGAGTTCGTGGGGTTCTGGTTGACGGGGGGCTGAGGCCCCTACATTCCAACGTGGAGGCGGTCCTACGCATCCCAGAGCCATCGACGCCCACACAGATTTCCTCGTTTCTGGGTATGGTGAACTTTTATGGGCATTTTATTCCCCACTACTCAGAGACGACTGAACCCCTCCAGGCCCTGTTGAAGCAGGATGCGTCGTGGCAATGGACCCCAGCCTGTTCAGCGGCGGTTGCTAAGCTGAAGCATCAACTCACTTCCCCTCCGGTGCTGGCCCACTTTGATCCAAGGCGGCCAACCATTGTGACCTGTGATGCGTCTGGCTCAGCAGTGGCAGCGGTTGTGTCCCAGGTGCAGGACGGTACGGAGCACCCGGTGGCGTCTGCATCAAGGTCTCTCTCAGCAGCTGAACAAAAGTACGCCGTGGGTGAGAGAGAGGCGCTCGCCTGCTTCTGGACGTGTGAACGGTGGCATATTTACCTCTGTGGACGCCATTTTACTCTGCAGACGGACCACCGAACGTTGATGACGCTACTGGAGACGTGGGGTTTGGGACACAGACCTTTGTGGATCCACAGGTGGATGGAGCGGCTGAGGGCCTACAATTTTACCACCCAGTTCACTCCTGGCAAGGATAATGTAGTGGTGGATCTCCTGTCCTGCACCACGGCCAACTCCGTACAATCGGACCACAACGATGACAACGATCCAACAGAGGCAGATCTGATTAATACGCTGCACGGGGCCCTCCGGGATGTGGGATCCCTCCAGGAACTTTGGATGGAGTCGCAACGGGACCCCGTGCTATCACAACTGTGCTCGGGGATGAGGGAGGGTTGGCCCACAAAGGTCCAGGGAGAGTTAGCAGCCTTCCACCGGTTTAAAGATGAACTGAGTAAAAAAAAAAAAAAAAAAAGATGAACTGAGCTGCTGGAATGAAGTGTGCATGGGTTGGGGGGGGGGGCTGCTGCACACCAATCCCGATGTCTCTGAGATCACGTGTCCTAGCGATGCTTCATGAGGGCCACCTGGGCGTGGTCAGAGTAAAACAGCGCAGCAGGGATTCCGTTTGGTGGTCGGGTGTTGATAAGGACATTGAAGCTATGGTGAAACACTGTGTTCCATGCTTGGAGAGCAGGAAGACCAGCGGACCACCCCCTCCACCCCCGCGGCCACTGTTGTACCCAGAGGGCCCTTGGAAACACACACAGTTGGACATCTGTGGCCAACTGTATGCAGCACCCCAGAACAGCTGGTTCTTGCTCGTGGCCTACGACTTGTTCTCAACGTGGCCCGAGGTGCTGCCCACCAATTCAGTCACGACGGATGTGGTTATGGGTTTCCTTTCATCACTGTTCTCCAGGTGGGGGGTCCCAATGCAATCATGATGGACAATGGCCCACAGTTCAACTCGGGTGAGCTGACCCTGAAAAACGGACTCAGGGCACACCTAGCGGATGGCTGTGCATTTCTGGACGCTCTCCAGAGCACGCTGCTCCACTACAGGGCAACGGCCCATGCAACGACAGGTTGCTCCCCAGTGGCTCTCATGCTGGGACGTGAACTACTTCTGCCTTTGGATCCACTGAGACCACCCTCAACCCCTCCTCCGAGGAATAGCTAGTCTCTATGGGACCGGGTCGCTGCGCAACAGTGTAAGATGAACGACGACCTCACAGGAGGCACAGGGCAAGAGGCCACAGACTGAAGGTGTCGGACCAAGTCTGGATAAAACACACTAACCGCACACATAAGCTGCAACTGTTCTGGACAGGGCCCCTGCAGATCACGAGGCAAAAGGGTCAGGACACATTCGAGCTGGTGGATGGGTCGCGATGGCACTCCAGTAGACTCAGGAAGTCACCATGGGAACAGAGGACTACAGCTTTGGTGAGACAACCTGCTGTGAGCTGGGACTTGTTGGACTGGGGCGGTGTGGACTCACAAGTACAGCCAACGTTGCCTGGTGCAGGGTCCCCGCCTAGGGGACACCCAGCTAGAGTTTGTCAGAGGCCCAGGTACCTAGAGGACTATGTATTAAGGACAAGAATAACCGATGCGTGTTGGGACTAAGAGGCAGAATAACTCGCTCCAACACAGTGGGGTGTTCTGGTAATCTACCCAGACGCCCGTTTGACTGCTTGAGTTTGTCTCATTAGTGTCATGATAGATAGATAGATAGATAGATAAACGTTAAGGGCAGATGACACTGTGCTTGTTTGTCTTGTCTGTTCTGGGGGGGTCTTGGACTTTGTTAGGGGGGTGTTATGTGTGGGATTTGATGCTTGGGGTTTGCCATAGCAAGTTAGGGTATCGGGCTTGTTGTTAGGAGCTATTCGGTTTCTGTACAACCGTTGTGAGAGTTTGGTTCGTATTGCCAACACTCGGTCGGACTCATTCCCAGTGAGAGTTGGACTCCGCCAGGGCTGCCCTTTGTCACCGATCCTGTTCATAATTTTTATGGACAGGATTTCTAGGCGCAGCCAGGGAATGGAGGGTGTCATGCTTGGTGACCACAGGATCTCATCTCTGTTGTTTGCAGATGATGTTGTCCTGTTGGCTTCATCCAGCAATGACCTACAGCTCTTGCTGGGACGGTTTGCTGCTGAGTGTGAAGTGGCTGGGATGAGAATCAGCACCTCCAAGTCCGAGTCCATGGTCCTCAGCCGGAAAAAGGTGGATTGTCCTCTCTGGGTTGGGAACAGGCTCCTGCCCCAAGTTGAGGAGTTTAAGTATCTTGGGGTCTTATTCACGAGTGAGGGGAGAATGGAGTGAGAGATTGACAGACGGATTGGAGCAGCATCTGCAGTGATGCGGACGTTGTACCGGTCTGTTGTGGTGAAGAGGGAGCTGAGTTCTAAGGCAAAGCTGTCGATTTACCAGTCAGTCTACATTCCTACTCTCACCTATGGTCGCGAGCTTTGGGTAATGACCGAAAGAACGAGATTGCGGATACAAGCGGCTGAAATGAGCTTTCTCCGTAGGATTGCTGGACTCACCCTGGGTGAGGAGCTCAGTCATCCGGGAGAGGCTCAGAGTAGAACCGCTGCTCCTCCACATTGAAAGGAGTCAGTTGAGGTGGTTTGGGCATCTGATCAGGATGCCTCCTGGACGCCTCCCATTTGAGGTGTTTCGGGCACGTCCCACTAGGAGGAGACCCCGGGCAGACCAAGGACTCGGTGGAGAGACTATGTCTCCCAGCTGGTCTGGGAACGCCTTGGTATCCTCTCTGAAGAGCTGGAGCAGGTGGCTGGGGAGAGGGAAGTCTGGACTTCTCTGCTTGAACTGCTGCCTCCACGACCCGGACCTCCGGAAAAGCGGTAGAAGATGGATGGATGGATGGATGGCTTGCCGTAGCCTGGCTGAGGGGGTTGGGGTGATGACGTCAGGCGGGCTACGGCTGGAGTGTATATCGTGTTGTTCGCTGTAATAAAGTTAGTTCAGTGTTCAGTCGAGAGGCTCCAGTCTCATGTTATTTGGACAGAACAGAAAACACGTTTAAAATCTGAGGCCAGTCTGACAAACGGTTCAAGAGAAACGTGTGGAACAGACAGACAAACACACAGACAGAGATTTGCTGCATTTATAGACATAAATCAGTAAATTTACAAATAAATGTTATAAAAAGACAAGGAAAGTTAGTTTTTAAAAGAAAAAATTTCAAGAGAAAAACTCAACAAAAACAAAACACTGATATTTTATGATGGGAAGAAAGCTGAAAAAAAGACTGAAACTTCTGCATGGAGAGAGCAGGCAATTCTATGAAAGCTTGAAAATGAAAGAAATGACAGAAAAAACTGGCCTGTCAACATCCACAAGTTTTTCTCCTCTTAAATAAGTCACATTTCTCTCATTACATTCTAAACTTTCTTCACATAAACCAACAGTTGAACAGAAATTGGTCATTTGGTCTCAGAAAATTACAGCTTTTCTCACAATTTTACACCTTCTTCTTAGAATGTTTTCATTTTACCCACAATTCTTTTGTCTCTGTTCTAATTCAGCAACATTGGATGTTGAAGTCAGTTTTCATTGATTTCACAGTCAGTTGCTGCTTTTGTCCTTGGAAATGTGACCATTTTTGGAGGAAATTGAGGACTTTTCTCCTCAAATATGGAGACGATTTTTCATACATTTGT
Organism: Pholidichthys leucotaenia; assembly: GCA_020510985.1. Lineage (NCBI taxonomy): Eukaryota > Metazoa > Chordata > Actinopteri > Cichliformes > Pholidichthyidae > Pholidichthys > Pholidichthys leucotaenia. The sequence continues at coordinate 3,690,774 of JAJAQF010000044.1, forward strand.
GAGCATTTCTAGAGTTTCTGTCCAAGTCCCAGGGAGACCCTGGTTCTGGACAACAAAGACACATGTGGACATGAGCTGCAGGTTGCTGACCCCTGAACACACAACACACATGGACACAAGAGAAATGAGGAGTCTGACCTCAGAGCTTCAAGTCTACAACGTGGACTCTCCAGAAAACCACACAGATGCTTCACTCCACCATCCTGCAGGTCCTGGTTCCTACTCAGGTCCAGATGTCTGAGATAGGAGGGGTTGGACTTCAGAGCTGAGACCAGATAATCACAGCTGATCTCTGACAAACTGCAGTCGTCCAACCTGAATAAAGAATAAAAGATGTGAGTTTATCAGACAAAGTTTCATCTTGAAATCCTTCAGTGTTTCATCATGTGTTCAGAGCTGAAGAAGGTTCAGAATGTAGAAGTTTAGAAGCTGCAAACTCCAAGCAGCTGAAGCCAACAGGATGCAGCTTCAAAGAGTCCAAGAGAAGAAGTGAAAAAGACTCTCATTAATGTGAATGACAACATGCTGCTGCTTCAATAAAGACGGAGGCACTTCAGCTCTGAAACTCTGCAGCTCCACCAGTGGCTCCATCAACAACATCTACTATGGAAACAGACATTTACAGACATTTGGCTCCAAGAAATCTGCATGGAGCCACAAAGAGATTGGAGCCTTAAATGAAGGCAAAGCAGCTGAGTTAGAAGCATCAACTGGACTGTTGCTGTTAGCAGGAGCTGAGAAAAGTTCACCACATTCAGCCTTCAGCTCTACAAGCTGCTTTAGTCACTAGTTTGGCCTCAAAACATTTCTGCTTTCATCTCACACATTTTCACACTTTTTCCTCACATTTTCAATTTCCTTCATTTGAACTGAAAATCATTTTTCATCAACTTTGCATTTTTTCATTCAATCTTTTTCCAAATAACATTTTCTTCTCACAAATCTCAAAACTTTCTCATCAATTTTAAATAGTTTTAAGGCATTTTTAAGTGTTTTCTTCTTAAATTTGGGACTTTTCACTGAAACACCAGAAGTTTTTCTCTCTAAATGTTGAAGTGAAGAATTTTTTCTTCAACATTTGTCTTCTTTTCTCTTCAGTTTCAGGCTGTTTTTCTACTTTAATCTGAGAAGTTTTGATCACAATTTGGAAATTCTGTTTTCAAAAAATATCATTTTTTCCTCTCATAAATTGTTCATTTTCAATAAAAACTGAAGTTTTTCATGATTAAATTTGACTTTTGTCTTTTTGTCCAAGACACGTTTATGAAAAATATTGTTAAAGTTATAAATTTCACACATTTGAGAAAAGCTGAGAATCCACAAGTTTAAAAAGTTCCACATTTAGTAAATTAATGAGAATAAAGGAGCAAATATTGAAAAATGTCACAATCCAGTGAAACAAAATCACACATTAATAACAGGAAAAACATGATAAACTTGACAGTGAAAAAATGATGAAGAAAAGTTGCTGATTTATGAGACATTTAAACAAAGAATAAAAAGCAGATTTAGAGTCACAAATTTATGATTAAAAAGTTGAAAATTCAGCAGAAAACCCACACATTTACAACAAGAAAAGCAACACATTTATGATAAAAATCAACCAGCAAATGCAGAAGACAAAAGAAAATTCAAGATAAAATTAAACATTTGTGACAAATTTGAAAAATTAATTTAGAAAAATCTGCTAAAGTTGCAAATCCAAATGTAAATGTGGAAACGTGGCCAGGGTGACCTGCAGGAGCCCCTTCACCCAGCCAGCAGCAACCTGGCACCATTCCTGACCCACATGGCTGTGTTTAGCAACACCCACATGCCTTTGGGGCTGAGCTCAGCACCCAGCTGCTTTCAGAAAATAATGTCCACCATTCTCGCCGGTTTCAGTGGCGTGGTGGCAGACCTAGATGACATCGTGGTTCATGGCACGTGGAGGGAGGAGCACCATGATCGTTGGGACGGGTGCTGACGGTGCTACAGGAACATGGAGTCACTCTCAATGCAGAAAAATGCATCTTTGCAGCGGACTCCATAGAGTTTGTGGGGTTCTGGTTGACGGGGGGGCTGAGGCCCCTAAATTCCAACGTGGAGGCGGTCCTACGCCTCCCACAGCCATCGACGCCCACACAGATTTCCTCGTTTCTGGGTGTGGTGAACTTTTATGGGGGTTTTATTCCCCGCTACTCAGAGGCGACTGAACCCCTCCAGGCCCTGTTGAAGCAGGATGCGCCGTGGCAATGGACCCCAGCCTGTTCAGCGGCGGTTGCTTAGATGAAGCTTCAACTCACTTCCCCTCCGGTGCTGGCCCACTTTGATCCAAGGCGGCCAGCCATTGTGACCTGTGATGCGTCTGGCTCAGCAGTGGGAGTGGTTGTGTCCCAGGTGCAGGACGGTACGGAGCACCTGGTGGCGTCTGCATCAAGGTCTCTCAGCAGCTGAACAAAAGTACGCCGTGGGTGAGAGAGAGGCGCTCGCCTGCTTCTAGACGTGTGAACGGTGACATATTTACCTCTATGGGCACCATTTTACTCTGCAGACGGACCACCGAGCGCTGACGACGCTACTGGAGACGTGTGGTTTGGGACACAGACCTTTGTGGATCCACAGGTGGATGGAGCAGCTGAGGGCCTACAATTTTACCACCCAGTTCACTCCTGGCAAGGATAATGTAGTGGTGGATCTCCTGTCCTGCACCACGGCCAACTCCGTACAATCGGACCACAACGATGACAACGATCCAACAGAGACAGATCTGATTAATACGCTGCACGGGGCCCTCCAGGATGTGGGATCCCTCCAGGAACTTTGGACGGAGTCGGAACGTGACCCTGTGATGTCACAGCTGTGCTCGGTGATTAGGGAGGGTTGGCCCACAAAGGTACAGGGAGAGTTAGCAGCCTTCCACTGGTTTAAAGATGAACTGAGCTGCTGGAATGAAGTGTGCATAGAGGGGTGGGGGGGGGGGCTGCACACTAATCCCGATGTCTCTGAGATCACGTGTCCTAGCGATACTTCACCAGGGCCACCTGGGCGTGGTCAGAGTAAAACAGCGCAGCAGGGATTCCGTTTGGTGGCCGGGTGTTGATAAGGACATTGAAGCTATGGTGAAACACTGTGTTCCATGCTTGGAGAGCGGGAAGACCGGCAGACTGCCCCCTCCACCCCTGCAGCTGCTGTCGTCCTCGGAGGGCCCTTGGAAACACACACAGTTGGACATCTGTGGCCAACTGTATGCAGCACCCCAGAACAGCTGGTTCTTGCTCGTGGTCTATGACTTGTTCTCAAAGTGGCCGGAGGTGCTGCCCACCAATTCAGTCACGACTGATGTGGTTATGGGTTTCCTTTCATCGCTGTTCTCCAGGTGGGGGGTCCCAAATGCAATCATGACAGACAATGGCCCACAGTTCAACTCGGGGGCATTTGAAGAGTTCTTGGACAGGAAGGTCGTGAAACACATTAAAACTGTGTTCTACCACCCCCAGGCCAATGGTGGCATTGAATGTTTTAACAAGACCCTGAAAAATGGACTGAGGGCACACTTAGCAGATGGCTTTGCATTTCCAGATGCTCTCCAGAGCACGCTGCTCCACTACAGGGCAACGGCCCATGCAACAACAGGTTGCTCCCCGGCGGCTCTCATGCTGGGACCTGAACTACTTCTGCCTTTGGATCCACTGAGACCACCCTAGACCCCTCCTCTGAGGAATAGGTACTCTCCACTGGACCGGGTGGCTGCGCAACAGTGTGAGATGAAGCGACGATTTGACAGGAAGCACAGGGCGAGAGGCCACGGACTGAAGGTGTCGGACCAAGTCTGGATAAAACACACTAACCGCACACATAAGCTGCAGCCGTTCTGGACGGGGCCCCTGCAGATCACGAGGCAACAGGGTCAGGACACATTCGAGCTGGCAGACGGGTCGCGGTGGCACTCCAGTAGACTCAGGAAGTCACCATGGGAACAGAGGACTACAGCTTTGGTGAGACAACCTGCTGTGAGCTGGGACTTGTTGGACTGGGGTGGTGAGGACTCACAAGTACGGCCGACGGTGCCTGATGCCCAGCTAGAGTTTGTCAGAGGCCCAGGTACCTGGAGGACTGTGTATTAAGGACAAGAATAACTGATGCGTGTTGGGACTAAGAGGCAGAATAATCCGCTCCAACACAGTGGGGCCTTCTGGTAATCTACCCAGACGCCCGTTTGACTGCTTGAGTTTGTCTAATTAGTGTCATATATAGTATATATATATATATATATATATATATATATACGTATATATATATATATATATATATATATGAGAATTAAGGGCAGATGACACTGTGATTGTTTGTCTTGTCTGTTCTGGGGGGGTCTTGGACTTTGTAAGAGGGGGGTGTTATGTGTGGGATTTGATGCTTGGGGCTTGCCACAGCAAGTTAGGGTATCGGGCTTGTTGTTACGAACTATTCAGTCTCTGTACTGGGCTGCACGGTGGTGCAGTGGTTAGCACTGCAGCAGCACAGTTTACCCTTGGCCGGGGGATCGTGGGGATCGTGGGATCGTGGGTTCAATCCCAGACCCCGACCAACAGTGATCTGTGTGGAGTTTGCATGTTCTCCCCGTGTATGCGTGGGTTTACCCCGGGATTTCTCCGGTTTCCTCCCACATGACAAAAACATGCAGGTTAGGTTAATTGGAGGCTCTAAAGTGTCCCTTGGTGTGAATGTGTGTGTGAATGGTTAAGGGATGGTGCCGTATTGTGGCTGCTTTATCCATCCAGGTGGTGGATGACCCTTAATTTCTGTAAAGCGTCTTTGAGTGTCTGTGATAAAGCGCTATATAAATCTGATGCATTGATTGATTGTACGATCGTTGTGAGAGTTTGGTTCGTATTGCCAACACTCGGTCAGACTCATTCCCAGTGAGAGTGGGACTCCACCAGGGCTGCCCTTTGTCACCGATCCTGTTCATAATTTTTATGGACAGGATTTCTAGGCGCAGCCAGGGAATGGAGGGTGTCATGCTTGGTGACCACAGGATCTCATCTCTGATGTTTGCAGATGATGTACTGTTGGCTTCATCCAGCAATGACCTACAGCTCTTACTGGGACGGTTTGCCACTGAGTGTGAAGCGGCTGGGATGAGAATCAGCACCTCCAAGTTCGAGTCCATGGTCCTCAGCCGGAAAAAGGTGGATTGTCCTCTCTGGGTTGGGGACAGGCTCCTGCCCCAAGTGGAGGAGTTTATGTATCTTGGGGTCTTGTTCACGAGTGATGGGAGAATGGAGCGAGAGATTGACAGGCGGATTGGAGCAGCATCTGCAGTGATGTGGACGTTGTACTGGTCTGTTGTGGTGAAGAAGGAGCTTAGTTCTAAGGCAAAGCTGTCGATTTACCAGTCAATCTACGTTCCTACTCTCACCTATGGTCACGAGCTTTGGGTAATGACTGAAAGAATGAGATCGTGGATACAAGCGGCTGAAATGAGCTTTCTCCGTAGGATTGCTGGACTCACCCTGGGTGAGGAGCTCAGTCATCCAGGAGAGGCTCAGAGTAGAACCGCTGCTCCTCCACATTGAAAGGAGTCAGTTGAGGTGGTTTGGGCATCTGATAGGATGCCTCCTGGACGCCTCCCATTTGAGGTGTTTGGGGCACGTCCCACTGGGAGGAGACCCTGGGGCAGACCCAGGACTTGCTGGAAAGACTATGTCTCCCAGCTGGTCTGAGAACGCCTTGGTATCCTCTCTGAAGAGCTGGAGCAGGTGGCTGGGGAGAGGGAAGTCTGGGCTTCTCTGCTTGAACTGCTGCCTCCACGACCCGGACCTCCGGAAAAGCGGTAGAAGATGGATGGATGGATGGCTTGCCGTAGCCTGGCTGAGGGGTTGGGGTGATGACATCAGGCGGGCTACGGCTGGAGTGTATATCGTGTTGTTCACTGTAATAAAGTTAGTTCAGTGTTCAGTCGAGAGGCTCCAGTCTCATGTTATTTGGACAGAACAGAAAACACGTTTAAAATCTGAGGCCAGTCTGACAAACGGTTCAAGAGAAACGTGTGGAACAGACAAACACACAGACAGAGATTTGCTGCATTTATAGACATAAATCATTAAATTTACAAATAAATGTTATAAAAACACAAAGAAAGTTAGTTTTTTAAAAGAAAAAATTTCAAGAGAAAAACTCAACAAAAACAAAACACTGATATTTTATGATGGGAAGAAAGCTGAAAAAAAGACTGAAACTTCTGCATGGAGAGAGCAGGCAATTCTATCAAAGCTTGAAAATGAAAGAAATGACAGAAAAAACTGGCCTGTCAACATCCACAAGTTTTTCTCCTCTTAAATAAGTCACATTTCTCTCATTACATTCGAAACTTTCTTCACATAAACCAACAGTTGAACAGAAATTGGTCATTTGGTCTCAGAAAATTACAGCTTTTCTCACAATTTTACACCTTCTTCTTAGAATGTTTTCATTTTACGCACAAGTCGTTTGTCTCTGTTCTAATTCAGCAACATTGGATGTTGAAGTCAGTTTTCATTGATTTCACAGTCAGTTGCTGCTTTTGTCCTTGGAAATGTGACCATTTTTGGAGGAAATTGAGGACTTTTCTCCTCAAATATGGAGACGATTTTTCATACATTTGTGAGCATTTCTAGAGTTTCTGTCCAAGTCCCAGGGAGACCCTGGTTCTGGACAACAAAGACACATGTGGACATGAGCTGCAGGTTGCTGACCCCTGAACACACAACACACATGGACACAAGAGAAATGAGGAGTCTGACCTCAGAGCTTCAAGTCTACAACGTGGACTCTCCAGAAAACCACACAGATGCTTCACTCCACCATCCTGCAGGTCCTGGTTCTTACTCAGGTCCAGATGTCTGAGATAGGAGGGGTTGGACTTCAGAGCTGAGACCAGATAATCACAGCTGATCTCTGACAACTTGCAGTCGTCCAACCTGAATAAAGAATAAAAGATGTGAGTTTATCAGACAAAGTTTCATCTTGAAATCCTTCAGTGTTTCATCATGTGTTCAGAGCTGAAGAAGGTTCAGAATGTAGAAGTTTAGAAGCTGCAAACTCCAAGCAGCTGAAGCCAACAGGATGCAGCTTCAAAGAGTCCAAGAGAAGAAGTGAAAAAGACTCTCATTAATGTGAATGACAACATGCTGCTGCTTCAATAAAGACGGAGGCACTTCAGCTCTGAAACTCTGCAGCTCCACCAGTGGCTCCATCAACAACATCTACTATGGAAACAGACATTTACAGACATTTGGCTCCAAGAATCTGCATGGAGCCACAAAGAGATTGGAGCCTTAAATGAAGGCAAAGCAGCTGAGTTAGAAGCATCAACTGGACTGTTGCTGTTAGCAGGAGCTGAGAAAAGTTCACCACATTCAGCCTTCAGCTCTACAAGCTGCTTTAGTCACTAGTTTGGCCTCAAAACATTTCTGCTTTCATCTCACACATTTTCACACTTTTTCTCACATTTTCAATTTCCTTCATTTTAACTGAAAATCATTTTTCATCAACTTGGATTTTTTCATTCAATCTTTTTCCAAATAACATTTTCTTCTCACAAATCTCAAAATTTTGTCATCAATTTTAAATAGTTTTAAGGCATTTTTAAGTGTTTTCTTCTTAAATTTGGGACTTTTCACTGAAACACCAGAAGTTTTTCTCTCTAAATGTTGAACTGAAGAATTTTTTCTTCAACATTTGTCTTCTTTTCTCTTCAGTTTCAGGCTGTTTTTCTACTTTGATCTGAGAAGTTTTGATCACAATTTGGAAATTCTGTTTTCAAAAAATATCATTTTTTCCTCTCATAAATTGTTCATTTTCAATAAAAATTGAACAGTTTTTCATGATTAAATTTGACTTTTGTCTTTTTGTCCAAGACACATGTTTATGAAAAATATTGTTAAAGTTATAAATTTCACACATTTGAGAAAAGCTGAGAATCCACAAGTTTAAAAAGTTCCACATTTAGTAAATTAATGAGAATAAAGAAGCAAATATAGAAAAATGTCACAATCCAGTGAAACAAAATCACACATTAATAACAGGAAAAACATGATAAACTTGACAGTGAAAAAATGATGAAGAAAAGTTGCTGATTTATGAGACATTTAAACAAAGAATAAAAAGCATATTTAGAGTCACAAATTTATGATTAAAAAAGTTGAAAATTCAGCAGAAAACCCACACATTTACAACAAGAAAAGCAACACATTTATGATAAAAATCAACCAGCAAATGCAGAAGACAAAAGAAAATTCAAGATAAAATGAAACTTTTGTGACAAATTTGACAAATGAATGAAGAAAAATCTGCTAAAGTTGCAAATGCAAATGTAAATGTGGAAACGTGGCCAGGGTGACCTGCAGGAGCCCCTTCACCCAGCCAGCAGCAACCTGGCACCATTCCTGACCCACATGGCTGTGTTTAGCAACACCCACATGCCTTTGGGGCTGAGCTCAGCACCCAGCTGCTTTCAGAAAATAATGTCCACCATTCTCACCGGTTTCAGTGGCGTGGTGGCAGACCTAGATGACATCGTGGTTCATGGCACATGGAGGGAGGAGCACGATGATGGTTGGGACGGGTGCTGACGGCGCTACAGGAACATGGAGTCACTCTCAACGCAGAAAAATGCATCTTTGCGGTGGACTCCATAGAGTTCGTGGGGTTCTGGTTGACGGGGGGGCTGAGGCCCCTACATTCCAACGTGGAGGCGGTCCTACGCCTCCCACAGCCATCGACGCCCGCACAGATTTCCTCGTTTCTGGGTATGGTGAACTTTTATGAGTGTTTTATTCCCCGCTACTCAGAGACGACTGAACCCCTCCAGGCCCTGTTGCAGCAGGATGCGCCGTGGCAATGGACCCCAGCCTGTTCAGCGGCGGTTGCTAAGCTGAAGCTTCAACTCACTTCCCCTCCGGTGCTGGCCCACTTTGATCCAAGGCGGCCAACCATTGTGACCTGTGATGCGTCTGGCTCAGCAGTGGGAGTGGTTGTGTCCCAGGTGCAGGACGGTACGGAGCACCCGGTGGCGTCTGCATCAAGGTCTCTCAGCAGCTGAACAAAAGTACGCCGTGGGTGAGAGAGAGGCGCTCGCCTGCTTCTGGACGTGTGAATGGTGGCATATTTACCTCTATGGGCGCCATTTTACTCTGCAGACGGACCACCGAGCGCTGATGACGCTACTGGAGACGTGGGGTTTGGGACACAGACCTTTGTGGATCCACAGGTGGGCGGAGCGGCTGAGGGCCTACAATTTTACCACCCAGTTCACTCCTGGCAAGGATCATGTAGTGGTGGATCTCCTGTCCTGCACCACGGCCAACTCTGTACAATCGGACCACAACGATGACAACGATCCAACAGAGGCAGATCTGATTAATACGCTGCATGGGGCCCTCCGGGATGTGGGATCCCTCCAGGAACTTTGGACGGAGTGGGAACGTGACCCCGTGCTGTCACAGCTGTGCTCGGTGATTAGGGAGGGTTGGCCCACAAAGGTCCAGGGAGATTTAGCAGCCTTCCACTGGTTTAAAGATGAACTGAGCTGCTGGAATGAAGTGTGCATAGAGGGGGGGGGGGGGGCTGCACACTAATCCCGATGTCTCTGAGATCACGTGTCCTAGCGATGCTTCACCAGGGCCACCTGGGTGTGGTCAGAATAAAGCAGCACAGCAGGGATTCCGTTTGGTGGCTGGGTGTTGATAAGGACATTGAAGCTATGGTGAAACACTGTGTTCCATGCTTGGAGAGCGGGAAGACCAGCGGACCACCCCCTCCACCCCTGTGGCTGCTGTCGTACCCAGAGGGCCCTTGGAAACACACAGAGTTGGACATCTGTGACCAACAATTATATCACTGAATCTGAGTTCACATTGAAATACTGTGTGACTGTATATCTTTTCATATATTTCTGCAAAGTGTGGATAGTCTGAGTAAATAACTGCATATAGCCAACTGCGGTGGCTAAACTGTCATCTCTGCTGGAGTCCGAGTTCCACCCTATGCAGGACATACTGGATGCACTGAGGAGCTCATTTAGCAGCAGACTACATCATCCCAGGTGCACAACCGAGAGGTTTTGTAGGTCCTTCCTACCAACGGCTGTCAGACTGTACAACCTAAGCAGGGCTGCTCGCAGAGATAGCAAAAAGACGTAACAAACTAATAGTTTTTTGAATGCAAAAGATGCAATAGACTTACACAATGGTCCCCTCCGGCATACAACTAGGAACATACCGGTCGCTATGGAGGGTGAGAATATGTATGGGCACATAATCATACCATGTAGGATAACTAAGTAGACGGTTATGCTGTTTCATCCCATCTAGCAACAATGCTCTGCACTGTGTGTGTTTATATATTTACATATTTATTCCATCTAGCTACAATGCTCCGCACTGTGTTTTTATATATCTACATATTATTCCATCTAGCTACATTGCTCCGCACTGTGTGTGTTTATATACTTGCATATTTATTCCACCTAGCTGCAATGCTCTGCACTGTGTGTTCACACTGGCTTTTCCCTGCACTGTGTGTTCATATACTCATATATTTATTCCATCCAGCTACAATGCTCTGCACTGTGTGTCTGTGTGTGTGTGTGTATATATTTATTTTATAGTAATATGTACATATGTATATTAGCCGCTCTTGCTTGCTTGTTTTTTTCTTGCCTTCTGATTGTTGCTCTGAGTGTTGCTATCCCTGTGCTGTTGCAATCCTGGAATTTCCCCGTTGTGGGACTAATAAAGGCTTATCTTATCTTATCTTATCTTATATTCCTGTGTATATTTGCATCCTTTTATAGAAACGTGGACAGACTGTAATTTACTGTACATACTCTGTTGTCATTGTATCCTTATTTAAATCTTATTTAAATCCTCCACCTGAACAACGAGAGCAAGTTTTTAGCCAAAGTCAAATTCCTTGTATGTGTTGTGCATACTTGGCCAATAAAGCTGATTCTGATTCTGATTCTGAACTGCATGCAGCACCCCAGAACAGCTGGCTCTTGCTCGTGGCCTACGACTTGTTCTCAAAGTGGCCAGAGGTGCTGCCCACCAATTCAGTCACGACTGATGTGGTTATGGGTTGCCTTTCATCACTGTTCTCCAGGTGGGGGGTCCCAATGCAATCATGACGGACAATGGCCCACAGTTCAACTCTGGGGCATTTGAAGAGTTCTTGGACACTAGGGGCGTGAAACACATTAAAACTGTGTTCTACCACCCCCAGGCCAATGGGGGCGTTGAACGTTTTAACAAGACCCTGAAAAATGGACTGAGGGCACACTTAGTGGACGGCTTTGCATTTCTGGATGTTCTCCAGAGCACGCTGCTCCAGTACAGGGCAACGGCCCATGCAACGACAGGTTGCTCCCCGGTGGCTCTCATGCTGGGACGTGAACTACTTTTGATTGTTTTGATTTTGTATACTTTATTGATCCCCAGAGGGGAAATTGAGGGCATCCACCTGGATGGATGAAGCAGCCACGGTACGGCACTATCCCATAACCATTCACACCTAGGGCCACTTTAGAGTCTCCAATTAACCTAACCTAGTTCTAGTAGCCTACTTCTGCCTTTGGAACCAATGAGACCGCCCTCGACCCCTCCTCTGAGGAATAACTAGTCTCCACGGGACCGGGTCATTGCGCAACAGTGTAAGATGAACGACAACCTCACAGGAAGCACAGGGCGAGAGGCCACGGACTGAAGGTGTTGGACCAAGTCTGGATAAAACACCCTAACCGCACACATAAGCTGCAGCCGTTCTGGACGGGGCCCCTGTGGATCACGAGGCAACAAGGTCAGGACACATTCCAGCTGGTGGACGGGTCGCGGTGGAACTCCAGTAGACTCAGGAAGTCACCATGGGAACAGAGGACTACAGCTTTGGTGAGACAACCTGCTGTGAGCTGGGACTTGTTGGACTGGGGTGGTGAGGACTCACAAGTACGGCTGACGGTGCCTGATGCCCTGCTAGAGTTTGTCAGAGGCCCAGGTACCTGGAGGACTGTGTATTAAGGACAAGAATAACTGATGCGTGTTGGGACTAAGAGGCAGAATAATCTGCTCCAACACAGAGGGGCCTTCTGGTAATCTACCCAGACGCCCGTTTGACTGCTTGAATTTGTCTAATTAGTGTCATATATACAGTATATAAGAATTAAGGGCAGATGACACTGTGATTGTTTGTCTTGTCTGTTCTGGGGGGGTCGTGGACTTTGTAAGGGGGGGTTATGTTTGAGATTTGATGCCTGGGGCTTGCCGGAGCCTAGCCGAGGGGGTTGGGGTGATGACATCAGGCGGGCTACGGCTGGAGTGTATATCGTGTTGTTCGCTGTAATAAAGTTAGTTCAGTGTTCAGTCGAGAGGCTCCAGTCTCATGTTATTTGGACAGAACAGAAAACACGTTTAAAATCTGAGGCCAGTCTGACAAACGGTTCAAGAGAAACGTGTGGAACAGACAGACAAACACACAGACAGAGATTTGCTGCATTTATAGACATAAATTAGTAAATTTACAAATAAATGTCATACAAAGAAAAGTTAGTTTTTAAAAGAAAATATGTCAAGAAAAAAACTGAAGAGAAACAAAACCCTTATATTTGATCATGGGAAGAAAGCTGACAAAAGACCGAATGAAAGTTTAGCATGAAAAAGTTTCAAATTTCAGCTGAAAGTGACCAACTTGTGATCAGACATTGATGCTGATTCAGTCCACTGAGGGAGAAGGACAAGAACAGAATCTTCTGATCTTCACTCTAGATTACTATTGAAGATTTAAAGCCCCAAAACTGCTGCTGTGGACAGGCCTACAGGGTTAAAACCTTGAAGGAGGGATCTCCAAGCTAGGGTCCATGGAGCACATCTGGTCCAACAACCATTTACAATCCACAACTAACTCTCTTTAACAGCTCACAAACCAAATGTGCTCCATGGCTTGAAGATCCCTCTTTCCAGCTTGCAAATGTGTAGGGCTGTTCTCACACCAGTGTTGGCACTCTTCATTCAGCAGCAATCCACAGTCAAGATCACAATCTTCTGCATTCTCTTTCTTCTCCTCAGTGGACTGCAGCAGCATCAATGTCTTCTCCAGGTTCTGCTTTAACGCTGACCCACTCTCCTCTCCACACTTCTGGCAGCTCTCCACCTCCTCAATGGTCTGCTTGGAGCACATTTTCACTTAGTCCAGGATCACAAACCTCCACTAGACAAACAACTAGCTGCAACATTTGCCCTTCAAAAGTGCCTCTCTAGGTATTGGCACCAAAAAACTTCTGCATGGAGAGAGCAGGGAATTCTATCAAAGCTTGAAAATGAAAGAAATGACAGAAAAAACTGGCCTGTCAACATCCACAAGTTTTTCTCCTCTTAAATAAGTCACATTTCTCTCATTACATTCTAAACTTTCTTCACATAAACCAACAGTTGAACAGAAATTGGTCATTTGGTCTCAGAAAATTACAGCTTTTCTCACAATTTTTCACCTTCTTAGAATGTTTTCATTTTACCCACAAGTCTTTTGTCTCTGTTCTAATTCAGCAACACTGGATGTTGAAGTCAGTTTTCATTGATTTCACAGTCAGTTGCTGCTTTTGTCTTTGGAAATGTGACCATTTTTGGAGGAAATTGAGGACTTTTCTCCTCAAATATGGAGACGATTTTTCATACATTTGTGAGCATTTCTAGAGTTTCTGTCCAAGTCCCAGGGAGACCCTGGTTCTGGACAACAAAGACACATGTGGACATGAGCTGCAGGTTGCTGACCCCTGAACACACAACACACATGGACACAAGAGAAATGAGGAGTCTGACCTCAGAGCTTCAAGTCTACAACGTGGACTCTCCAGAAAACCACACAGTTGCTGCACTCCATGATCCTGCAGGATGTTGTAACTCAGGTCCAGATGTCTGAGATAGGAGGGGTTGGACTTCAGAGCTGAGACCAGATAATCACAGCTGATCTCTGACAACCTGCAGAGCTCCAACCTGAATAAAGAATAAAAGATGTGAGTTTATCAGACAAAGTTTCATCTTGAAATCCTTCAGTGTTTCATCATGTGTTCAGAGCTGAAGAAGGTTCAGAATGTAGAAGTTTAGAAGCTGCAAACTCCAAGCAGCTGAAGCCAACAGGATGCAGCTTCAAAGAGTCCAAGAGAAGAAGTGAAAAAGACTCTCATTAATGTGAATGACAACATGCTGCTGCTTCAATAAAGACGGAGGCACTTCAGCTCTGAAACTCTGCAGCTCCACCAGTGGCTCCATCAACAACATCTACTATGGAAACAGACATTTACAGACATTTGGCTCCAAGAAATCTGCATGGAGCCACAAAGAGATTGGAGCCTTAAATGAAGGCAAAGCAGCTGAGTTAGAAGCATCAACTGGACTGTTGCTGTTAGCAGGAGCTGAGAAAAGTTCACCACATTCAGCCTTCAGCTCCAAGTTGCAGTTTTTCTGCTCATTTTTATTAAATACATTTTAAAAACAGTTTATTTTCTCATCAACTTCTAGCCATAAAGTTTAAACTGTTCTAGAGAATTTTGAGTTTTTTCCTCATAAATCTGTGATTCTTTCATTTAAACATGAGAAGTTTTTCTCTCTTAAATCTTAAAGTTTTTCTATAAATTTCTCATTATTTACTTGTTAAACATTTCTGTTCTTTTCTGTCAAACTTCAGACAATTTTTCCATGATTGTTAAATTGCTCTAGATTGTTAAACAACTTTTTTCCCTCATAAATTCCTTATTTTTTCATTCAAGTTCAGAAACTTTTGGTTGTGAAATTTGACTTTTTTTCCTCCAGACCCACATTGATGAAAAAATGTCAAAGTTATAAATTTCACACACTTCATGAAAAGCTGTGGACACAGTTTTAAAAGTTCTACATGATACAGATTAATTGGAAATTTGAACATTTACAAGAAAAATGTCACAAATTAAAATATATATTGAAAATTATTTCGTAACAGAAAAATATTTAATGGAGAAACTTATGAGCAAAGTTACTAATTTATGAGACATTTGAGCAAATCTTTCAACACATATTTCTGAGTCACAGATTTGTGATTCAAAATGTCCCAGAAGCCCTAAATCCATGTTGGGGAAGCTGAATAATCAGCAAAGTGCAGCCAAGGAGAGCAGCTGTGGGAGGAAACCATGCAGTCAGTGGGTTTAGGCCTGAGCTCAGAATCCTAGTCCTGATGAGAGGCCCAGAGGAGCAGATTCAAAGATCAGGCAGGGCTTCATCTATTAAGCACCTTGGCCTGATCTAAGGAGCAAAATATGGCATCACAACCTTTTCACAAAGGTTCTATTTAAACTGATAGATAGATTAGTTTATTTGACAGGGACAGTGCAATAAACATAGACAATTAATCAATGACAATCAATCTGATGTGTTGCACATAGAGTGTATAGCTATTAGCTAATTTGCAACTCTTGTCCCTGGATGGGCTTTAGAAAAGAGAATCAAGTAAAGAAAAGAAAAGAAAAAAAATACACACTAACCACATACATCAATGCAAAAAGATTATAAATACACAATTATAAATATTATAAATATTATAAATACACAAATATAACAACCTGACACACATTTGCCTATTTCAGGCCTCCCTCCCTTCGTCACTCACTATAAACAAACACATTCATTCCTTCCCTTCATTCACTCTCACCTTGCAGACAATCAATTCATACATGAGTACATTCTTGTTTATTTTTCAGCCAGTTTTTAACCTTTTTAGTGAATGTTTTAAAGTCCGTTATTATTTTAATTACATTTGGCATTGTGTTCCAGATGTGACTGCCCTTTAGAGAGAAAGCTGTTTGTCCAAATGTGGTTCTGCGGTGGAATATTTTACAGTTATTGTTAACAGAACTCCTGGTGGCTCTGCTGCTGTCCTGTCTTTGAACGAAATCAGCAAGTGGCTCGGGTGCTGATTTATGGAAACATTTGAACGTTAATTTCAGAAAACAGAGGTCAATGAAACTCTCAAAACTCAATAGGTTGTATTTTTTTAAAACATTACAGTGATGCCACCTAATGGGATTTTTGTCCAAGATTTTTAGGGTTTGATTATATAATGAACCTATATGTCTTATTGTGGAAGGGGCTGCTTGAGCCCAGACTGTCAAACAGTATGATATATGAGAAAAAAAACATAGAATGCATATACAGTACAGCTGCTTCGTAAGGTATGTAATATCTAATTAATTCAAAGCAGTTCAGATTTTTTTTTACTGTTTTTGAAATTTTCTTTATATGAAGATTAAATTTGAGTTGAGGATCTAGTACAATGCCAAGGTATTTGAATTCTGTAGCTAAACTGATGTCATGATCATGTATATTAACTTTAAAACGTTGCAGGTTACATTTTTTGATTGAAAAGCACATTGAGACTGTTTTCTGAAGGTTCAGCAATAGACGGTTCTGGAGGAGCCACTCTTGGACATCAACCACACTTGTAGACAGTACATCTGCAGCCTGTGCTGGAGTCTTGGCAGCTGTGTAAATAACTGCATCATCTGCATAAAGTTGGCATGTTGCAGCTGAGCAGTGTAACGGCAAGTCATTAATAAAAATGCTGAAAAGTAAAGGACCAAGAATGGACCCTTGCGGGATACCCATGCGGTTGTTTAAAAATGAGGATTTATCCTGGTGAACTTTTACACACTGTTCTCTATTCTGGAGATAAGATGCAAACCATTCTAATGTATCTGGGGAGAAGTTAAAAGATACCATTTTGGATAAAAGCAAACTGTGGTTTACAGTATCGAAAGCCTTTTTGAGATCTAGAAAAACAGCTCCTACCACATTACCCCTGTCCAAGGACTGTTTGACGTTTTCAATAAGGCAACAATTTGCTGTTTCTGTTGAGTATCCTGGTCTAAAACCAAATTGATGTGGATGAAGAAGTTGACTGTCTTGTAAGTAGTCTATCAGCTGTGTAGCTACAACTTTTTCAAGAACCTTAGACAGGACTGGTAAAATAGAGATTGGGCGGTAATTGCATATATCATCTTTACTGCCTGATTTATGAGCTGGTATGACGACAGCTTTTTTCCAGCCAGATGGAAATGTACTAGACCTAATGGAGAGATTAATGAGATGAGTCAGTGGTTTGATTAATATTTTGCTGTGCATTTTGAGAAAGGAGGTGCTCATATTGTAGATATCATTAGTTTTTGAGTTTGTCAGTGTTTTAACAATACCAGCAATTAACTCCTCATTTACCTCATCGATGTGAAAAGAATCTGTTGGAAGTATGGAATTTGTGTTGTTGAGCACATTTGGCAGCACAAAAATTTTTGTTAAGTCTTCCACAGAGCCCACAAAGTATGAATTAAATTCATTTGCCAAAGTAGCCTTGTCACTGACGGTCTTGCCATTGATTCTAAGTTCCTTTACCCCCTTCTGATCGTTTTTTTTATTAGTTAAGTTATTTAAATGCCTCCATAGGGAACTGTTGTTACCCTTTGCATGATCTATCAGTTTATTGTAATAAGATATTTTTGATTTTCGCAGCTCATGTACCACTTTATTTCTTAAACTTTTGTACACAAGGTGATCATTTTGTAGTTTAGAGGTTAATGATGTTTTCAATGCATAGTCTCGTCTCTTCATAAGTTTTCTTATTTCATTATTTAACCATGGTAGGCTAATCTTCTGTTGTCTACTTTTAATTTGCTTTGTAAATTTTTCTATAGACTTTGTGATTGTTGCAGTTATAAAATTACAACAATCATCTACTTCATTTATTGACATGAGCTGCTCCCAATTTTGATTCTCTAAGTAATGTTCAAACTCCTCATTTTTTGATTTGGGAATAATAAAATTTGATTTGTCAATATCGACTCCCCCAAAATACTGTAGTCGCTTTTTAGTAAGTTTTCTGACAGCAAGAACCATGTTATGATCTGAGAGACCAGTTACAAGATTATAGGTTCTGGTTATTCATTCTGGTTTATTAGTAAATACCATGTCAATAAGTGTTCTGGATTGTTTGGTTATCCTGGTGGGTCCTTTGATCATTTGTTGGTAATTAAATTTAGTCATGAGGCTTTTCAGTTTCTGTTTGTCCTTTTTATCAGACCAGTTAATATTAAAGTCACCATGGATTATTGTTTCTCTGTTCTTCTCAAGTTGTTTAACCAGATCACTTAATTCATTATAAAAGGAAGAATTGTGTGACGGTGGGTTGTACACTACTGCAATGTTGAAATTCATTACCGGAGAGAGACATACATTAACAGCTAAACATTCGAGTGAAGTATTCAAATCAACCAGTTGACATTTATATTTCTCTTTGATGTAAATTAAAACACCTCCTCCCCTCCCTACCTGCCTGTCTTTTCTAAAACACTGATAGCCCGCAATATCGATCATATTAGTGTCTATGTTCCTGTGTAGCCAGCTTTCTGAGAGACAAAGGTAGTCCAGATTTGAGTCCAACAGCAACACCGAAATCTCATCTCTTTTGGGGATTATGCTCCGTATGTTTAAATGCCCGCCGAGGATCCCCTTTGGTTTAGCCTTGGTGTCCCAAAGAACTCGTGCATGATTAACAGTTTGGAAAAATAAATGTTGAATGAGCTCAAATGAGAGAAAAAGGCCTCCATATTGTGTGTGATGATGGAGATCTAGGCCTTGCTATACATAGATCTACTGAACTAGTCTAGACTAACCAGAGACTGAAATCATTTGTCACACTGTGATGAACAGGCCCAGATGGAACCAAAGTTCAGGTCTGACACTGATTCTTCTGGAATTATCTTCATCAATTTTAGGATTCTGATCCAGAACATGACACCTTCCCTCCTGCTTCCACATCCTGGACTGAGGACCAGGACATGGTGCAGTTAAAGGTGATTGGTCATCAACCAACATGGCAGGTAGAATTGATCCAGTGTTGATTGGTCATCAGTGGTTGACGACCAGCATCAGGAATAATTTAGCCCAAATAGAAACACTGTCAGAAGATCAGGAACCAGAAGTCCTCCTTAGGTGTCCTTGGTCATCACTGTTCCTGGTCAGGAGATGATCAAGAACTCAGTCATCAGATGTGGACCACCATCATGACCATGATGCACTGATGACCAGCATGACGAGGAAATGAAGAGTTCACAGAGATTTCCACTGCCTGATGACCAGCATCCTGATTCCATTCATTTATTCAGCTGCTGCTCATCAGGGAGAGGCCAGGTGAAGCAGCAACAAACGCAGCCTCTCCAGGATTCCACAATCCTTCACAGCCCAGTTAGAGCTGCTGCCAGATGGACGTTCCTGGTGACGCTCTGTGGAGGTTGTCAATGGGAATGTTGGCAGCAGCTTTGATTGGCTGTCCTCCTTTTCCAGAGTCTATGGAATGGACTTCATGTGTGTGGAGAACATATCTGGTCTTCTTAATCTGACAGAAAACTTCAGGTAAAAATCATGGTCAGAGGCTGCACAGTAATGCTGCCTCAACTGGGGGTGGGGGGGGGGGCTCTTGAGCACCGTAGACACAGGAGTTTCCTTGTTCTTCTTCTGTGCCGAGGCTAAGAGTCAAATTAGCTAAAGACAGAACCAGAAAGTCAGGTGGACCGAGGACTCCATTTGTGCTTCTATTTTATACAGACTGAAAATGGAAGATTTTGGAGCTAAACTGAAACATTTCTCAGAATTGGACTTTCAGTCAAAACTGGCAGTAATGTGGATTGAGACAGAGAGGCTTTTCAAACTAAAACAAGACAAGGAGGACTTTTCCAAGAAAGTCCCTGAGATTTTAGTCCAGAGGGACAGGTGGATGGATTTCATTTCCAAGTAAAGGTCAGACCATGCAGACTTGGTTTCTAGGCTTGAATTTGGACTGAATTCTGGAGCTACAGGGTGCACAGCAAAGACGCTCTCTGAGCCACTTTTCATTCTTCTTGGACCTGAAACCAGTCGTCTAGAATCACTTTTGGGCCCAAAATTAGACTGTAAAATCTCTGAATCCATTTTATTGGTGGAGCCAAGGGTCTCTGCTCTTTGTTAATATGAAGGAGAGTTGAAGGAAATGAAAACATGGATGCAGGACATCCAGAAATCCATTTGGTTGTTAGTCAGCAGAACTTCTACAAAACAAAAGCACCTGGAATGGACGACTGCTGCTTCTTCCCTTCACAATAAAAGCTCTAGACATGAATTACAGAACTGAACTGAAATTCTGTCCAAGAGGCGATTCAGGAAAATGCCTCAGTTGTTTTGTTCAGAAAGGAGAGATAATCACATTTTAGAAGATATTATTAGCAGGTCAGAAAATATGAAAACTTTCATCCATCCATCCATCTTCTACCACTTTTCTGGAGGTCCGGGTCATGGAGGCAGCAGTTCAAGCAGAGAAGCCCAGACTTCCCTCTCCCCAGCCACCTGCTCCAGCTCTTCAGAGAGGATACCAAGACGTTCCCAGACCAGCTGGGAGACATAATAGTCTCTCCAGCGAGTCCTGAATCTGTCCCGGGGTTTCCTCCCAGTGGGACATGCCCCAAACACCTTAAGTGGGAGGCGTCCAGGAGGGACCCTGATCACCATATAACTTCAGCTGGCTCCTTTCAATGTGGAGGAGCAGCGGTTCTACTCTGAGCCTCTCCCGGATGACTGAGCTCCTCACCCTATCTCTGAGGGTGAGTCCAGCAATCCTACAGTGAAAGCTCATTTCAGCCACTTGTATCTGTGATCTCGTTCTTTTGGTCATTACCCAAAGCTCATGACCATAGGTGAGGGGAGGAACGTAGACTGACCGGTAAATCAACAACTTTGCCTTAGAGCTCAGCTCCCTCTTCACCGCAACAGACCAGTACAACATCCACATCACTGCAGATGCTGCTCTGATCCATCTGTCAGTCTCTCAAGAGACTGCAAAGTTTCAATAGAAATTAAATTCCTGCTTATGCTGTTGGGTTCAAATAGTAGTAAATCTGACTTTCAGAATCAGAATCAGATTTATTGCCATTGTTCATGTAGTACACAAACTAGGAATTTGTCTCAGTGCAATGCTGCAACATTAAACATGATAAAATAGAAGAAATAGAAAAACTATACGTGCAATAAAGTGTAGAATAAGAATGAGTAATACTAGTCAAAGCAGTTTTAAATATATTAGCAAGCAGCAGATATTGTGGAGAACCACATAGTGCAGTCGGTAATGCAAAAAGAAAACAGTGATGATTGGCATGAGTCTGGTTGAGCTGCAACATAGTGCACGAGAGTCAATAAGTCACTTAGTGTTCAGCAATCTGATGGCAGAGGGGAAGAAGCTGTTCATGTGACGGGAGGTTTTAGTCTGAATGGACCGAAGTCTTCTACCTGAGGGGAGGGGGGCAAACAGTACGTGACCAGGGTGTGAAGGATCGGCTATGATCCGGCCAGCACGCCTCCGGGTCCTGGAGATGTACAGATCCTGGAGAGATGGGAGCTTGCAGCCGATCACCTTCTCAGCAGTGTGCACGACGCGCTGCAGCCTTAGTCTGTCCCTGGCAGTGGCTCCTGCGTACCACACGGTTATGGAGGTGGTGAGGATGGACTCGATGATGGCTGTGTAGAACTGCACTAACATCTTGGTGGGTAGCTTGAGCTTCCTCAGCTGCCGCAGGAAGAACATCCTCCGCTGGGCCTTTTTGATGAGGGAGCTGATAGTCGGCTCCCACTTGAGGTCCCTGGTGATGGTGGTGCCTAGGAAGCGGAAGGAATCTGCAGTGGTGATGGGAGAGCCTGTGAGGGTGAGGAGGGGCAGAGGGGTTGTGACTTTCCTGAAGTCCACAATCATCTCCACTGTCTTCAGAGCGTTCAGCTGCAGGTTGTTGTTGTTGCACCAGGACGCCAGCTGGGCCACCTCTCTCCTGTAGGCGGACTCGTCGCCGTTGGAGATGAGCCCGATGAGAGTGGTGTCGTCCGCAAACTTGATCAGCTTGACAGACTGGTGGCTGGAGGTGCAGGAGTTGGTATAAAGGGAGAAGAGTAGGGGGGAAAGTACACAGCCCTGGGGTGATCCAGTGCTGATACTAACAGAGTCTGAGACAGTCTTTCCCAGCCGCACATGCTGCCTCCGGTCCGTCAGGAAGTCGGTGATCCACCTGCAGAGGGAGTCAGGCACGTTGAGCAGGGACAGCTTGTCCCGGAGCAGAGCGGGGCGGATGGTGTTGAATGTAGAGCTGAAGTCCACAAACAGGATCCTGGCGTAGGTTCCCGGGGAGTCCAGGTGCTGCAGGATGGAGTGGAGGGCCAGGTTGACTGTGTCGTCTACAGACCTGTTGGCTCGGTAGGTAAACTGCAGCGGGTCCAGGAGGGGAGTGGTGATGGACTTGAGGTGGGGCAGGACCAGGCGCTCAAAGGACTTCATGACTACAGAGGTGAGCGCTACAGGTCTGTAGTCATTAAGTCCAGTGATCCGTGGCTTCTTGGGGACAGGGATGATGGTGGAGGATTTGAGGCAGGTCGGCATGTGGCATAGCTTAAAGGAGGTGTTAAAAATGTCTGTGAAGACAGGAGCCAGCTCTTTCGCACAGTGTCTCAGGGTGGAGGGAGACACGCCGTCCGGACCGGGGGTCTTGCGCGGGTTCAGTCTGGAGAACTGTCTGAGCACGTCCTGCTCACTGATGACAAGGGCAGGGGGGGAGGAGGGGGGGCCGCCTTTAATGAAGTAGGGACCGTGGAGGCTGTGGAGCTGGAGGGAGGGGGGGAGTTGGACACAGCTGACGAGGTGTCAAAACGGGCATAGTGTTGGGACAGTCTTTGACAAAGGGCTTTGTCATCCTGACCCTTAGGAGCCTGAGGCAGATAGTTGGTGATTTGCCTCAGTCCTCTCCACACAGAATCAGAATCAGAATCAGAATCAGGTTTATTGCCATTGTTCATGTAGTACACAAACTAGGAATTTGTCTCGGTACAATGCTGCAACATTAAACATGATAAGATAAGAGAAATAAACTATACATGTAAAAAAGTGTAGGATAAGATTAAGTGATACTGGTCAACAGTTAAAATATATATTAGCCAGCAGCAGATACTGTGGAGAACTATATAGTGCAGTCGGTAATGCAGGAAGAAAACAGTGATGATTGACATGAGTCTGGTTGAGCTGCTGTACATGGTGCACGAGAGTCACTTAGTGTTCAGCAGTCTAATGGCAGAGGGGAAGAAGCTGTTCATGTGACGGGAGGTTTTAGTCTGGATGGACCGAAGTCTTCTACCAGAGGGGAGGGGGGCAAACAGTACATGACCAGGGTGTGAGCGATCGGCTATGATCCGGCCAGCACGCCTCCGGGTCCTGGAGATGTACAGATCCTGGAGAGATGGGAGCTTGCAGCCGATCACCTTCTCAGCAGTGCGCACGACGCGCTGCAGCCTTAGTCTGTCCCTGGCAGTGGCTCCTGCGTACCACACGGTTATGGAGGTGGTGAGGATGGACTCGATGATGGCTGTGTAGAACTGCACTAACAGCTTGGTGGGTAGCTTGAGCTTCCTCAGCTGCCGCAGGAAGAACATCCTCTGCTGGGCTTTTTTGATGAGTGAGCTGATGGTCAGCTCCCATTTGAGGTCCCTGGTGATGGTAGTGCCTAGGAAGCGGAAGGAATCAGCAGTGGTGATGGGAGAGCCTGAGAGGGTGAGGGGGGGCAGAGGAGTAGTGACTTTCCTGAAGTCTACAATCATCTCCACTGTCTTCAGAGCGTTCAGCTGCAGGTTGTTATTGCTGCACCAGGACGCCAGCTGGGCCACCTCTCTCCTGTAGGCGGACTCGTCGCCGTTGGAGATGAGCCCGATGAGGGTGGTGTCGTCCGCAAACTTGATCAACTTGACAGACTGGTGGCTGGAGGTGCAGGAGTTGGTGTAAAGGGAGAAGAGTAGGGGGGAAAGTACACAGCCCTGGGGTGATCCGGTGCTGATGCTAGTATAGTCTGAGACAGTCTTTCCCAGCCGCACATGCTGCCTCCGGTCCGTCAGGAAGTCGATGATCCACCTGCAGAGGGAGTCAGGCACGTTGAGCAGGGACAGCTTGTCCCGGAGCAGAGCGGGGCGGATGGTGTTGAATGCGGAGCTGAAGTCCACAAACAGGATCCTGGCGTAGGTTCCCGGGGAGTCCAGGTGCTGCAGGATGGAGTGGAGGGCCAGGTTGACTGCATCGTCTACAGACCTGTTGGCTCGGTAGGCAAACTGCAGCGGGTCCAGGAGAGGGGTGGTGATGGACTTGAGGTGGGACAGGACCAGGCGCTCAAAGGACTTCATGACTACAGAGGTGAGCGCTACAGGTCTGTAGTCATTAAGTCCAGTGATCCGTGGCTTCTTGGGGACAGGGATGATGGTGGAGGATTTGAGGCAGGATGGCACGTGGCATAACTTAAGGGAGGTGTTAAAAATGTCTGTGAATACAGGAGCCAGCTGTTTCGCACAGAGTCTCAGGGTGGAGGGAGACACGCCATCTGGGCCGGGGGCCTTGCGCGGGTTCAGTCTGGAGAACTGTTTGAGCACATCCTGCTCACTGATGATAAGGGGAGGGGGGGAGGTGGGGGGGGGTGCCTTAAATGAAGTAGGGAATGTGGAGGCTGTGGAGCTGGAGGGAGGGGGGGAGTTGGACACAGATGACGAGGTGTCAAAACGGGCATAGTGTTGGGACAGTCTCTGACAAAGGGCTTTGTCATCCTGACCTTTAGGAGCCTGAGGCCGATAGTTGGTGATCTGCCTCAGTCCTCTCCACACGGAAGCCGAATCATTAGCAGTGAACTGCTGCTGGAGTCTCTCTGAGTACACAGATTTAGCCCTCTTCAGCTCTCTGTTAAACCGGTATTTAACCTCCCTGTAGCAGTCCCTGTCTCCACTTTTCAGCGCTGCTTCCTTCTCCTTCCTGATCTGTCTGAGCTTAGCTGTGAACCAGGGTTTGTCATTAGAGTAACTCACCCTGGTGCGTGATGGAAGAATGTTCTCTTCACAAAAGTGGATATATGAGTTCACAGTGTCCGTGTACTCATCCAGATCATGCGTGGCTCCTTTAAGCATGCCCCAGTCAGATATTTCCATGCACGTTTCCAGCTTCTCCTCAGCATCACTGGTCCGTATCTTCGTAGTGCTCACAACAGGTTTAGTGAGCTTCAATCTCTGTCTGTATGTGGGAATGAGGTGAACCATCACGTGATCAGATAATCCCAGCGCAGCTCGAGGGACAGCGCGATATGCGTCTTTCACTGTGGTGTAACAGTGATCCAGTGTGTTTAATCCTCTGGTGGGGCATTTAATAAACTGTTTGTAGCGGGGGAGATCGTGGCTCAGATTGCACTGATTAAAGTCGCCAGCCACAATAATCAGCGAGTCTGGAAAACTCCGCTCTGTGTGTTGAATGTGATCCGCGAGCACGCGCTGAGCTTCGCGCGTGTCCGCGTCGGGAGGGGCGTACACAGCGATCAGTATAAAAGAAGCAAACTCCCGCGGGGAATAAAAAGGCTTGCAGTTGATAACAAGAAATTCCAAGGCAGGAGAACAGTGTTTGGAAATTTCCGTTACATCAGAGCACCAGCTGCAGTTGATGTAGAAGCAGACACCGCCTCCTGTGGTCTTGCCGGAAAGCTCTGTGTCACGATCAGCACGGAAGAGCTGGAAGCCGTCGAGGCGCAGCGCGCTGTCCGGTATATTTTCCCGGAGCCAGGTCTCAGTAAAGCAGAGGACAGCTGAGGAGGCGAGGTCCTTAAAACGCATCAGCAGTCTCAGTTCATCCACCTTGTTAGAGAGAGAGTTGGTATTGGACAGAAATATGCCAGGCAGCGCCGTTCGCGAGCCTCTCCTGCGAAGTCGTACGAGAGCGCCCGCTCGTCTTCCTCTCTTCCGCCGTCTCACTTTCCGAGCCAAACAATAAACCAGATCGGCGGCAGGGGCTAGAAAAACTGGGAGGAGGTCCGTGGGGGTCAAAGTCCTGATATTTAAAAGTTCTTCACGGGTATAAGTGCAAGCAGACACACAATTGACAAACAAAAACAAACAAAGAGCGCAGCGAAGCACCATGTCGACCGCTGTGGGCGCCATCTTGGTCTAATCAAGAAGCAGAGTCGTTAGCCGTGAACTGCTGCTGGAGTCCCTCAGAATACACAGATTTAGCTCTCCTCAGCTCTCTGTTAAACCGATATTTAACCTCCCTGTAGCAGTCCCTGTCTCCACTTTTCAACGCAGCTTCCTTCTCCTTTCTGATCTGTCTGAGCTTAGCAGTGAACCAGGGCTTGTCATTAGAGTACCTCACCCTGGTGCGCGATGGAAGAATGCTCTCCTCACAAAAGTGGATGTATGAGTTCACAGTGTCCGTGTACTCATCCAGATCATGCGTGGCTCCTTTAAACATGCCCCAATCAGTTATTTCCATGCACGTTTCCAGCTTCTCCTCAGCTTCACTGGTCCATTTCTTCGTAGTGCTCACAACAGGTTTAGTGAGCTTCAGTCTCTGTCTGTATGTGGGAATGAGGTGGACCATCACGTGATCAGATAGTCCGAGCGCAGCACGGGGAACAGCGCGATACGCGTCCTTCACTGTAGTGTAACAGTGATCCAGCGTGTTTATTCCTCTGGTGGGGCATTTTATAAACTGTTTGTAACGGGGGAGATCGTGGCTCAGATTGCTCTGGTTAAAGTCACCAACCACAATAATCAGAGAGTCCGGGAAAGTCCGCTCCGTATGTTGAATGTGATCTGCGAGCGCGCGCTGAGCTTTGCGCGCGTCCGCGTCGGGAGGGACGTAAACAGTGGCGAGGATGAATGAGGCAAACTCATGCGGGGAATAAAATGGCTTGCAGTTGATAAAAAGAAATTCCAGGGCGGGAGAACAGTGTTTGGAAATTACCGTTACATCAGAGCACCAGCTGCTGTTGATGTAAAAGCAGACTCCTCCTCCTGAGGATTTACCGGAGAGCTCTGTGTCACGATCTGCACGAAACAGCTGAAAACCCTCGAGGCGCAGAGCGCTGTCCGGTGTATTTTCCCTGAGCCAGGTCTCAGTAAAACAGAGGGCAGCCGAGGAAGAGAGGTCCTTAAAACGCATCAGCAGTCTTAGTTCATCTACCTTGTTAGAGAGAGAATTGGCGTTGGAGAGAAATATGCCAGGCAAAGCCGTGCGCGTGCCTCTCCTGCGGAGCCATACGAGAGCGCCCGCACGCCTTCCTCTCTTTCGCCGTCTCACTTTTCGAGCCAACCAATGAACCAGATCAGCGGCAGGAGCTAAAAAAAACTGGGAGTAGGTCCGTGGGAGTGAAAGTCCTGATATTTAGAAGCTCTTCACGGGTATAAGAGCAGGCAGACACACAATTGACAAACAAAAACAAACAAAAGGCGCAGCGAAGCACCATGGCGACCACTGTGGGCGCCATCTTGGTCGTACTTTGAAAGCGTCAGTGCTTCACCACCCACAAACCTCACGCACGTCACTCCAACACACTTAATGCATGGATTACTCACAGCACTCCTCACCTTGGCTTCACTTTTCCCATCATCCAGCCTTCCCACAGCCGCTAAACATAATGTCAACTCCATTTCTATAGTTCACCAGTTGTCCAAGATTATCAGCTGTGTCTTCACACCAAGAAGTTCAATATCTGCTGATTCTTTGGGAAGTTATTGAGGTAAAAGTGGCACCGTTTCCTACAAAACCCATTCATTCTCCATCGACTGGATGAGTGTTTTGGGTGTACCAATATGGCGGCCACAGAGTTTCCAGTGGCTTCACTTCTGCTGGCCAGTGACTGATCCAGATATTTTAGAGAGATCAGTGGGCTGCACAGGAAATCACAGAAACATGACAGTCACATTTGTTTGAGCTTTTGGCAAATTTTGTTGCCAGTTTGTGGGCAGGTTTTCCTCATAAAACTGAAACTTTTCTCCAAAATATCTGATACTGTTTTCATACATTTTCTGCATTTATACTTAGGTTGGTTACATTTTTCTTTTCAAATTTGTTGCCTTTTACAGATATATTTTCAGCCACACAAAAATTGAAAATTGAAATTTTTCTTTTTTTCCCATGTGGGCGGCGCGGTGACAGAGTGGTTATCACTGCGGCAGCACAGCAACTCCCCCTTGGCCGGGGGATCCTGGGTTCCATCCCAGCCCCTGAACAGCAGTGATCTGTGTGGAGTCTGCATGTTCTCCTCGTGTCTGCGTGGCTTTACTCCGGCATTTCTCCGCTTTCCTCCCACAGGCCAAAAACCTGCAGCTTGGGTTCATTGGAGACTCTAAAGTGGCTCCAGGTGTGAATGTGTGTGTGAATGGTGAAAGGGTTGGGCGCCGCACCAGTGGCTGCTTCATCCACTCATGTGGACGCCCTGCAATTTCCCCATCGTGGCACGAAGAAAGGATCAAGGATTCAGATTTGTCAGCGTGGTTTCTGATTAAAATAATATTTTTTGCAAAAGAAGAGACAGTTTTGGACTAATTTTTTTTAATTTGTCATAAATTTGTCACTTTTTTGTTAATTTTCTCTCTTTTTCATGTCAAAAAGTCTGCATTTTTCACGTAGATTTGTGACATTTTCCTAATGAAACTTCCATTTTGTTCTCAGAAACTTGGTGCCATTTCTTGTAAATCTGTGGGTTCTCCTGATAATGTTGCCCTTTTCCTGCAAATCTCTCCTATTTCCAGGACAAACGTGCCGTTTCTGTGCTCGTCCATCAGAGTGGCGTCTCTTGTCCAGCTGGTGTCTCAATGCTCCACAGACCCTGAACGCTGCTCTCTTGTCACGTCTGGGCCTGTGTCAGGCTGCTCTTTCTTCCTCTGCTTTAACACCTCAGCACAGCAGCTGTGTGGCTCGTCTCTGGAGCAGCTGCAGCAGCTTCTGACACCACCACCATCATCACATGTCCTAACTTCACCTTCATCAGCTGCTACAGTCACCTCTGTCTTTTCTTCCTCTCAGCGTCTCTCTGTTTCCACAGAAGCTCCAAGTCTCTGCAGCCTGTTTTTCTCTGCTACCATCAGATCTTCAACAGCCTCATTCACATCCCTCACACACTCTCCAGCCTCATCAGTCCTGACTTCATCTTCACTGACTGATGGACACAACATGAACCTGTGGAGGCTGACAAACTGTCCTGTCAATCATCTCCCATCAGGACTCCACTTCTGTCAGCCTTTAAATCAACGCTGATCAAGTCTTTCACTTCTATTTGGAGCCAAAAGGAAAAACTGTTTGGAAAGATCCAACATTTCTGAAAACACTGAAACTGCATCTGTTGCCACTAGGCGGCGCGTGAACACGCAGCGGCCTCTCTTCTCTCTTCCTGTTTTTTGTTGTTTAAACTCTTTAATGTACATATATGATGCTGCGCACAAGCTACAGTCGCCACAGCCTTCTGGAGATCAGAAATACGAGCGAACATCACGTCTTGGACAGCAGCGTCACAGAGCAGCTCCGTGGCCTCGGCATTCTCCGCCAGTCCTCCACACCCTCGGACTCGAGTGCCGCGCCTCATCCCAAATGGAGGCGCTGTAGACGGTGTGAGTGGAGACCAAAGAGAGGTAAACGTGGAGGTATCCGAACGAGGCTAACCGCTAGCCCTCACAGACTCCCGATTCCTTCATTGATTGTGGCCAACGTCCGCTCACTTGATAACAAAATAGACCACATACAGCTCCTGAGATCTACACAACATGATGCACGGAACTGCTGTGTTTTTATCTTTACGGAAACGTGGCTAAATGACAATATAGCGGACTCTGCCATTCAGTTAGCTGAGCTAACATGCTATCGTAGCGACAGAATGCTAACGGTAGGAGGGAAAACCCGGGGTGGAGGCATGTGTGTTTCCATCAGTGATGCTTGGTGCAGAGATCCAACTGTCGGACACAAGCGCTCTTCTCCGCTGGTGGAGTTTATGATCCTAAAGTGCAGACCCTTCTACATGCCCAGAGAATTTTCATCTGTCCTGCTAGCCGCCGTGTATGACCCACCCATCAGCACCGGCGAGAGGAGAAAAGCAGTGAAAGACTCTATCAGGCCATGAGTGAGACACAAACAGCAGATCCAGATGGATTCCTCATCCCAGCAGGAGACTTCAACCATGCAGATTTAAAGGCCCTCCTACCAAACCCAGATCAACATGGAGACTTTGCTACAGGAGGAGACAAGTTGCTGGACCTGGTGGACACAACTCAGAAGAATGCAGACAGACCCTCCCCGGAGTGGTGGCCCAGTTGATAGAGCATCCTCCCCACAACCGGGAGGTCGTGGGTTCAAATCCTGGCTAGTTCATACCAAAGACCATATAAAAATGGTACTTCCCACCTTCTAGCTTGGTGCTCAGCGTAATAGAATGGGGGAAGGAGAAGTTGTTTGTGGCGGTGCCTTGCATGGCAGAGACCCTCTGATTCTACATGTGATTAACATTGTAGAGGAGAAACGTCATTTTGTTCTACTGTACATGATTGACAACGGACAGTGAAAGCAGCCAGCAAGATCATCGGTGCCCCTCTGCCCCCCCTCTCAGAGATCTACCTCACCCGCAGAGCCATCAGCATCACAGGCGACACCTCCCACCCCTCACACTCCCTCTTCAGCCCCCTGCCCTCGAGGAAAAGGTACCAGAGCCTCCTGGCCCGCTCCACAAGACTGCTAAATAGCTTCGTTCACCAGGCCATCACGACCCTGAACTCTGTGCACTTCCTCCCCCCAAACAGTAACACAATCACCCGCATAATAACTACCTCAGCTGTGGGCACAGGAAGACTGGCACACCAACAGTAACACTTTTGCTGCTGTATGTCTCTGCACATTAACTGCAACCATTTGCACAAATGCCATATCTGCTGCTGTCTGTCACTGCAATACTGATCACGTGCACTCCTCTCTGTTACTATCTGCTCCTACAGTACCGCACTGAACTGCAACTATGGTATTCAGCTCTAGTTGTCTGCATATAGGATTGCTGGGTTTGATCATCGTTAATCCTTGATCTCTATTTGCACTATAGCAGTTCTGGGTCTTTCTTGTCGCCATTTACACCACAGGTTGCATTACTGTACATATTGTATATGTTAGACTGCTGCTGCTGTTTCCTTTTTTCCAGCCTGATTGCTTTTCCTTTTCTTTCTATATTCTGCACATCAATGAAGAGAGAGAGAAACGCCATTTCAGTTCTCCTGTATGTCTTGTACGTATAGTAGTATTGACAATAAAATCTTTGAATCTGGAGTTTGTGCTCAGAAAAATCCTGAGATTTATTGATTAAAAACAGTTTGTAACATCAATCAAAGCTGTGAAACAGAGAAAAACATCAACAGCTCCATCAGTGAACTGACCTCAGAACCTCCAGTCGACAGTTTGGACTCTCCAGTCCAGAACACAGAACCTTCACTCCTGAATCCTTCAGGTCGTTATAACTCATGTCCAGCTGTGTCAGATGTGAGGGGTTAGACTTCAGAGCTGAGGCCACAACTTCCCAGTGAGTCTCTGAGAGTCCACAGCGACTCAGTCTGTGATGAGAGAAAATATAAAAGAGTTCTTGTAAAACAGAACCAGGACCCTATGATGTCAATGATGTGGAGAACACAGAGGAACCACAGAATCTATGAACATGAAGATCAATGACATCAGCTGTCTGGGTGGACCTGCTTCAGTGACTCAGGTGGGTTGCCAGTTCTGTTCAGTTCAGGTGATTTGGTGCTTTTTCCTCAGCTTCTCAGTGATAAATGTGAGCAGTCAGGGCTGCTGTTTTTGTTCTGGTTTGATTTCAAACATTCAGAGGATTATTTAGGATTCTTCTACTGTTTGGTTTGATTTGAACATCAAATGTGAGGCAATTTATTTGACTAAAACAATGGAGTGTTTTTATATAGAATTATATTCCCATTAACTTTTCTGATCACTTCAAAACTCACTGAATGTTCTGTGGAAGAACTTTTTATGTTTTTGTTATTTATGAATCTCCATTAAATGATGGATGTTTTCTTTCTGAACAGCTGATTTTTTCCTCCACCACCAGATTCTTGACTCTTCAGGTGACCCAGTGTGGTTCCATCATCAAACCAGAGGTGGGAAAAGTTCACAATCACTGCTGAGGTCAGAGTACAGAGAGTTTTGGGAGCAAAAAAACTGGGTTAAAGTAGAAATACTGATTCAGTGTCTTTATTCTAATAAAAGGAGTCAAGTCTACATGCTCAGAAATGGATTTCAGTGCTTCAAGAATCAAAATGAATCTATTTATCTATCTAGAATCTGACTGAAAGACATTTCTACTGGGTGTTTAACACTGACTGAACCTCATGTTATTAATATAATGTTTAGACTATTAAACCATTCTGAGGACAAAATAAATTCATCAACATTACATTTGCTCCAATGTGTAAATCAGTTTTCAGTGTCAGCATCATATCTTCTCATTGTTATGACCAATACAGTGCAGTACACACCTCATATCTAAGGGGGCGCTGTGGTGTTGGGGTTTGACATCTTTATTGTGAAGTGCGGTGCAGTAGCGGCCACTTCCTGTTCCGCCACTGCACCGCCCTATAAACAGCAGAGGGCATCCATTCCACGGTCTCTTGGACCGGTGCCCTCTGCCTGGTGTCTACTGTGTGTCCGTTATTGAAACATGGGTTCAATAAAGCTGAGCTGGTCCAGTCATCAGGCCTCATCCTTTCACAGGTGTTTTACATACATAACATTTGGCCATCGAGGATTAACTAATGGAGGCGTGAATTACACCACTTCACCTCTTCCTGGAGCTCCCGGCAGAGCTGCTCATTCCGTGGCTGAGATGGTTTGAAGCTTTCCAGACCTACATCACCGCACTCGACCTGGGTAAGCTCGACAAGTTAAGAGCACGTGCACTACTTGTTCACAACCTCGGGATTGAGGACCAGTGTGTCCTGCGCTCACTCGGGGCTTCGGACTCTTCTGAAGACGTCATTGAGCTGCTAGTAAGCCACTTTCACACCCCGGACAGCGTGACTGTATGGAGGATTCTCTTTCAGCAGCAACATCAACGTGTAGGTGAGCCTATACATCAGTTTGTCACCGACTTGAGGCAGTTAGCTAGTGAGTATCGTTTTGGGCCACTGGAGGATGAATTGGTACGTGACCAGCTTGTGGAGCACACAAGCACATTTGAGGGACACAAGTAATTGGAAACTCTTGTGCCTGTCTGATCTTTCCATCGAAGATGTTGAAGATTTGTACGTCTTCGTAGTAATGGTCATCGGGATCGTTCTGATTGGATCTGGGATTGTCCTGGTGTACCGTAAATTGATGAAGACGGACTTAACCTATCAAAATGCTGGCCAAGCGAGGTTTAACCATCAAATTGAAAAAATGGAGAGGATTCTGACAGCGGCAAATGGAGAACTGTCTAGGAAAATGGATTACATCATGATTACGCTGAGAGCCGTCCATGAAGGATTCAACGTCCAACAATGAAGGATTAAGTACTGAATCTGTAAGAGGATATAAAGTTTCTTTCTCTGGGATCAGTACTATTCGACTAATCTGCCCCCCCTCACACAAGTCCTCCAGATTATCTGCAGTTTTTTGTTTTCAAAACATTTGAGCTGCACTGACTCACGGACAGCCAGCTGCATGGCCCAAGGACAATGCCAGCAGCTAAGACAAAACATCTCCTGCCAAAGAGACTTTGTTGTTCTTAACTGATACAAACACCTACACTCAACACTACACCCACACTGACTCAAAAACTGATGAAAAAGATCACTCACTCACTGCTCTCTTTGTGTCCTTGTGTACTTTTTTGTCTGCTAACTGTGCATTGAGGGCTTTTTTTCTTGTAATCATAATATTGATCATATATGACCAGTATTCTGACAATCAATGGTTTTTTGCTCCTTCCTATTGTGTTATCCTTTTCTTCCCTATGCATCCTGTACCCATCTGATGACAGGCGCGTTCACAGATGCTGCCGTGTCACCGGAAATGCAGGTCGTTTTCTGTGTCAAGTCAAATCCCTCGTATGTTATCAGTCATATCTGTTAATGTACTTGGCAATAAATCTTTTCTGAGTTCTGAGTTCTGAAGTAGCACCGCTAAATGGGCTAGGCTACTCATGGCGCTGAGTGACCTTGTCGTGTCCATAATTAAGAGAATGACGAGTGAGTCAGAACTCGGTTAACAGGGTTTATTCAGGAACTCTATAACTATATACATCAGGCTTACGGCACTCGCCTGCATGCCAGGTGGCTCCACCATGAAAGAGACGGAGCCTCTTCTGTCCACTCTTTTATACCCTGGGCAGCATCATCAGCGGAAACTGGTAGTAGCCACCCTGGCCTTTCCCATGACCAACCCGGCCGCCATCTTACTCATACCAGCCTAAATACAGACAAAACATCTCCCCCCCTCAAAAAAAATGCCAGGCATACAAATAACCCAAATTTGTCACCTGACATGCGCACTAATCAAAAACATATGTACAAAAAGAAATAAAATACCTGTCCACTCACACAACCAAGGCTGGGGGGCCGGGTAGACTACCAGCGCCCCCTACAGGGCTGAGCGGGTTATTCTGCCGCTGGGAAGGAATAAGAAACAAAATAAAATGAAGCCGCATCACTAAAAGTAAAACAAATTAGAGGAAGTCAAAAACATGTCATCAGCACTTTAAAGCGTCTGTGACATAATTCAACCAAGACGTCATTAGAAAGAAGAACTTGTGTGTTTTCATTCTGTGGAGACAAAAACATTCAATAAAATGTTGTTTCCATATACTACTATAAATTACATCGTGCTGCAGACGATTGCGATGATCGTTTGTTCAAATTGGGTCAAACGCCGCCGCCATTTTGTGACGTAATGAGGTGAACCAAATGTTGACCGTTCCTGCCTTTCATCTCCTAACCGTGGTTGGGGGACGCAGGGGAGATCCGTCTTCTCCAGGGCCGGAGGCGCTTTTCTTCCTCCGGGGTCAACTCCCGAGTAAAACCTCACTCTTGTTAAACAGGAGATATTTTTTTTTTTTTTTGTTACTTATTTGTACCCGTAGGTAGACTTGGTTTGCAGTCTGGTGACAAGCCACCGGCTGCTGGTCGCTGCGTGTGCGAGCGCCCTAAACCTACATGTTTTTGGTGTGCGGGAGGAAACCGGAGAATTCCCGGAGTAAACCCGCGCAACACGGGGAGAACATGCAAACTCCACACAGCTCACTGTTGGTCGGGGGCTGGGATCGAACCCACGACCTCATGATCCCCGCGATCCCCCGGCCGAGGGTAAAACTGTGCTGCCACAGTGCTAAACCACTGCGCCACCGTGCAGCCAAGATATGGTGGTACACAGAGGCACAGGCCGTATTGCTGAAGCGTTGGGGCTTTATTTACAGACTGCACTGTTGATAGCAACCATTTCTACCTGCTCCGGTCGCCTCGCTCTCTGTCTCATCCGCACCAAATCATACACACCGTTCACTCGTCGGGGCCATTCCACACACACACCCTGGGGCGCGCCTCGGCTGTGCGCACGCACTCGCTCACGTTCACGCACTGAGCTGTCCTATCTAAACACATGCATTAGGCACATCTTACAACACTACCCCCACCATGGATTGGCAATTAACACTAATTCCATTCCATCCAAACCATATAAAATTGGTACACACTCTCTACATTCGTACGCCTAGCAGTAGCAGCAGCAGTGTCCAATATATAACAGGGATTCAAATAGGTAGGTAGGTTACGAGTGTCTATGCAGTGGTAAAACTAGCTCATTTAGCAGTGAATACATGAGGGACAAATACATTGAAATACCATTGTTTCTAATTAAACAAGGAGTACATTACATTTTGAAACCCTATTCCTTGGTGACCGGGAGTAATACTGTCCAACTAATCAAAATACAATACATTCAAATGAAATAAAGTGCATGTTGGTATATGAAAGCATTGTCACTTCAGCTTTTTTTTTTTTTTAAACAAACATATAGAACATTATAACCAGACTACAGTCCAAAAATGTGAACTGGAGAGTCTCTAGTGCAAACATGAACTGCTACAGTTGGCTCACTCAGTAACCCAGTCCCCGTAACGGTCTGGTCCTCTGCGCCGACGTCTGGGCCGTGACACGTGCTGAGCCTGATGGTGTGGTTCTCCCACCGCACCCCC